>JALDNG010000008.1:5030000-5587500 GCA_024349245.1 Neodontobutis hainanensis | reverse complement strand
GCATTATTATGCAGATTAATTCGCACATACTTTTACATTAAGTACAGGATTGTTCTCAGTTTAATGCACATCTCAATGATTAATACTTAATGCTTATTTTAAAACGTAATTCAAAGACTGAATGTTTAGTTTGGCGGTTAGTGTACCCTGTGATTCTATAGTCTGCATTTATTTTCAACAAATAATCAGCCTACACTTTAAAAAAGGAATTGTGACCTTTAAGGATATTTTACACTCCCAGTGACTGTTGCTGGAGGGGGTTGGGCTTTCAGTAAACTTAAACTTGTAAAGAACTATTTAAGATCAACAATGTCCCAGGATAGACTAAACAGCCTGGCCATACTCTGTAGAAAGTCAGTTGGCCAAAAAACTGGACTTTAAAGACCTGATCAGCAAAAGAGGTGATCAGCAAAAAAAGACCCATCAATCGGCATTTATTCAAAACTGACATTATTTAGTTTGTGTTTATTAATGTTCAGACCAAAGTTTTTTCTCATTTGGTTTGGTCATTGTTCCGAACTGCTTTACAGTATATTTGAGTCCAGGTTTGGACCTGCTAGACCTTTATGTCATCTCAGTAAGTAGTAGTACTTTTGTCAATAAAACAAAAATATATTATTTAGAGTGTGTAACATGAAGGATTTTTATGATAAAAATGGAATACCCCACCCATTGGTATCACTATGGTATTTGGTACAGGGCCCAGCAACTACCCAGGACCCAAAATTTGGTGCTACGCCACAGCCTGCTTGGATCAACTTTGAGGATAAAATGTTCACTTGCTGCCTCAAACATCTCCCGAACAGGTGCCATTGCAATACCATCATCTGTATTATGTATTTCAAGGGCCAGCTGACCCAATGACTTGTGTAAGCATTGTTAAGTTTGGCAAAAAGTTTGTGAGTTGTAACAACCTTTCCACATTAACAAATGTAGAATTGTAGTTGCAGTTTGATTAAGGTTATTACAAGAGGGTTGTCAGGTCCGGCCCACTGTTTAAAGTTCTGAATGTAGAGCTGAATTTGTAAGTCTTAATTTTAAATTCCCATAGTGAGTGACTGTGGAAGTAAATGGTTGTCTGAGTATGTCTCTGTAAGTGTTGGCCTTGCAATTGACTTATCAAATGTGAAATGTATATTGCCTCATGCTTAAAGCTTTTGGAATAGGCTCCATCCAACGGCAAATCCTAACAAAATAAGAGGTAAAAAATAAATCAATGAATGAGGTTGTCTGCTGTCATGTGTCTCATGTACCATGTAACTTTGCTGTAATGCATCTCTGTCACTTTTCATTTGCATCCACACAAGGTCCAGATAATACTGTGTAACATCCATTTAAAAACATTAGCCAAAGACAGATCTATTTTTATTGATTGATTAAGATTTGCATTACTCACTAACCTTCTGCTGCAGCTGGATTCTTGCAACATTTGTGAGTTTATAAACTCACGCAAATCCATCTTGAACTGCTTCAAGCAAAGTATTCACTGGCAAAACCTTGTTGTGTCCAATGATGAGGCAGCTCTGTCAGGTCTGGGTTTGAAGCTGTATCAATCGTTTTAACATCATGAGGCTGCTCTGATTGGATAAAACTGACGTTGATAAATCCAATCACCGACCAGGTATTCATTTAAAGTACCTGCTCTTTTGCAAATGCTTTCAACATGGAGCCCTCCCAGATGGTGCTGTGGAGCAGTTCTATCTGGCAGATTAACTGGTCACACACATTGTTCATAACCTTTTCTCCTGCCAGACTCTCTCACACAGTGCATTACAAACACCACACAACCAGAAGATGAGTCAGTCTGAAGAAAGTTTATTTTGCACTTTTCCTATTTCATCTTCTTAGTCCCGTGGGTAAAGTCTAGAATTAGATGAACTTGTTTACCCTCGAGTGGCTCGGCTCAGCGCTACATCCAGCGGGCCAGCTCCTGCCCACAAGCTCAGCGCCATCAATGTTTTACACCGAGCAAGAGGGACGAGCCAACATTTGTGTGCGCTCAGGCAGGTAGCTTTTTCTCCCATCATGCATTTTTGATGAAGCTTCTTAGTGCTCACAATTTACCCGATTACACTGGTCAGACTATGTATGTATGGAGATAGGAGTAATCAAAATACTGGTCTAGCAGCTTTTTAAATAGTCTGTAATTCTGAAAACTGCAAGTATGTAGTGTACGTTATTTTGAATGAATCTCGCTATCTGCTCTGTGCCAGAGATACTGTATCTCACACTCGGGTGCATGTACAAGCCCCCGACACACTTGCACACTTAATCTCAGCTGTTTTCCTGCAGGGTTATGTTAACCATATTAACATATGGAGATCATTTACATTATGTGCTTACAAAAAGAAAGCTTTGAACATTTTATTCGCTGCATTGATTGCCTGTTGTTTTCTCGCTTTATTGATATGACCGACAGTCAGCACTACTCAAACTTGAAAAAAAAACTGTTTTGGTGTTCAAATGGAGCTATGGGAGTTTCTCAGGTTGAGCACTTGAAAGGAATATGCCTGAAGCTGTGTTTTTCTTCTCTTGAAAGAAATATGAAGCATAGGGTTATTTTTTCTTACCTGTACAGTAGTGTTTTTTTATCCCTCTGTGCTGCAGCAGTGTTTTCTGTTTTGCACAGAGTTTTTTTCATGGACAAGAAATGACACAAAAAGACTGATAAAAGACTGAACCACAGCAGAATGTGACAACACTTGCAGCACTGAATTAGGCAACATTATTTAGTCATGGCTCTTTAAAATATGTGGAACGTGTAAGTACTAACAGATTGGGCCACTTTTCACATCTACACGGCTTTTAATTTGAACAGGCTGTTGCCTGAAAGCTTGTTTTCCAAAACTTTGAGAGCAACATCTTGTATTTAGTGAAACATTTGCCTTTGGAGTCAAACGAGTGAGATGAGAAGGATATATTTTCAGGAGGATTAATCTGAATTAATTATTGATTATTATCAAAATTTTCCAAGATTAGTACTATTGTAACTATTACTAATATCATTATAAGTCCTGAATCTCCTCAGATTTTTGGACATGAGATAGCCTTAATAATACAGTAGTGTATCAGGTCTAAACTGTATCCACCTAAATAGGCAGCTTAAGTACTCATCATAAGCCCTGCTTCTTTGGTTTTCACTTTGGGTAACTTCATTTCATTCATTCAGGTCATTTATAAGTCATTTTAATTTTGCAGTTTTATGTAAATACCACAGTTTGTCCTATTGTCATTCATAAAAAAGGGCTACTGACAGGTGTATTGGCCAGAGGCAGAGTACAATTTGTTTAATGTAGGAAACGGGAACCAATCGGTTGGCTTGAAAACCTATTTATTATTGAATATTTGAATTGGATTTATATACCGTTCATAGTTTATATTCCAGAAACCATATTGTCATTGCAAGTTTTAAACCAGTCCACAAAAACAAATGAATACGTTGGCCCTTGTAGTCAATTAGAGTTGATAGGTCCTTTTATATTATTGGTTTATTCAGTCATATTACTAGTGTGACCCAATTTAAAGTTACCAGGAGTTTATCACATATTGCTTCTTGGACTAAAACTTTTTAAGACATGACTTCATATCGTAATATATCAACTGCTTGGTTCATTAACAGAAACACTGACTACAGCATCATTATTAGTGAAAGTATGTCCATTTCCTGACAATATTAATGCCACTGATATGTTCGGACGCCATACTCCTGCATTTGAGCCTGAGGACAATTTTGTATCGAACATGTTACTCTCTGACAGAGAGTGAACAGATTCTGCTCTGCACAGCAAAATGACAGAGTACCACCAGGTTAGAGATTGTCAGAAACTTTTTTGTGCTCCAAAAGGTCTTTAATTGGCAGCTAAACTCCATCTCACCCCAGTTTTTTTGGCAACTTTATGAAACTTCTTATCGCCACCTCTATTAGAAAGTCCCTCAGTGTTTTTACCTCGACCCCCGCTTCTGGAGGGATGAAATGTAGTCTTCTCTAATGCACTCACTTCAGCTCCATTGTGCTGATGCTGAGGAAGCCTGGCCTGCTGTGTCAGCGTTCCCTTGGGCAAAGCGGCTATGCAGATGTCCTCGGAAGCGTGGCGCTGGAAATAAGAAGTCTCTTTGATGGGAGCACCTGCTGTGTACTTTGACTGTTGCTGTGGTACCTGTACCAGCTGCCAATCACCTCGCGAATGCACAAGATTACTACTGTAGGTGTTAGCTTTGACTAACCATGCTATATATCAGATGATTGGACACACATCACCACTATCTTTACTATTCTCCCTTTTCTTGCAGCGCAAACATCACTGAAGCGTTATTTGATTATCAGCCTTGAATTCTCTCCAACTTCCTTAAGGCGCTAAATGTAGCCGTTCCTGTCCACTTTTCCCTAAAAATCACTGTGATGGGCAAGTTTTGGCCAAGTCAAAATATTCAGTTCCTGTTGTTTTTTAAAGTCTTTCATTTCTGGTCTGAAGCCTTGTGCTCACCCTGCAGTCTGCCGTTTTCTCATTTATTATGCTCTTAATATCAGTGTGTGTGTATTTTTGTAGTGAATCCTTCTCCCTCTGCCTTCTCTCCTCTCGTTGAGTATTCCCCATAAGCACATCTTTATCACAATCACAACCACGAACCTCTTTTTCCTTGTTTTCTGTCGATCACTGATATTTCATTCTGTTTCATCATGGAGTAGAGGCTCGGGGCTCTCTAACGCCTTCAGAAGTGGGCTTTCAGAGGGAGACAAGAACTTGTTCACCGCTGACTCTCACAGATCTACCACAGCAATCATAGACACAAGTATCGATTTGGCCTCTCCTCACAGCCGACTGTTCTGCTGTGAGTGTTTGTGTTTGTCTCTTTCTTCAGTTTTCTGAGCTAGACTCACCTCAACAGCAAAACAAACATTGTTCAATTGGTCAAGGGGGTTAAAATGGGCAATGTTTACATGGGTGACCTGTTGCAGTGATGGACAGCATCCTGTGGCTGAGGAGAAGGAAAGTAAAATTGATGAGTTGGTCGCCTAAATTTATCTGCCCAAGCCCTTATCTGCCTAGTCCAGGGTGCTTTGGGCAAAGTCACCCTTTTACTCTCAGATGTATGTCTGTAGATTTTAGTCTAAGGACTAAGTTAACTTCCTAACCTTAACCATAACCAATATACAGTTATGCATAACCCCAACTTCAAGTTAATAACAATCAGTGGTGGAGGAATTACTTAAGTTTAGTACTTAAGTAAAAGTACAACTACCCTGCAAAATATATACTTAAGTAAAAGTATAATTACTACATCAACATCTTACTTAAGTAAAAGTCATAAGTACATACTTTTAAATTTACTTTAAAGTATTTTTTTAAGTAAAAGTACAATCAGTTGTATCAATGTCTGGCTGTTCAATTGTAACAATTGGGGCAATTGGGGCAGTAAAAGTACAATCAGTTGTATCAATGTCTGGCTGTTCAATTGTAACAATTGGGGCAATTGGGGCACTGAAACGCAAAACCAATGTGATTACATCTTTAGACTAAAAAAGACAAGCTACTGACACTTACAACCAAGCATATCACACGGGTAAAATTGGTTTGATATTCGCATATACTTTCGCGCTAAATTGCTAAAAAAAATAATATATATATACACACACAGTACAGGTCAAAAGTTTGGACACATTACTATTACTATTGGACACATTGTTTTTGAAAGAAGTTTCTTCTGCTCATCAAGCCTGCATTTATTTGATCAAAAATACAGAAAGAAATGTAATATTGTGATATATTATTACAATTTAAAATAATTGGTTTTCAATTTATTATACTTTAAATTATAATTTATTTCGGTGATGCAAAGATGAATTTTCATCGAGTCAAAACAAACAGCTATTTTAGCCAACTACGAATGTACAGATATAGCAGTAGTTTGCTCATCTCCAAAAATGTAACGTACTAGCAAGCTATCGTCCCTGCTGTGCTAATAACCAGCTAAAGAAGTTGCCCTGTTAGGGTACCACCAACTTACGTCAAACAAATATTATACTGGTGTGATATTTTTGTTATGTTGACATCCGTTTTTCTATAACAGTCATAGCACCATGTCATAGCAAGTTTGTTTAAATATTAATAACTAGCATTGCATGTCTTACCTCTATATGTTTCTTCAAATTTGAAGGGGAGTATTTAAACGCCAACAGTTTTTGCGTTGAGGATGGTAGTTT
Source organism: Neodontobutis hainanensis (assembly GCA_024349245.1). NCBI lineage: Eukaryota > Metazoa > Chordata > Actinopteri > Gobiiformes > Odontobutidae > Neodontobutis > Neodontobutis hainanensis. Next base: position 5,581,298 of record JALDNG010000008.1, on the reverse strand, counting down.
ACACATTGAAAACGCCAGGAGTCATTCTTTGAACCTTTAAATTCAAATAACTTGATTAAATAAGGCCAGGGATTTCTCTGAGAATCAGAGCTGCAGGGAACAGGCTCAAGCTCAGTCGACGTTGTTGGCTCAGTTCCGCTTGTGTTGTTTCAAAACGCGCGCTGAGCGCGCAAGTTCTTTGACTAATCAGATCTCCGATCTGTTTCAACGTGCATTGGCCAGCAACGCCAAAACTTCAGTCGACCAAATTTTTTTTATGCAAGATTCGGAAGGATGTAACGACACGCATTTTCAAAATGTAGTGGAGTACAAAGTACAGATAATTGCTGAAAAATCTACTTGAGTAAAAGTATAAGTATGCATTATTTTTTTTACTTAAGTAAAGTATAGATACATAAAAAATTACTTAAGTACAGTAACGAAGTACAAATACTTCGTTACATTCCACCACTGATAACAATATAGGCATTATACTGCGGTTTTAAAATGTCACAATAATCATGGTATTTAACCCACTAATATCATGACAAACCAAAAAACAACCTCTATATTTAAAACAAATCTGCACATGGTCTTGCAATGATGGTGAAGACTAATGGTTTTGTATTTACCTCATACAACAAGTAAAACATAGGCTTCTGCTCCATTTACCTTTAAATAAGAAACATCTTGAGTTAAATCTGCATTATTGTGCTAACATCAAACAGGATATTTTTCATCAAGGTTATCATACTGTCAGAAACATCGTCTTAAATCTACCAATTAAATCTATATGGATGATGAAATAACAGGCTAAAAAGATCTGGTCATGTCGTATCATCATGGTTATAGTTATAGATGAACTTCTTAAGCAGAAACCATTGCTTCATTTATGTGGTCGTTGAAAAAAGAAACATGAAGCCAGCCTATTGCTTAATAAGGAACTTGGAAACTCAGGTTAAAATGATGCCTTTGTCTTTCTATCATGACATCATACGCAACACCAGCAGAATCATAGTAGTAGTTCTATTAATCTATAGTTAAATTGCACACTGACAGGATTACCAACCATGGATTTGTCGCCTACAAATCTAGTTAGAAAAGCTTGTACTTGGTAGTGTTCAATTGCATTAATGGAGAAAGGAGATGACATCAGGATTCTTTCCACTTATACAGTATGCACACTAGCATCTGTCCAACCCAAATCTTCTCCTCTAGCCTCCACACTTTCCTAGAAACAATTGTTATTGTAGCCTGTTATAACCTTACCTTTGCCCAAATGTTTTTGTACCTAAACCTAGCCTCTGTGTTCACAAACATGTGTCAGAATATACATGAATTATTACTAGTCCTAGAAGCTATTGGCCGTTGACCTAATTAGTCATGCAGGTAAACGGACATGTGGGTTAGAGCTGAACCCGTGTGACCCACTGTATTCGCTGCATCTTGCTGACTCTGTAACCTCTTCACCCGTGACTCATGCAGGCTGACAATGAGCATTAATCATACCATATGTGTACCGTTAGTCAGCCATAGGTGTACAGCGTATATTAAGGGCTCGTCATCGTTAACAGCAGTGTAATTGGTCACGTCTGCCTCCAGCACCCACACGCAAAGTCCACTTACGAAATCTCATTTAAACAGAGTTGATTTACACCCAAATCATTAATATTTACTGGAAAATCACTTCACATCTGCAACAGGACAAAGCGTCTATAATCATAGTTTGATCCATGAATTAATAGCTGCTGTGCATATTTCACTGCTGCAAATAAAACCTTATGAATTGTGTTTGTGCAATCAAAGCTCACTCATTGGTCAAGTCTGATGTCTAATTATGAGCTTGACGGCTCTCGGTGAAACATTACAGGCAAAAAGAAAAGAAAAATGCAGTAATTGGCCAGGCAGTCAATTAAAGCTGGACTGTAATTAAGACTGAACTTTAATGTTGTCCAATTCATCTGGGGTTAATTTAGTAAAGCGCTCTCTTATAGACTTTACATTGAACCAACCATCTTTCTTTTCTTGTACGTTTTTAATCTATCTTTAAGGTTGGCTTTTGGAAGCTTTGATAGGCAAGATTATTTTTTTATTTCTCCAGCCTGAACATTCCTTACGATATTAATTAACCTTGCTTATCGATGCTGCAGACACAGCGGTGAATAGTGTACAGTTCTGCTTTCCCAAGTCCTGTCACGCTACAGAGCAACAAATGACATGTTGACAGAAGAGACGAGGGAGATGAACAGGGAAATGAACGGAGATTGGAGCGAGAGGTGGGGGAGTTGTGGCACTTTATTTTATTTTTTTCGTGTGACTCTGTCATATTTGTTCAGCTGGACCGGCTGTGTCCTTTTCGCTCCTGTCAGACGGAGAGAGGAACCATCACCGGGCCCAAACGTATACAGCTGCTTCTTATTCCTCCCCTGTCTCTCTTTCTCTCTCCGCTCCTCCGTCATTCTGCCATGAAAGCTCTGGCAAAACTCACACGCTTGCACCGGCGCACAAACACACTCAGAGTAGCAGCGGCAATGCATATTACATGAGTCCTCCACCTCTGAAGGCCTCTCTGCTTTTTCATTTCGCAACTTACAGCAGAGATGATGAGGTGGAAGCCCGACTCTGCACTTACTGCCTTTTCTTTAGAGTCGGAGCGCACCAGAAGGAGCTGTTTACGGGAACTGTGACTTAAAAAAGCTGCTGCCGTTTTAAACATCAATAAGCAAATCTGTCATAACTTGCTGTAATAACTGTAAAAAGCTTAGACCAGGAAATTGTGCAAATACATTTTCCCTTATCTGGCCTCTGGACTCAATTGTACCCATAAATCATAGTGCTTTCAGTCACTACGTCTTTGTTCTTAAGGTGCTACCCAAATGTACTTTTATATTTTCAGCTTTTGTATTGAATTTTTTATGTATTTCTTTGGAATTTTTACAGTCTCTGAGGTGTTTTTGACCTGCTTACAGTGACCTTGCAGAAAAAGGTCACTAAAATTGTTGTTAAATGTGATTATTAAATGTTGAACTGTGCAGCCTAATTGTGAGAATATTACAATATGTCAAGTTAACAATATATTAGACTCAAAAGTTTTTTTAAGCAGGCCCAAGCAGAAGCAGTTTTCAAGCATTTGATTCTTTCATAGACTAAATAATAGTTTTAAACTTCTGCAATGTAAACTCTGTAAAAGTATATCGCAGCTATAATGAGACAATAATTACCTTGAATAGGGCTAAGTGTATGCAGTATGCAGTGACATGCTAACAGTCGCCACTGCGTCTTTTTGAAGGTGCAACAGCTTAAGCTGCTACAGTCTCTTTAACCTCATAAAAATAAAAACTTGTGACTGCCCATGTTGCTACGGTAACACTATTGCACCTGACCTCAGTTTGAGTCAGGGCAATTTTTTTCTGTCCTCTGTTACCAGCACTGGCCACAATAAACCAGTGTCATTCCCACTGGAGGCTGTTTGAGGAGAACAACAGGATGAGTCATAGTTGTGTCTGTGGCTGCTTCAGTCGTCTACACTGGGCTCTTACCCGTTAACACAGACTCTTAAATGAGTGTTTGTGAAGATTTATGCCTGTTCCCTGTTTTACTCGCATTTTTGTTTTGTTGTCTTATCCTCTTGTCTTGATCTTCTGCTCAAAGGCTTCTCCTGAGTACACTGTGATGAGTGAGAGCTGATGTCTCGTTGTCTTGTTTTCATTTGGGCCATCTGTGTTGTGGGGGATTTTTATTGTCGGCAATATGAAGGCTTGAGTCCGTTGGTAACTTTCACAAGCGCATACACAAACACACACAGGCAGGCACACACAGTAGGCTATGTATGATTGATTAGGCAATGTGGCTGAATTGCTATTGCTTTCCTTGTTTTTATGACTCTCTCATTTGCATAAGGTAAATGAATGTGTTTGCTCTACTGAGTGAATTAAAATGCTGCATCTGAGCAGACTGTGTATTCTCACTGGTGTGAGCGAGATGTATTTGATCAAGACACGGTTCTTGCATGTATAATGTTTTCTAATAGGTTAACAGGGGAATGGAGGAAATAAGAAAACACACAAGGATATGAAAGCTTACTGTCTGAAAAAGGTTTTTGTTGTGGATAATGTAAGTTGTAAGTCTTTTTTGTACATCAGACTTTAAGGAAAGGAACTAAAGCTTTATGCCATAGTCAAATGCATACTTCTAGCTTCTTGACAAATGTAACAAAACCAGGAACTATTCTACAACATTAAGTGTGGCGCGGCCCACTATTGTTTTGTTGATTATAGGCAGGATGTCCATGTGATGAGAACGTAAGCACACATGACAAAATGTCTCACAGCATTTAAAAAATGTAAATGTTTCATAGAGACAAAAGACAGCAGCTTGTTCCTGCACCGGTGCCTGTAATTAAGTTATTAGTGGGTAATATTTTGTTTAATATCCAGTAGTAACACCACGAACCCACAACTATGGCACCATCTTTTCATTTTCAACATATTTATCAATGACAACTATGCGTTTGAGTGAATTATAAAGTTGAATTATGACCTGTACTAATAAAAGAAAGTCAACTAATAAAGTTAGTCTAGCAAAGTAGTGAAGAAGTGTGTGGTGCTGTGTACCGTGCAAAAAAAGTTTGACAGAAAAAACAACTGTTTGAGGCCAGGGGAAGTATTCCTGCTGTGTGTACACTTTCCTGCAGGTGTGCACAGATAAAAAGGAAAAGGAGCAGTGATGCTGGACAGGTTTGAGCTTTCAAGTGTCAGGAGCAAAGGCAGTGTGAGCAGCAGAGGGAATATTTCCTCACAAGGACATGAGAGAGGCGGAGAGGAGACTGGGGACTGTCTGTACACTCACAGTCAGAATGACGAGAGACATATCAGCTTTTTTCAGACAGCTTGTCCGAGGGCAAGCGGACACAGACAGCGGACAGATCAGGAGTGAACATAGGGCATAGGTCAGTAGTGTTTGAAATAAGGTTTGCTCCACTGACCTCAAGATATAGGTGTCACACTGGAAGACGCACAAAGGTGAGTGGATCACAAACCAAAATGTAACATACGTCCAAAACAGATTCGTAGTATATGCCCTCTTTAACACAAACTATATTTGGATATTAAATAGTAAGTACCTAAGTAGTTTACATGAGTAGCTGGACAATGTTTTTACAACCCTCTCCATTTGGATCTGTGGCTGGAGTTGTTCCACCACCACCAAGGAGCTATATTTTAATATGACATAGATCAAAAGATGTTTTTTATACGTTTATGTTCAATACCACATAAAGGATGACTCTTTGTGATAAAACTGTATTTTTTTTAATTTAGTACATTATGAAATATCTGGAAATTTAAGACAATCTTAGGATTATTTTTCATTTTGACAAGATATATACATCTCTTAATTAATAAAAAACACCTGGGGAATCCCCCCTATTTGTTTTCAATAGTAATGAAGTAAGTTTGTCTAACCTAGCAACAGTAACAGTGTCAGTTGTGCTTTAATGTTATGGTATGTGTATTAAATGTGATTATTCTGATGCCAAATTATATTAGACTAGTGAAAGATGGCTGTCAGTTGTACAGATTACACGCAGACTTTTCTGTAGATGTTCCTCTGATGCATACTAGTACATAGCATTCCTTCTTTGTGAAGCAGGTGCTTGGTGTCTCACTCGATATGCACACACATTCCTAGAGGAAGACTTCCGATTCAAATTCTTGCTTTGACTCTTTTGGGGCCCTCATACTCTCATATCTGCATACCTTCTTAAGTCACACACACAAGGACTTCACAGAAAAAGGCAGGTGGAGTTTGTTGACACACACCGGCAGTGTTGGCTTTCTGTCCAACTATATATCACAAACACATACCTTTTGGAGTTGGTCCTAGTGGAGTGAATTTGGGGCTTTTGCTGAAGATGATATGTGCCTTGCTCAGTGAAGTTTTTTGTAAGAAGCTGAAGGCAGAGCTCAGTTCTGGTGGAGGTCACCTTTCACAGAAATCCACACAAATACACAGGCCCACACACAGTTATATCGCAGGTTAAAGACCACCTGTGCCCCTTTTTACACTCATGACTTGTTTTTGTGCATCGGGACCCTGTCATAGATCCATAACTGAAGTTTTTGGGCAAGACATGACAAAAGCTTAGTTATAGTGGCATGAATAAAGCATCATTTGCATATTTGCATAGTTACAGACATGAGGAAATTTGTGAATGTGTCATTTTAAGTCATAATTACATAATTCAGAATTCATGACAAGAACTCACTGCATATTATTATTACTATCTCAGTTTCCAAAACTGATAAAGTTTAGGGTGGTTGATTTTGTTATCCCTTTTGTAAAAAAATAAATAAAATAGTAAAGTTCAGGCTTGTAAAAATGTCACACACAGGACATGCTCAAGGCAGAGTTGGTTCCTAATTGATGTTGGGAGTGCGCTGCTCGGTGTGCGTCTGATTGATCTGCCGATGGGATAGATGCTCTTCAGCCTGTGATCTAATCTGTTACAGCACTGAAGTACACTCTCTGAAGATGGAGAGGATACGAGAGAGAGCCTGCTCCGTCTTCTCTGTTTCTCCATGTCGCCATCCATCCTTCACCCCCTCTGACCCAGCCTTCCTGTGATTACACTTAAAAGAGGGCACCTCACAGGAGTGGGCAGACAGGGGGGAGAGACTGATGGGACAGGCAGCTGGGCCGGGACCAAACAGATTAAAGTGTGCCCTGTCCGACTGCCACACCGGTACATTTCACAGAGGACTGCAGGGTCAAGACGCCACTGCTGAGCGGGAAGAACAGCATAAATAAAACAAGCTGTGTTCCTGCACCACTCCCTGTTTTGTCTTCTCCATAGTCCCATCTCAGTACGATCACTATCGGAAACTTTGTTGACCCACCATTCATTTCACGTCTGTTAAAAAGAAATATTCTTTTAGTTTGTGCAAACACCACCATGAACCCTCTTGCAGATTAGGCAGTCCCCTACACTACAATGGTCTTACAAGTCTGAGGTCAAAGTATCTTTACCGTGACTTTAAAACAGTCACAGTGTGCAAAACCTAAGCATTAGCTTAACACATCATTTGAAGAAGTTTCCTTAAGATAATTTTGTATTGTATACTGTATTTTGTAATCAGTGCTGAAACAGACTGAAATAAGGTTTCTTGCTTTTTAGAAATTTACAGACTTTTTAAAGTTTAATTTAGTAAACTACATAAACTTGATGGATACATTCCAGTCACGACACACTAATAATTTGTGATGGATCATTGGAATGTGTAGTAATCACTGCTCTTCTGTCGACCATGCAGCCTAATCTGATAATCCTTTCAACTATTTTACCTATTAGCCTGTCTTTGGGACAGGTCCATACAGACTAACTCTGGGTCTGAGTGTCCATTGGTCTAGCGCTGAGACACTCATCATCTGATGAACACTTCTCCACTGTATTCTTCTGACAGTCTTTGATGCATTAATGATTGCCCTAGTCTTGCGTGCTTCTTGGTTCAGTCTAGCCCTGTTTACTCTGGAGTTAGCTGCTCTCTTTCATCACGCCTGGAATTCCCCTGATTCTCCTCTTTTAACCAAAGCCTATCAGCAAGACACGATGTATAAAGAAAAGTCCGGAGTTTTAGGAGCGCGGCCTGTCATTCTCTTCTTGTCAGTTTTACGCCAAGTCTTCAAAGTCTTTAAATTACTTCTATGGAATTTCTGCTTTGTTAGACAAAAGTATAAACCAAATTTATCATGAGATGGATTTTTTTAACTGCTAGTCTCTCGCTGTTGTGTGCACATTAACCTGCTGATGCTTCAAGACAAAAAAGTACCAAATGGATCCTTGTCAAAGTAGTGCTGAATCGGCTGTATACCACTGCTACAGAGACACTGTTCTCTATATTTCACTGTAAATGTACACTCAAAAATAGCATTTTGTCATAAGATATGAAATGTGGAAATTCACTTTCTCTTTTTTCTGTCAAAAAAGCAGACAGGGAGCAAAAGGAGGAGAGGGAACAGAACATTTGGAAAGGGTGTGCTGTGTACAGTTCAACGTTGGACAAGCAGTGTGTATGGCTCATCAGCAACAAGAGAGTATGGTCACAGTCTCAGACGCAACGATCTGTCACCTCACACTTACAAACACACAGGGGAATTCACACACACACACATCTCTTTTACAGCCTCAGACAGAAAAGACAGGCCAAGACCAAAACAGTCAAAACTACAACATGATATTATTGAGAACAATTTAGCCAGTAGTGTGCAGTTCACCCCAAAGATATAATTACAACATTTTTAGCATGTGTGTCTTTTACAGCCAATGAAACACAACATTATATGGACAAAATCCTGTATGATAAATGCAATTCACTTTCTTAATTTTATATCATACAAAAAGTGATACAAACAGAATATTCATAGCACATTCACATATTCTTCCCATTTTCCATGATAAGTGATCCCCAGTTGTCCCTGAAGGCAGCAATAGGAGAACAGACATATAAGGTGGTGTTTTATTAATAAAGGCCATGAATAAAACAGTTCTAAAGGATATAATGCAAAATAAAACATTCAAAATAGGCCATGGACTTCAAAGTCACACACTATTCTTTTGTAATTTTGTGACAGACACATCTTTGGCTCTTTCATTCAACTGATTTTAAGCCTAAAATTAAACAATAGACTATACACATTTGGGACTAGAGTAACACAAATGTCCAGCGCTTGATCACACTAAAAGAAGTTACTCATCTCATTTCTGTGTATTGTTTCTTCTTCAAACTTGTGATACTCCATCACAATTACTCATTGTGATGTAAGTGTGTTTTCCCAGTTGTCCCAGTTGCATCATACAAGCACTATGCATGTGCTATATGAGGAGCGCCATTAATCTTGGTGTCCCGCGGGTGCCATGTTGTTTACGTGAGTAATGGGTTCTGTACGTGTGCATGGTGTCTCTGTTGTGTTTAATTGGTTTGGTGTGACTCTATTAAAGGGATCCAGTGTAATTAAGGAACACTCTATGGCAAGAGTACAGTATATCCTCAATCGTCTTTTTAAGACGTATGAACCTGAGCTCGAAAAGGCCACCTGACAAACTGCATAGTGAGACTTTTACCATTACAGTACGTCTCAAAATATGAAGGCTACAGCTGTTACCACCAAAACATACAGGCTGACCGGTAGCTTAACCAAAACAATCTGCATTCATGCGGATACAATCAGCTAGTGAGAACCCCACATCTTTTTTCCTTTTTTTTTCAAACTGACATGTTTTGGGGCAGTGCTGATAAACTCATGTGGCTTCATGCTTATTTTATACATGGAGCACTCATAATGTACTTTTAAAACTCAAAAACATATTACATATATTTTGCCATTGTTGTTCTACTTGTTGTGTCTTCCCAGCAGCCAATAGCTTTCAGGGACCGACTGAGACGTCATTTTTTATTCACTGATGAGCTCACATGAACAGTTGACTGAACAGTCCAGAACAGTCCAGGGGGGGTCAGAATAAAACAAACACTATAAAAGGAGCACCATACATGGCCGTATATTAAGGTTGCTGTTTTTGTGGGTTTTTGGTCAGGTAAGCGTTCAACTGAAACACTGATATTATTTCAGTTCATGTTTTGTGAGCTCAGTCTCAATCATTACAGCATCTCTACCTTCAGAGTGTGTGAAAGAGTTCACATAGAGCTGATAAATAAGTCTCACCCACATGTGTCTCACACAGCGTTTTAATCAGTCCACGGCACAGCCAGCTCCGTTTGTGTGCTTGTTGACACACAGCTGGTATGGCAGCGAAAGAAGGCCACAAAGTGTTTGTTGATTGATAAGCACTGTAGATTGGAGAAGATGGCTGTCATTAGCCAACCTTTTGTTGTTACATGAGATCACAAGTTTAGACAGACAGTCATCAATATACTAGGCATAAATTAGCATTAAACCTGGCTAAACAGAAATGAAAAACAAGAGATAAACGTTTTCTGGCACTTAATTACTGAAAGTCCCAGTTTTGTTGACTAATGTGGAACAATAGTCTCCTCAAAGGTAATTAGTAAAAGAATTTACTGAGTCAGCCATTCACAACAATAACACAACGTCCCTCTGTTATTGTGTTTCCAACATGGGTATGTCCACATCAATGTCTTCATATTAAAATGCTAATATTTTAATAATACATTTATTTCAAACAGCAGCAAAATACAACATTTAAATGCACATATTAGACTTTTTTAAGAAAGTACTCTGTGACATATGTCAATGGGAAACTTAGCACTGCCTTTTATTGGTCATTTTTAAAACAATATCCATTTCAGATTACACAGTTGGATCACTTATAAATGTGCAGTACCCCATTGTGTTAAGGTTTTGAATTGACAAATGAGTCACCCTGCTTTGGGGTAAACACACGACCCATACCGCATGGCCAGCACTCACAGCTTAAATAGCGCAAGTTTAAATAGTTATGCATATGTTTAGATTGTGCTGCCTAAATCATTTCTCTCTCTTTTTGGGTACAGTAGTGATGTCACTGTCATGCCCGTTATCTGAAACCTGAACCTCCCTGTTCCCCACGGAGCCCTGGGAGAGCGATACTGAAGATAAGAAAACCAAACTGCGCTGAAAAATAGCGGACAAAAAGACACAAAAGCGATTCATCAGACGGATTTGAACCTACGATAAGAGTGTGCACATCAGCGCTCCTGTATTTACCGAACGAGCCTCCACTACAGAGAATGAATGGCAGCAGATAATCCCCAAGCTCAGAGATAATCAACTTACACCCTGGCAGTGGCAGTCAGCTCGCGCCCCTGTCCATCTCCTCTCTCAGTTATTGATCAAAAAGCTTCATTCCTGTTAATTCTGCTATGGATCTTTACTCAGCCTCATTTCATTTGTTTTAACAGGGCTCGGTGGCCAGTCAGTCATCCAGTCTCCAGAGTGCTTTGTCTCATTGGTGTGTATTGTGTGGGTAAAAGCTGTCCATTAAGCAGCAGGCCGTGGTTGTGTGTAAATAACAGAAATCTGATATGGGGTTTGTGGTTCTGGTGGAGTGTGGAAAGTGCAGTTCAAATTTAATGGTCTAATGAGGTGGAAACTGTGTAGCTACTCTCTAACCCGCTCTAATTAACCTTTGGGATGTCTGGACAGTGGATAAAGTAGTACATTCACACTCCTCTGCTATTGTATTGTTTTCATGAGTTACACTCACAAAAATGTTGGAGTTGTAACTGACATTTTAGTTTGCTCTATCCCTGACCTTAAAGGGGTATAAGGTTATTTTTAATTGAATTAAAGCTCCACAATATATTTTTTCTTTTGCCATCCCTGTCTCAGACTTAGCATTAGCTTAGCAATAGCTTAGCTAAAACATTGGACGGCAATTATCTCTGCCTCGTTAAAAATTGCATGATAAAATTGACAGTATTTATTGTCATTTTACATTGTCTTCCTCCTCTCTGTTGATGCCTTTCTTTTTTTAGCTTTTTCTTTGTGTTAATAACTTGGATGTATTATTATAATTTGATAGGGCACTACACCCTTTCCCTGAAGCAAAACTGATTAGTGTCCACTCGAGGTTTTGCAGCAAAGAAATAAACAGCTATGGCCCAAAAATGAGTGTATGTTAGCTGACAGGCCACCTTCAACTACCAAAATGGTTGGATTAGACTTTTTTCTGTTAAAAAAAATTTGTTAACAAATTACTTTTGTCTGTTACGTCATCGCTCTATCCTGCATTCACGCTCATTGGCCAGAATGGATCACGTGGAACCTGGCGGCTGGTAAATCACAAGAACACATGCACGAGTGCCATAGCTCTATCTGGAAGTAAAAAGCATTTTTGGCTTCCTGCGCCAATGAGCAACTTTCTTCCATTGAAAATATTTGATTGATTGAAATATTTGAGTGATTATTTCCACTCATGTAGAGGGATCTGCGCCCCTAGTGGCTAAAAGTTACATAGTGTTGCTTTAAAATTGCTTTTAATAATCAGTAGATGGCATCATAACAGAGATGGGGACTTGTTATAGCGACTCGGACTCAAGCTGCACTTAAGTCACTACGGACATAGTCTTGAGACTTGACTTGGACTTGTGACCAAAAACCTTGGACTTAACTTGGACTCATGACCAAAGACTTGAGACTCGACTTGCAAAAAAAGATGTGTACATCTCTGCATCATCAAGCCTGTTTTTTTTTCACAAATAATTGCTTTTACAAAATACTATTTGGGGTTTAAACCATTTTCCCAACCGTAAAGAAAGAAATATTAGATACAGTCTGCAACCATTGGGACAGAAGGCATTTTGCAAGGCCAGCTTACAGGAGTCCACTGCAGCAATTCAATGGACTTTGTTGTTTTGATGTTTCAAAACCTCAAGACTGAATAACCAGCTAAAGATGTTTTATAACGCCCCAATTGTCTACCTTTATTTGTAAGTTTAACTTCAAAAAAATAATTTAAAGTATAAATGATGGCTGTGCTCCTCAGTAACTATATAGTGAACCATATTATAAGCAGTGTTGTTGGAGACATAAAATCATTTTGTTATTATTGTTAGTTGTAATTAACAACATCTGACACAATATAACACAATATGGTATTTTTCAGGCAAAGTGTTGTCTCTTTGCCTTTAATTGGTATAAATATACGGTACTTGTCATTGTGAAGGGTTTCAGGGTCAGTTTCACGTGCTGATAACCACATGCCAACACACCTGAGCTCACAGCCATCATCATCACATGCTCATCCTACATGTCACTTTCACTTCTTCTAAAACCTGTCGCTTTTCATCTGTGTTTCTTATTGTCTCACACACACAACACATGTCCTGTCCCCTCCTGGTGATGGCAGTGTTTCCAATTCCCCCCGTCATGTAAAGTCAAAGCTAGTCACACAAACACTCAAACAGTACCGAGGCTGAACCGTCTGACGCCTGTGTCAGTCGGTCTTTGTGCATTTCTGAACGCAACCTTCCACTGTGGGCCTCACTGTGTAGTATCTATAAAGTGGTGGATAAACAACTCTCCTTTGTTTGGCCTCTTGTGTTGGCAGCTCATAATCCACTCGGCAAAAGCACACAGCATGTTAGTAGAGCCGCACTTGCAGATAGACACGTTCTTTTATCATCTCGGTAATGATGGCCCTATTTTCCTATCATCTCAGCATGGCCTACACTTGGCTTCAAAAACATCCCATTTACAGCGTGCCAATTACCGATACTGTCACCACGCATATACACTCACATATGCAATACTCGCTCTCAAACAGTACAGGTGGATTTGTCTGCACTAACAAGACAAAAGAACAGACCGGCACAAAGAGATGATGGTTGACTTTAGCGCATTAGAGGATTCACGTCTTCCTCTCAATTTTTAACCCTATTTATGTATAACAGGTTGCTGTAAAAAAAAAAAAAAACAATAAAAAAGCCACTAACCATAGACAAATATTAATACCAGGAAAATGCCATTTTCAATGTCAAAGATAGACCAAGCACTTATTAAATCTTTAAAGTGCTGTCTGTAGTTTTTGGCAGCATCAACAATTGTGTCAACAATGAAAATGGCAAACTTCCACTCCTGACTTCTCTTTTTATAAACACTGAGCTTCTGCTGGTACATGCTGTCTAGGCAAATGTGTCGGAAAAAGTTCAGATGATAACTTTATTTCAAACATTTAGAAACAAAATGTATGTATTTCATTAATCTCCTAAGCCTTCATGCTAGAATTTGTTTCAAAAAAGTAACTTTAGTTTATTTAGTTTATTTACCAGTGTGTTTCATTTTATTCTTCTGTGTACTATAACATTTTCCACAGCACATCTTTAAATTGTTTAACATAAACTACTCCTATGTTTTAAATGCTAAAAAAACTTCAGATTTGATATCTGAAGTAACTTATCCTTTAATCAGTTACAGTTAGACTTTTACATTAATATGCTGATTATTCATAATGAGTCCTGCAGTATATTTTTGTAGAATTGCTTTACCATTACTTTAACAGCAGATGGCCAGATGGACAAGCGACTCTGATCCACAGGGCGCTGTTTTCTTAAGAAAAAAAAGTGTGGGCTTATCTTACAGTCTTTGATTTTCCTTTTAAATCTGCACACACAAGCACCATTCATATACGTGGATTATTCCTAAACGTAAGAAATCTGTAAAAAAATAATCTAAAAATAAATCTAATCTAAAATAAACCCTCTCATTAACCTCCCACTTGTCTAAATAAAACATCCGGCGAGGGTCTTTGCCATTTATTTTCATTCTTGTGAATTACATTTTTGCTAAACACAGGGTATAAACACACAATGCTGTATGTTAATAGTGTGTGTTTCCCTTGTAATCAGAGAACAGACTGAAGCTGCTTATTGAGATACAGAGCTGTATTAAGTCCAACTACTAACACAGCAACGCATATGCTTCAGAAATACAAATTCCCCCGGGGGTATGTGTATGCGTGTGTACGGCGGCGTGTTAAAGGGTGTTCAAACATCTGTTGGTTTTGTGTTCTCTTGTCAGACTCATACATACTGGCTTGGAGTTATTTTCTTTATCTGCTGTTTAAGAAATTCAACCTTTAGTCACGCTTCTGTTTTCAAAACTGGCCATGAGCTTTGAAAAGTGATAAAATGCATTCAGAATCTAAATATTGTTTGAGAACATTATATGTTAAAACAAATATTGTTCAAACTTAAACATTTACACTTGCATGCAGCAAGATTATCCCAAAATTAGGTAGAATTAATACACAAGGGAAGGAAGGCTAATGAGGAGCAAGTGAAACTAATTGAAAATCACAAAACCGGGAAATGAGGAACAAATAAGACAGGAGGGGGAAAAAAGTGTCTAAGATTGTTGTGTTATGCAGGCTCTAAAAGTAATCCAGTAATCTTTGAGCAATGTTAATGCATTGTAATGATTCTACATATACTGATTTTGAAAAGAACATTAAAAAGCATTCAGCGTTGAATATGAGTGCAACTGTATTGTGTGGCTGCCACGTGATTGGATTAATACATACTATACTATTAATCCTTAATAAGTCAGAATCAGAATCAGGGAACGTTTATTGCCATTGTCAGTGAACAAGATTCACAAACTAGGAACTTGCTTCAGCGAGACTATAGTTGTTTAGACTATAATGTATTTAAGGCTTCTCATTTATGTAGGCCACCACACTGTGTGCACAATTATTAGGCAAGTGATTATTTTGACCGTATCATCATTTTATCCATAATTTCCAACTCCAAGCTGTATAAACTTGAATCCTCATTGGATTTAATGCATATCAGGTGATGTGTATTTGTGTAACAAGGGAGGATGTGGCCTTAGGACCCTATATCAAGGTGTGCATAATTATTAGTATAATTATAATTATTATTATTTATCTCCTCAGAAAAAATGGGCCAAAAAAGAGATTTACCTGACTCCGAAAAGTCAAAAATTGTAAAAACTCTTTCACAGGGATGCAGCATTCTTGAAGTATCTAAGATATTGGGGCGTGATCTCAGAACCATCAAATGTGTCGAGAAGAAAAGACACAAATTAACCGCCAAATATTTGCGAAGAATCAAACGTGAAGCTACCAGGAACCCATTATCCTCCAGTGCTGCCATATTCCACAACTACAGCCTACCTGTGTGTCAAGAAGTACAGGTGTTCAGTTCTCAGAGACATGGCCAAGGTAAGAAAGGCTGAAACCCGACCACCTCTTAACAAGACACATAAGTTGAAACGTCAAGAATGGGCTATGAAATGTGTGAAGTTTTTGTGGACTGTTGAGAAGAGAGTGACTCTTGATGGACCAGATGGATGGGCCCATGGTTGGATCAGTAACAGACACAGAGCTCCACTTTGACTCAGACGCCAGCGAGGTGAAGGTGGGGTACTGGTATAGGCAGGTATTATTAAAGATAAGCTAGTTGGACTTTTTCAAATTGAAAATGGACTCAAAAATTAACTCTCAGACCTGCTGCCAATTTTTAGAAGACACTTTCTTCAAGAAGTGGTATTGGAAAAGTCTGCATCTTTCAAGAACACATGATTTTTATGCAAGACAACGCTCCATCACATGCATCAAAGTTCTCCTCTGCGTGGCTGGCCAGTAAAGGCCTTAAAGATGAAAAAGTAATGACATGGCCCGCTTCTTCATCTGACTTAAACCCTATTGAGAACTTTTAGGCACTTCTTAAGTAGGACATTTACAGTGAAGGTAAACAGTACACCTCTCTGAACAGTGTCTGGGAGGTTGTGGTTGCGCTGCACAAAACGTTAATTCTGACCAGATCAAGAAACTGACTGACTTCGTGAATAAAAGGTTTGTGACTGTTATCGAAAAGAAGGGTGGCTATATTTGTCACTGAGTGAGATGGGAAAATCTTTGTTTTTCATTTAGTTTAATAATGATTATGCACACTAATAATTGCTTAATAATGGTGCACATGTAGATATTCTCTTAAGAAAGCCAAAACTTCACTTTTACTAATTCAATGTTAATGTTTGAGGGCTTGTTAACATTTTAGGATTGACCAAAAGCACTGTAGTTGTACAATAACAAAATTAATCCTCAAAACTTGCCTAATAATTGTGCACACAGTGTATGGTGTACAATTCACTGATGTTGATTTATTTTATGTGTTATTCCCTACAACAGGTAAAAGACAGCACACACCCAGTTCGGAGAAGCAGACTAGAGGAATGAAAGGATTTGGGAAACTATATCTATTCCTGTATCAGTGCTCTCTCTTCTGAACTATGTCCCTCAATGCTCACCATTTCCTCAACCTGATATTTTATTCATTTTGCCCATGTCTTCTTGTTCTGTCTCGCTTAGGGACACAGTGCAAAGTGGGAGACTGGCTCATAGCCCTGCTGTGATAGGAATGTTAAGACCAGCTTCAGAGGTGATGAGGGACCTCAGGAGCGCTGTCAGCCCTCAGTGGTCTTGGCAGTTTGTTTTACTAAGACCCTTGGACTGACCGAGAGAGGGAGAGCTAGTAATTAGATCGAGGTCCCCTAGTCTGCTCTTGGAGATGTCTTACTTCCTGCTTGTTAGTCTCTGTGGCGCTCTCCACGGTTTGCTGAGTGCGAGTCTGTGATTACTCTGAAGAAGGTGTGTGCATCTTTGCTCAAGTGTGTTGCACTTGCACAGTGCTTCTTTCCCTTTGATAGTTGCTTTGAGGTCGCTGATGCAATCTCTGCAAACCTTAGTGAAAAGTTTCTTCTAAAAGTCACAGCCTATAGAGGAGAAAAGGAGGAATAATCAAAACTAAAGCATTCTACAGGCTGCGTCACTTGCTCGATTGTCTGAGGCAGGAGGTGGGGTGAAAGCAGGTGTGTGTTTGAATGGGGGAGGCTGCAGACAAAAGGGTTGTGGAACATCTGGATGCCGGTGATAGCTCTGCTCACACGCGTTACGAGCCAAATTAATCAAACCTTGTGTGGAGACTGTCGAGTGTGTCTGCGCGTGTGTGTATGTGACATCTATTAGGAGTCAATCCACGTCCCGGACAGTCCTGCGCCGCCATATAGTCGTTGTGGGAGGGCTGAGGGAGGGAGACGAGGGGAGACAGAGGGAGGAGTGGAAATATATATCAATTGGTTGACATCGGCAGGGTGATTGCACTCGATACCACAGTCGGCCCTGCTGAAATAGGAGCAGACACATTATGTTGTCGCCTCTTCAAAGACTTTCAGTTCCACAGGCGGCTGACACTACTTCTTTCTTTCACGCACATGAACAACAAACATACTACAAATGGAACCACAATAGTTGCTAGCCATTTCTGAAATTATGTAGGTAGTCAAAACTTGTGTAATTTGCTATATTTACTAACATATACAGAATAAATGGACCTTCTGTTCCATCAGTGTTTTTCACTGGGACTGGTTGTTGGTTGTATGTTGGCTTCATGAGTTTATTGCAAGTTTATGTCATAAGGCATTTATGCCACAATACCACACTAGTATTACTAAATGTCAATTATATAATCCACAAAACGGAAAAGGATCTAAAGTTAGTAAAAGTTGTTTTTCTTCATGAGATTTATATTGTTTTTGAAATGAACTTTCATAAAACATGGGTGGGTTGCCAATAATTAATTTACAGTAAATGGTTAAGTGTAGGTAAAGCCTCTATATGGTTAACTGCAGTTGTTGCTAATAAATGCTTGCTTTATTAACCTTTAAAAAATTTTATCTTAAAATATATTGTATTTATTTAAGAACAAGACATTTAATTAAAAATATATATATTTTATGTTTTGCCCTTGATTTAGTATATGTTGTGACCTTTGAATATGTTTTCATAGTGAACATGTTAGTCTTTGTCTTCAGCAGAGTGCCATTAGCATGTAACCTAGCACACTGACAATAGCATGCAATCCACCTGTAGCACTGTACCATTAGCCTTTAGCCTAGCAAGCTGACATAAGCATTTATCTATAATTGCTTTTATTTTTCATCTTTGTGCAGTGGTTGTAAAAACTCCTGCTAAAAACACTAAATTAAGCTCAGGAAAGTAAATTTGCTTCAGCTCTCTAATTTTGGACTCTTGGGTATTGCACACAGCCCAAGTTAGCAAATCACTGAGGTAGAGAAACAGTGAATGTGATTAAGGCAGAGGTGCTCTCCCCTCCCTCTTCCTCTTTGATGCTATTGGGAAGGTAGTGGCAACACACCACCATCACTTATTTCCTAGCTTGACTCAAGGGTCGATAAGAATTAGCATTTTCTTCTAAATGAAAGCTTCAGGGCTTTTACAAGTCACTGGTTCAGTTCTGTGTTTCACTGAGTCATTTGCTAAAATAGGACTATTTAAAAGTGATCGAATATGATAATAATTTATGTAGGCCATGATTTTCATTAATATGTTAACGCTCAGTTGATGCTACTATATCTATAGCCTACTCAGCTCTCTTTTTCTCACCTTGCTGACACTACTTGCTGTAGTTTATGTAAATGCCTGTGTATTATAATAGCATGGATTTTTTTCTCCTGTGTTGCTACTATCGACACGCATGTATATCATGTTAACGGCTGAAGTGCGCCGTGTCAGGGGTTTATGCAATGGTCAATGCCGCCTCTGAAAGGAGATAAAGGAAGTGTACAGATATAAAGAAGCTCTCCTTGACTCACTGTGAGAGCTGTGTATGGATAATCCCTGTTTAGCTGCTAAAGCCTCTCAAAGCATCCTTAGCAACAGAGGCCACGTAAATCTGCTATATGTAGCATTTGAGGAAATTTAGCATTAATCATGTTTTAATACCTCTGCTTTAACCCGTGTGGACTAGAACATCTTGTCAGTGAGACTGTTGGGAGCTAAAACAAATATGAAATTTGTGCTAGATGCTGTCAGTCTTAATGGTTAATGGATGAAGGACTTTGACCATCTTGATAATAGTTTGAAATTTTCCAAGTTAAGCTTCAGAAATCTTTATTTCAGTCAATACTTTTTTTCCTTTAATAATACCAATTGGTGTTGTATTTTATATTGTTGGAAAGCGATGTGTAGGTACCCCTGCACTAGTCTCCTGTTGGTATTCACTCTTGTTTTGAGCTTCAAGTGCTGCCTGCCATGTGTGTGCTTGTGACAAGTGTATGACTGGCACGTGATTGGCATCTAATCGACAGCACTCGTGTGCATGAGTCCTGCAACTTCAGTTCAGTTTCTGTGTTCTCCAAGCATCAACATGCAACATTTGTCCTTTCAGGATAAGGACTGTGCAATAGCGCAGCTGGAAGATGGTGTTCCAGTAAGTACAGTGGCAGCATTATTTGGTGTCAGCCCCAGTAACATCGTGCCCTGGTCAGACTGAGAAGTGGATATCCCTGGAAGACAACACTCAAAAACACCTGTTCCTCACCCTTGCTTCAGTGAGGAACCATAGGCTTTCTTCCACAGATTTACTGTCAGGTCAACAACTCCTGTTTAAAGAATAGGATGCAACTTAAGGAGGTGTCCAAGCTTTTGTGGCTGCGTATATGGATCTTCCACAAACTACTGAGGTCCCTGTAAAATAATAAAGTGTGAAAATGGCCAATATGTGT
Organism: Neodontobutis hainanensis; assembly: GCA_024349245.1. NCBI lineage: Eukaryota > Metazoa > Chordata > Actinopteri > Gobiiformes > Odontobutidae > Neodontobutis > Neodontobutis hainanensis. Next base: position 5,561,258 of record JALDNG010000008.1, on the reverse strand, counting down.
TATTTTTTTTTTCCTTTATAAATGTGAAATTTAAATGTTTTGCAATCATTCAATCCATGAAGCAACTCAAAACAAGAGTGAATACCAACAGGAGAACATTGTACTTTGGCACATTTTTTGTGTTGGTACCCACGCGTTTATGTCGCTCATTCCACAAATTAAAGTTGTAATTTCTGTATTATTTTGTAATGTCTGTAAATGTGGGATTGGCATTGCCCCTATTGTCCTGGCAGGTATACAGTATATCTGTTTGAATGTGGATCATTTTGATTACACCATGAGCCAGAGTTTGCATTTTTTTCCTGTTACAGAAACAACAGGTAGCCTGGCTTATTTTTATTTTTTTTATTTTTTACAAGAAAATAGCTCAGTCCCTGTAGATTTGAGTTGTATATCCAGGTGACAGTACCATACAACCTATCAAGTGGAAATTAATGTGAAGAGATAATGGGTATGTCCAGGCTATCATGAATGGGCTAAAATAGCTGAATCTAGCTTGAAAACTGTGTGATTTAGAATTACAACACATCTCTTATCGGATAGTGTAAGCTTGAATGTAAGAACATTACTCAACTCAACATTTATCCATGTATTTTAATTTTGACTGCTTGATTTGATTGATCGGCCATTTGTTTTGACTTGTCTTAAGAAAACACACCATTTCATCATCTTAATTAAACAGGCGCTGGTAGAGCTGATAAATGGTTTTCATGTTAGTCACATGTTGATTATGGATATTTATCTCCCTTTCTTTTACCATCCCTCCCATACATTGTCTCTCTGTCGATGAGTGCAGGAAGCGCTGACGGCTGTGAAATTGAATTAAGCGGGGCCTCCCACCCTCATACATCCCTCCTCCTCCTCTTCAACCTCTTCTGACATGCAAAGGTTTTAATGATCATGAAGCTGGGAAGCATTCCAAATGGCAAACACTTAATTGAGAGAAATGAAGGGGACAGCCGGACGATCCATTCATCTAAATAGAGAAACGAGGTGGCGCGCAGGGTCGTCCTCTTGTCAATTGCTCATTTCTACCCCCACTTTCATCCACTCGATGCTCAAAAGAAAATGTGTGGAAATTTCATTAGGTAAGGGTGTGGAATAAATCAACATGACGAATCTAGCCGCTCACCTTAATTGTGTTTTGCTCAGCAGAAAATCAGACAGGGGCGCCGCTGGAGGCTGAAGATGCTTTTGGTCATTTGGGAGTGATGTAGGACACTGATGATTGATTTGGAGTCTGTGCACTAATATGCTGAGAGCCTTTGTGTGTGTACATACAGCTTATCAATGCTTTCTAACTATGGTTATTAATACCTGAGTGAAGGGCTAACATGGCTGGGTCCAAAGGGCTGACCCAGTAATGAACTTCTCATTAGTGACATCATTAGCCGCCGCCTCTCTCGATTTGAATCACACCTCAGGGAAAACGCTGCGAATGGGCTTAAATCACCTCAGAACTGTTCTCCAACTCTGCTTGTGGCTCAGTCATCGGCCGTGGGTTAATGCGGATGACCTACCCTCCAGCCCACCCCTTCTACCGCCCACACGGCCCAGCTCAAGCCATCACTCCCAGCCGACCCGGCCTAATCTGTGATTATGTGTCAAGCAGGAGGCCATTTATTCCAGATTAATTTATTCATCTTCCTCATGTGCCGTCCACTGCAGGGGATTGATGGCGCAATATATCTGGGAGAGGAGAGCAGTGGAAGAGAGAGAGCTCATCATTTCTGTGCTATGAAGAGAGCTGGCCTCAGTTCTTTATCATATCCACAGGTCCAGCCAGATGCAATGAATCAACCGATTAAAGAAAAACTACATGAACATCAGGAAAGTTGATTGGTTTAGTCTGTGATATCTGTTTTAATTGTGCCTTGCAGATGAACAAAAATTTAAGTGGTAGATAGCATTATTTTTTTTCTATGGATATTATAGGATAGCAATTGAAATGCAGACCTTTACCATGTTCCCTTTTGCTGGAAATATGTATAGAATTACACTAGTTTCTACCTTCTATTGCCACATTTATGGTACTGTAAGTCCTCTGGGGTTGAAAAATGCAGATACCCACTTGTAGGAAATACGAGAATGTAAAATTATTAGTCTTAATCTGAGTGAGTTTTCTCACCTCCTGCAGCCCTTTTGTCAGCCCCAGCAAGAACATTGGTAGCTACCTCACATCTCTCTTTTTAATTCTATTTATAAAGAGTGTTACTCTTAATATCATCCAGAAAAAAACAGTTTTCCTGTTTTGGCCACTTAAACATTTATTTGGTCTATAGAAATATTTTTTTCTCCGGACAGCAGGTTCTTGTGTACGCTATGAAAGTGGTGTCATCTATGTTGCGTTCTGGAGTGAAAATCTTTGTTGTAACGGTTTGTTGGCCTCCAGGAGAGTGGCTCCTACATTCATCACCCTGCTGATGAACAACAGGCCATATGTTTAGTTGGTAGTGGCACTTTATTCCTGTCTGCTCATCTTCTCTCTGTACCTAAGGCTTATAGACTGAGCTGCATCTTCCAGGCAGCGCTGGCTCTTTCATTGTTGTAGACATATCGTAGGAGCCCAGATTTTGGTGGTTGGTTCTAGTGGACACACACAGGCATCCTGACAGCTCTATCTTCATGATTCCACCAGGGGGAAGTCTGTTTTTACCCCAGGAAGTTGACTAAGGCTGGAGGACATTTTTCTCTTTTGATTTTAGGGACCACAATGGTGGTGTTAAGGAGGTGAGACAGATCGACTACCAGCAGTGAGGCAGTCGGATGAAATACATGAGGAGACTTAAAAGGTTGCCCTCTGGCTGTCTGTTTGATAGTGTTCCCAGGATAGCACTTGAATAAGGTGCAAGAAATGGGCTTATCCTTGAAGCTGTGCCTCTGTTACTGGAAAAATTGGTTATGAATCTGTTACATCTATTTAATCCCATCCAAATCTTCAGTCTGCTACTTATTTTAACCACAGCAAAGGAAACATGGTGAAGACACCTCTTTGCAGTGTAATTGCTCTATGAAAAATCATGGTTTTTACTCAATTTCTTGAGGCAATGCTCTCTTCTGGATTATCTCATTATGTTCATAAAATTCCTGTCCAACATATCCTAAAGCTGTGATGACATTGATAGTAATATGTATTTGCAGCTGACATTTCTGGTATTTATTGCCCTTTCATAACGACATTAACTATTTATCTGTCACTGTAAATATACTTTGTGTATTGTTTAAAGCAGCTCTGCATAACGTTTAGCCAGGAGCAACGCGTATTCTCCAAGCCTCTCTCATGAAAAAAATATACACATACAACAAAATACAGCAATATACCACCGTCCACTAGAGAAACCCAATGGCAACTTTACAAGTATAAAAATCATGTTTACAGCCTGGTATAAAAGATGGCTCCAGTCTCTAGAGCTAAGTTTTTACTATGTGACAACTCTGGGGGGGGGGTGAATTTTTGATTAATATGTCTATTTATGCTATCTGAAAACTATTGTTTTACTATGCAGTAAAAGTGGAAAAGTCCGGATGTAACCACCATTTTATTGCCCTTTCATAACGACGATATCGGTGAATGGGGGACCAATTGGCGGATTACATCCATGTTTATTTGCAATCTATTTATTTAATAGTTCTTAGACATGCAATCTGTAGAATCATGCATGGTTCACTGACACATACCTTCAGATGGACAGAAACCTCCAATATAAAATATATACAGTATAATCCTGTTGCCTGGATGCGCAGACTTTACGTGAGTGATGTGCTTTACAGCAATCAAATAGAGAGAGCAGAAATTGGCCAATACACTGGACTCTAGCAGAGTCCTTTTTGTACAAAATATCAAACAAACTGGCTTATGTAGCTGTGTGCATTATTTTAGTGCATTTCAAGACATTTATAGTGTGTTGCTAAAAAATTGCAGTGGTTTAAGTCAACTTTAAAAGTGGCATATGAAGACATTTTTGCAGGCAGCACAAGGACGAGAAGGCCTTAAAAATCTATGGTTGCTACTGCCAGATGCCTGTGCACAAGAGCAAAGACACTGAGTGAGACTGATGGGAGAGGCTTATTGGAAGTCAAGTCAAGCATGCTTCCTCAATTCCTTCCTTCCTCTTCCCTCTCTCCTTCACTTTCTCCTCTGTGTCGACTCCCATCACTTCCTCGGCAGTTCGCTCCGTCCTCCCAGATGTGCCACATTAATTCCACAGCTGCTGTCCCTATTAATGTTCACCGTCACAGCTTGCACATGCTCATTTGCAGCGCCTGTGTCTCTATATGTGTTGTGTGAGAGAAGCGTGGCAGCTGCTAGTCGTCCGCGTCTTAGGAAAACTATAGAAGTAGTGAGAGAGCAGCACATTTACTCCTTCATGGAGATGTCATCAACAGCATCGCTCGTGCTTGTCTGTAACCTATAGGGGCACACTCTTGACATCAGCACAAACCACTAGTCCTCTTCCCATTTAAAACAGCCCCGCCTGAAGAGATTTTAATAAATAAAAGACACATTGCTTCAGTCACTCGAGCCTGATGGACATTTTTAGCCTGGCTTTATAAGACCACAATGACTTTTCCTCCTCTTTTTTACGCCTTGTTTAATTGTCAAGCCATACTCAAACTAATACTGTTAATTTAAACATATTATAAATACTGTTTCATTATCTAGTAAAGCTAGGGAGGAGGTTAGTTCCTAATCTCAGTATTTTTCTGAAGATGCATCGTGTTTGTGTGAGATAAGTTGTGTATTTGACTTGTGAGGTAAGACTACTAGTTTAGTTTAGTAAACACACAACTTCCCGACCCCTTCGTTTTTCTTGTTTTTCTTCAGCCACCCTTCTGTCCATTCCATCTTACCCGTCTGTCCACCATGAGACTTAGAGCCTTCAGCTGCTCCGCTGACCGACTTGAACGCTCTCCCACAACACATGTGTACAAGAACATCTCTGGTTACCTTCAAATCCCGTCTAAAACTCATTTGTTATATAGCCTACAATACCTGACACCCATCACTATTATGATTTCAGATTTTTACATTATTTATTATATTTGATGCTTATGTTGAAGATTGATATTTTATTCTTGATCAAATGTATTATTATTATTATTATTATTATTATTATTATTATTACCTTTGTTTAGTGTTTTGTATATGGCCCCATGTCACTAAAATAGGCAAACTGAAGAGCTGGTTGTATTCACTTCCTGTTTTTCCAGACAGTGGTCATCCTGCAAATTTGCAAGTCCATGTAACTCATTATTATCTAAATCTATAGTTGCATATACATAAGACTTTTTTAAACAAGACACAGAGAATAACCATATGTTGAAATTATTATATAATTTTCAAGTACATATACATTGTCAAAAGACACTAAACTCTAATCACTAAACATTTAGCCAGAATATAGCTGTACGTATCTGTTTCATATGAACACATGACTCACAGTTTTTATGGGACTGGGTAGACAGGTGTAAACATTATGTGGCTCTAAAAATCCAAATTTCTGCATCCAAAAGCAGAGATAAATTTTTAAATTCCCACCACATACACATTAATAATTCATTTGTTTACTTAACAGCACTGCTCTTGTGTAATTCTGACCTGCTGCTTAACGTGGCTCTATCCAGGCCTCATTAATGTCTGCAGTAAGTACTAGGACTCACACTGATTTGTGATAAGACTTTGGGCTTTTTCTGAGACCAATCTCAGAGTTTCTTCCGATTCTGTACTGCTAAAGAGTCCTAATTTAAATTTAGATGAAAGTAATTGAAGGTCACACCTTTGTGTTGGCTGCTTGGCTTAATGGAGGTTGAAGCTGTTTTGTGGTGAATTGCAGTTTTGAGGCAGTGTAATCGTTCCAAACATTTGCGTCAGACACACCTGGGACTGCAGTTAGAGTCAAGCATTTAGCGTCGACTGTGGTGACATTTCCACTTGAGATCTGAGTATTATGGAACTTGCATCTGTTCTCCACCATTGCTTTCATTTATCCCCTGTTTGACATAAGGAGATGCTCTGTGAGGCTCTGTAGCTTTAATTTAAAAGGACAACTTTAATTTTCCTCATCAAATTAGCTTGATAGTCACGGTGAATGCCGCACAATCTGTGAAAACACTTAAGATGAGCTTTGTCTGGGAAACAATAACCACCTCAGTACAATGTAGAGACTATGTAATGCCACAGGGCTTTTCTTTAGACGCTGAGTATGTGTGTAATCACAATATAAACTGTCCAAATAAAGTGTTTGTGCATGTGTTTCTTTACACTATAATATATATATTATGATATCAGCAGTGTTGTCTACTGTTATCTCTTTCCTCAATAGACAGCTAGGATCTATGACAGAGAGAGAATCCCAAAGATTTGTAAAACTCTTGTTAAGGTTAGGAAAATATTTGGAGTGACTTTGAATCTGGATCCTGTGTCTTTGCTCTTGGGCTATTGAGACATTAATGTTGGTTCGGGCTCCAGCAGATCATGTGACATCCTCATATATGCTGCGCAAAAAAGAAAAAATTCCTGTAAAAAATCCCCCCCCCCAGGACTAATCGTACATTATTATAATAAACATTATTATTTCACCTGGTCAACTGTTTCCAGTTTATGGGAAAGTATTCGTGTAGGATGGCGAGAAGATGAAACTGTTCTTCTGTTGAAAATGAGACATATGTATATTTTAATAGCAATAAAAATGTGTGGTTTGCCCCTGTATAATGGCGCTCGCTGCCTGCATCATTACAAGTGCTTATCCTAATCTAAATTGCTGGGTGGCATTTTAAAAAAGACACACAAAGTTCTGAAAAGCTGTATCACTTTCTACAGACTTCTGCAAAATCCATCTTAGCCCTCAAGTCTTCTACACTTCTTATCAGTTAATGGAAATACACTAATAACAATAATTATACACAAGAATTTTTTTTTTTTTTTGCAACATTTTTAAAGTTTGCTTCTACCAGCAATTCTAATCTTCTAATTTTAATAAAATACAACTACTGAATATGCTGGTTGTAATGTTTGACATTTATGGAATCTCAGTCTTTGTCGATGATCATTCGCCAAAGTTATTTCAATCGTGGTGATTTGGAGAACTACACCTTTAAAATCCATCCTAATGGAAAAAAATCCTCTTGCCAGTGCCTAACCCCCTGCACGTTGTAGATTGAATGGGAGGTGAAGCCTTGCATACCCATGTTCCTCCCCTCCAAACAGACACTATAGGGTTTTCTTGTTGCTAATGGCTGCCACTTCTGTCACATTGCTTCCTGACTGTTGACAGGATCTTAGCTCTGTAGGATTACAGCACTGGCCAGAGAAATCCTCATACACACAAGCAAATAGATAGCGCTGCATGTGCACACACAGCACACACTTAAGGACGAGCTTCAGCGAGCCGTTAAGACTGAGGTTGAGTGTTGGACACGGGGAATACTGTACTGAGGGGACCCATTGTATGTGGAGCCGTGACCTGGCCCTGCCTGCACCAGATAACAGAATTACTGCAAATTGAACTTTAGGGTTTTCTCTCTCATTGCTTTTTCCTCTCACTGAATCACTCTATCTGTCCCGCTGGCTGTGTCACCTCCTCTCATGCTTTCAGCGGGATTTACGACAACTCCAAATCATGCCCCCCTGCTCGGTAAGAACCTAGACACAGAAGATGAAACACTGAAGACATGGTTGGACAGAGAAAAGGTGCTGTGTATTTTGTAATAGTATTTCCCAAACCGAATGAATCTTTGTACCTTCGGATTAAAGTTTGGAGAAAAAGATAATGAACTAAAGGTGAGACACTGAGCTTTAATATATCACGCCAACCTTCTGTTAAATTCATTTACTAGTCCTGGATTATGTCTCCATGTCCACCACTTTAACTTACCTCCTACCAAGAAAATAAAGAAAAAAGCTCTTAATCAAAATGGTGTATGTAGTTTCAAACATTGTATGGAGGAAGAAAAGTGAAAGTAATGTGTGAAACCACAGCAGAGTATAGAGGTAAAAAGAGTGAGAAATTATGACCAAGGAGAAACATAATGTCAGGAAGGAGACTCGAGGGAAGGCCCCACTCTCCCACACACCTTTCTTAATTAGGAAATATAATATTGCGAGAGGATTGAGGTGGATCAAATGTACCAGATAATGGTTTTATCTACGGCCACCGCACAATTATGGATGCAACCACCAAAGACCCATGCATATGTTGGCTTCCCGGAGTTAAAAGAACAAAAATGCTCCCGGCTATGATTTTCACAATGAAATTTAACTGAATTGTATGCAATACTGCATTATTAAACCTCCCCCATTAAAGACAGAAGAGGAAGAGTGTCTATTAACATAAAAGTGGGTTCAGACCCTGAAGGGACGGCCAACAAATTGAGAGAAATTCATCAAACTAACTGCTCAGTTCAGACATTTATTGTTGAAATTATGTATTTTTATCAGGTGCAAATTAATTAACGGACATGTGTCAGATAAAATGTGCTGCTAATAGGGATTTTTTTTATCTTTTTATATATATATATATATATATATATATATATATATATATATATATATATATATATATATATATATATATATATATATATAATTGTCTTAAATACATACATTGTTTTGTTTTGTTTTTTTCTGTTTTTTCCTGCCTTTTATTTGCTAAGGCAGTAGACAGACAGGGAACAAGTAAAATGACATTGGGCAAGACCCAGTTGAGAATCAAACCCAGGTCTCCAGAGTATATGGTAAGCACTCCAGTAGATGACACACGGAGTATCCCAAATATTATAAAATTCTAAAAAATGTGAATAAAGCTTCCAAAAGATTTACAAAAAAATCTTACACTCGCCATCTAGTGGCTGGATCAAGTATAGGTTTTAAGCTCTGCCTGCTTTGTTATTTTTGTCAAATAAACATACTATTATTATAATACTATTATTGTCTATTCCAGACCATTATCTTATCTTTAGATTTCATCCTATTAGTTTTCTGTGTGTTTCTGATCAGTATTTTCATTTTACAATATTGTAATAGTTGTGTTAGTTAGTCATTACCTGATTTGGGGTCATAGGTCATGACTGTGCGTTAGACAGGGCAGTGTGCACACCTCCCGAGAGGACTCTCTAGAGCTTCTAGGTGGTTTATCCTGGCCCTCCATCCATAGAAATCTTTTTTCCAACAGCCTCAAATGTGTCCTCTGGAGCTTCTGTGGTCCTCTCTGTATCCTCCTCTGGTTAAATCCAAATGGATTTCTAACTCCTAAACCTATATGCTTAACATTCACAATAACCTTGACTATTACTGTCGTCTCCTCCAATCCTCACTCTGTATACCGTCCTTACTTCTGGGAAACCGTTAAATATAACATCATTACAGCCTCCTTTAAAGACATTTTTGAGGGAGTTGTACACCACATCACTGGCCTATTTTAACACAAGAAGAGAACATACAAAAACACTCAGCGTGTCAGTTTTCCCTGAATTTAGTAGTGGGTGTTGACCAAAGTGGCATATTTGGGAGCTCACCACTGGCTTCATTTTAAGGGATTTAGCTGCCCCTCCCAACACATTCAGCTTATTGTTTTTTAGTCTGCTCATCAGTCTCGGCCTTCTGCCAAATGTGAGGCTGTTGTCATCGTAACCACAAGTATCCTTCTCCTTTTTTGTCCTTGCTTTCCACTTCTTTGTTATCTGTTTCTCTTTTTGTGTGATGCAATAAATATTAATTTTTTAGAGGATGGCTTAAGTGGCTTGTAAGGAGCTGGCTGTAAAAAATGGCCACTAGTACTGTAGCGAAAAGTGGGCCTACCTAGATGCTGCTTGGAAGGAATTGATTGTGGCAGCAGCTGCATGCTTTTTTACAAACCTGTCTTATTTACTGAGGGAGACTGCTAGCTGCTCACTTTCCCAAGGGGGTCTTCAATATCTGTTATGGGTGGGTTTGGAGGCCTGTGCCATGTGCCAGTCAATTTTAATCATATAAAGCTGTCTGTGGCCCTCACTGAAGGCACGCTGGCTTTATATTCTACTTGGCTCTGTTCTGCTGTGAGTTGAAATAGCGTTTTGAATCAAGCGTGGAAGTCCAAATGAGAACAAAGAGTTGGTTATACTTTGTTTAACTCCATAGGATTTAATAAAAGGGATGCTGCATGTCAAGGTATTTCACTTTCAGCTTTTATTGCACAATATTGCAAACCTGGTTTTTGTTCAGTAATGTAAATTATGTTTTGCAAGGGCTTGTAAAGGTGTTGCAACTTGGTTTGTTGTTCTCTTATCTCTTCTGCTTCAAATATAAACTCCTAGAAACTTCTCATGGCCACCTCTGTCTTTATCCTTGGTTCCCACTGTTTCCACGATTACAACTCTTCCTCCCGCCATATGGGCCAAATCCTATAATAGGGCAGGCTAAAAGAGGTGTGTTTGCTCACAGTTCCCGCTCCTCATTCGCACAAAAATTACACGCATTACTAACTGTGGGACAAAGTAGAGGGGGGGCCTCTTTGTAGGGTTGCAGTGTGAGAAGGTGCGGGGCCAGAGATGAAGCTGCTGTTTTGCATGGCAATAGGTTGATAGTGTGTGTGGATGAAGTCATGGCGCTGGCTGGCCGTTCAAATACACACTGATTGTGAAGGAGGCTGGGTCGGGACGCTCCATAGATAATTGTGTTACTCAAAGAAAGGCCTGACCGGTCTGTTCTCAGCCATTCAGTGGAGGAGGAGTGGGTTTGAAGGCCTTTCAGAACAAGCTCGAATGCTCCCTGGTTTCTCAATGCACTCTTCCAGAAAGTGAGGCTAGAGAAAAGCTCACAGACAAAACTGGAGGAGGAATGTGATTATTGGATTGGACCTCTTTCCCAGAAAGTGACCCCGTGTTGGCAAACATTCTGTTGAAAGGGTTTGCAGATGCCTTTGAGAAGCTGATACAGTTTCAGATGAATGTGTGGAGGTGCAGTTTCCCACTAAACAAAGTGGATATTTTAGTGCAGATACAGACTTTTGTAACAAATAGCTTTTGAAGCTGCTATTTTCATGCTAATATTTAAAGCTTCCTCACTGTTAAATATCTATATAAAGACTTCATTTTATCTTACACAATGACACTTTTTTAACATCTCAACTGCTTCTTTGATAATGTTGTGTGATATTTTTTTCAAGCTTTTTGTTGTGCTATTTTAGCTAGCTCAGTTTAAGCTAAACAGTTATTCTAGTTAGATTATTTTGTGAATTGTTTGTTAGTAGCACTTTACAACCTTTTATGCATTTTGTCAGTAATTTGGCAATGTGTTTAAGTGCTTGAAGGTACGATAGCTTCCTACAGCAACATTTATTTGTAGCTCTACAAAGATAGCATCCTGTCGGCAGACTTAACTGAAGCATAAGTTTATTGTCTATGGCCATTATACAGGGCAGTATGTAGATCGGGTGACCAGATTCTCAAACCTCAAAACTGGAACACTTTAATTTTATACACGCTAATCAAAGGATAGCACCTTAATGGAAATTCCCTCAATGGAAAATGCTGCTTAAAGCCAATATACCAACAGTAATTACTAAACAAACATTTTACTGATTGCATTGAGTAACATTTTTTATTATATTAACATTTAACAAATGTGCTAAAAGTAAACAGTTGCATGGTTCCTTAAGCTCATTAGTAAATGATGATTTATTTTTTAGCTGATGACAGACTTTTGCAAATATCACATGGGACAGGAGGCTTTAAAAACGGAACTGTCCTGATGTATGGTCACCGCAGCCAAAGACTTACCTTTTGCTGCTGTTTTGTTATGGCTACTCTGTGCTTAAAACTCCACTACCCTATTTTGTTTTGCAGTCGTCTGCCCCACCATTCACCCCCATCAGCAGCGTAGTAATCCAAGGCTGGCCAAAATATGGCCAAAGGAAAAATCTTTCCAAAAAAAAAAATGAAAATGGATAATTGTAACACCCTGACACCTATATAGGCCTATCTGATTTTTCTTGAATAAAAAAAGTCATAAATGAAAGCCAAATAATGAAAAACTGTGTTGTATGCTGTTTTTACTTACTGATAGCTGAAGAAGTATATTCAGCTATCACACATGATTTACCTACACAATATATTAGATTGATTTTATAGTTTTAAAACACTAGAACTGAGGTGATGTACATGACTTCTATTAAGCGGCCCAGCATTTTTCCAAATGTGGCCCCCAGTGAGAAAGGTTTGACACCCCTTTAGTAACCTTTTCGGTAAAACCATACCAATCTTTCACCACAAACACTAACAGACAACATTAAACCATTGTAAACTGTAACAATCATAACAGTTCATCATAACAGTTATTATCTCTGCCTTGTAAAAATTGCGTCAAATAATTACATTTAATTTGCAGCTCTTTTGTCTGATTCTTCTTTTTTAAACTGTTTTGCTGCCTAATAAGACGTCTTTTGCAATGGAATAACACATTTCCTGGTTTATTACATTGTTCCTTTATTTGTTAACATCAGTGTCGACCAATGAGAGGGCTCCTTTTTACTGGAAGCAAGCTGTGATTGGCCAAACAATGAGCTGTTAATGATTAAACTCAGGCTAAATGCAAGAGTATAAATGCAAGTAGTATAAGTAGCTACTTTGAAAACAAATAAAGCGACTAAATTGATGTTTCTCAGTCAAATGTCATTGTCTGGCGCTATGTGCCATGTCCTGTTACTTTGGCTTTCCGGGCTGATTGTGTCGGGATATTCAGCCACAAATATCCTTGAGCCATGCTATTTATATGTCTTCCCTAACCTTTTTACAAACCTACTCTCCTTGGCCAGTACTTTATAATCTCCATCCATCTCTGTCCACCCGGAAATGTACCTTGGAAAAAAAACTTAATCGGATTGTGGCAGCATTAAATGGCGAATGTCCGCTGTCATTGGACAACCTGCTAGTAACCAGGTTTAGAAGGGAGCGCTGCATTTGTCAAGTGTCAGCGCTGTGGCATAAACGCCAGATATGGACGTGGACTGTGCTGACGTGAACTGTCGCTCTCCGCTCATGTAGGAATTTGCACAAGCTTTTTTAGGCTCAGGGCCACTGTGTCATTTCATTTACTGTCAGGCGCGAGAAACAAGTTAATGGGTTTCTTTAAGCTCTAATACAGATTGGATGTTAGTATCTCAGTAACATAACCTCACTGCGGATATAAGCCACAAGTTCATGAGCAGTGACAAGCGAGGAATTAGAGTTTACTTATGTACAAATGCTCTATTTCCGAGCCGAGTGCGTTCGCGCTCCTGTATGTCCCATTCGCCAGCCATATTCATTTCAGACAGTCTGTTTTGTTTGTTGTGGAAATGAGAAATATGTATCAGTCTGGAGGCGATGTCTCATTCATCACTGGCTCCCACTGTCCAAGTATCTCTCCGACAGACACACAGATACGGTGTTTTGTCTGCGCCTGACACTGTTGTCACAAACGGTCATTGTGGATGTGAGAGCGTCCTCATTCCCGCGACAGATAAAGCGCGGACCTCTCGCTGTAATTGTATTCTGTCTCTCCGCCGCGTGTATGAGATGTAAGGATCAGATGATATGAGTAATGAAAGTCCCTTTGCTTTCTTTCCACTTGCAGAACTTGTTTGTAGCCGCTTGTCAGGGAGGAAGTCGTATTTGTATGTGTTTAAGCAGGACAGTGATTGCTAATCATTTGACTGAAATGAATCGTCTCATCCATCATGCGGGATTCGGTAAAGGTTACGTCAAGACATCTGAGGGAACGTATTTGGCCTGAGTGAGGGGAATAAAAAAGTAATTATCCTTTATCATCAGCCAGAGGAGACTTGACATAATTAGTTTTTTAAGATCATTTCAGCTTCTTGTCCTTGAGGATTGAATGTACGAGCCACGTTTCCCTGTTCACTCCCCATCCGTCTTTATGGTCAACCGCACAACCCCCGGACACAAACTTATATCCTCCATTCACTCTATTGATCAGCCGTGACAACACCTTGATCCCTGAAATATGAAATACATATGTTGCCTCAGGTGGTTGTCTTTATACTCGTACAAACTGTGTCTTCATGTTCTGGCTCACAATGTTTCCTACAGTATTGATGGAGACGGAGAGGATTTGGAGACAACAATAAAATCTATTGGTGTGTCATACGGTATGAAGATGTGGTTTTATTGTCAAGATGTGTTTTTTAGAACAAGTCACAAATTGTTACTACAACTAACAGAGAATACATCTTAAGTGACTTTCCATTGCCTCTATAAGACTTTTAGACTTAAAGCCAATTTGTAAAACTCTATAAAGCAATGAGGTTCAGTACTGTAGCTAACTTTCAACTACTCAAAGCCATTTTTCCTTGATTTAAAATAAATGATGGTGTTGTAAAACTCATTTTTGATTGACTGATGTGTACTTGGGATACACATGACAACAAATAACAATGATAATAATCATTTTGAGTTCATGTGCTCAGTGGTGATGTTGGGTGGGAGGGCTACAAAACTCAAACTTTCTTCACTTGATAATGCAACTGTTTTTTGTTCAACACACAAACGAAAGATGGCAAAAATATCCAGCCAACTTTTTTGATTTCAAGTGAAGCTCCTACCAACAACCTTTCTGAGGCTAATAATGAATAAATTAGAAACACTATGTTTTCAAGTCTTCCACAAGATTAAAAAAACATAATGTGAATTTAACCATATGTTTTAAAGGTACATTGCGGAAGTTTCTTTGGTTCAAACAACAGTTTTTTCTAATCTATACATGCATCAGCAACAGCCTGATGGGCAGAATTATCCGTGGTTGCCTATGTAACCCTGTACAGTCAATTAAATGAGAAGGTTTTTGGATCAAAACTTCTGTGCTATTTCAGCGGACATGACATAATGGGTGTGCGTGCTTGTTTACCTAGTTCTCACTTTCTGATTTGCAGCCATAAGTAAACTAAACAACACTAGCGCCTCCACTAGCATCAAACCAGGAGATTCGTCTTTGGTTGTTGTTTGTTTGTGCTCGCTTAAGCGTGCGTACAGTGAACATGCACAACACTGGATGCAGTACCGGTAACGCCAAAGGTGGCACACAAGTACAAAAACTCCTGCTCTTCCGTAATGCACCTTTTACCATACATAATTATAGTAGCCTATACCACAAGAGCTCATTGATACCAGCCGTCCCTGCATGTAGGCTACTTGAGATCCCTGAAAATTCTGGCGATGAGTGAAATTCAGATTAAGTTTCTTTCTAATCACAAAGAAAACAGTTACACAGGATGCTTTGGGATAATGTCACATAAAAAATGTTAAGTAAATGTACATTCATCCTTCATGTATGTAATATACCACAATGCTAAAATTACTTAAAAGATATTATACTTCTTTACAGTAGAAACAGCAGTGGATGCCAGTTACAAATACCTTTTTTTGTCAGCAAGTCTCTGTCTGCTCCTTTTTATTTTCATGTTATTTTGAAGTGTTGGCCAGTGTTTTGAAGTTGAGTCTACTTCCTGTGTTAACCAACTCCACTCGTCTGACACTCTAGCCACAAAGGCGGCTGTAATGATTTTGAATTAGAGCGGGACAAGGACAAGGTGGCTTTTCTCCCGCCATCATGAAGTTCCTAATTACCTGCCATCTCCCTTTGTCTGCTGCTCTTGATGCCGGGCTTGTAAAGACGGCGCGTTGAAAACCAAGAGAGAAAGAGTTATGGCGAAGGGGACGGAATGAAGGAAGGGGGTTGAGAGACTGTAAGAGAACGAGAGAGTGAAAGCCAAGTGAAAATCCATATACATGATTTATACGAGTGCGACTGTGCGCGGTAGGCAGGAGTTATCTTTTATTTATGAGGGCATCAGCGGCAAAGCGCCCAGATGTTAAGCTGTGTGGGGATCTCATCTAGCCAGAGTCGCTCTCTGGCAATAAAGCTGGAAGGTAGGCTGTTGTGTGCTGGGGAGGGCGCGGGTATAAGCCTACAGGAGACAAGGAGACAGACAGGGCTTTGTCTGCTTCGAGGGTCTGAAACTTTTGTCACAGTTTGTTCAAATGGAATCCCTGTGTCGATGGAGTCATTAGCGGACTGGCTCATTTGTCCTCTCTTCCCATTTTTTATCAGGCACACTTGTTTGTTTTCTCCTGTCAACAGCTCATCAGAAAGAGGCGCCGAGGATTCATTATGGAAATGAAGCCCTCATTGTCAACCTCTGATGCAAGATCTCCACGCTGAGCATCATCATCATCCATCTAACCTCACATTAACACGGCCGCGATATGAAAAACAAGCCTCGCGCCCTAATGGCACTAATAAAGATGGCTGCTAATGTTGTTGCACGAAGGCGGAGGTTGCCGATGGTTATGTGTGATCCAAAGCAGTCCTTTTCATAACACTACAATGTTGGTTTGAAATGCCTAACAGCCTGAGGGGTAGGAGAGCGCAGAGATTTGTGAACTGTAACAGGAAAGGAAAAGGTTACGCTATGACCGGGTCGCCAAAAGCCTCCAGCAAAACAGCAAGTCCGCCGCTTTTGTTAGCATAACTCCAAGACATCGCTGGTCTTTGGGGAAAGCACTTTGGTGTATGTTATAGGCTTTTGTGCTTCTTTTTAGTTTTATCAGGCTGGAAGGAATTTTTTGTAGCAGTCTGAGCTCACAAGGTCAATCAGGGTTCAGTTTACAGTGTTGCATGCTTTTCAGGTGGGATGTGTCGTTTTCTGCAGCATCTGTCTGTGACATTTTCGACACATGATAGCCCTTCTCTCTAGAACATGTGAACACCTATGATAGCCCTGCAGGAACATGCTGTTGTCTATAAAGAAAACCTGGTAGAAAA
The DNA here is from genome assembly GCA_024349245.1 of Neodontobutis hainanensis. NCBI lineage: Eukaryota > Metazoa > Chordata > Actinopteri > Gobiiformes > Odontobutidae > Neodontobutis > Neodontobutis hainanensis. The sequence continues at coordinate 5,544,463 of JALDNG010000008.1, read as the reverse complement.
AGGTTAGATGATAGCTCAGTAATATTTTCTTTAATAAATGTCAGAAAGCTTTATGCAAGATTGTGTTTTCAGTTCCCTATGTTGTCATTTTAACTGATGTGTTCCACTTTGTTCTACTGTGTACTAAAAATATTACAGAATCTACATTTGTGATTCCACTTTAAGATCTCACTTGGCATTGGCATTTAAACTCTGCACTTGATTTTCGCACTAGGAGTGAACATTTTTGAGTTTAATGAAAAGTATAGGAGCATGGGGTTCAAGAAGAGCGAGAAGAAGGCCGTTAACTTGCCCCCATCCATTATCTCAATTGAGCCAGATAGTTACCGTAAATGGATGGTATTAACGTGTCACTTTCCTTGGTTCCTGGTGCCAGCGCTGATATGTTATAAAACACTTTCAATTTTGGTGCTGAGCTGCAGCTTCTTAATAGCTCAATCGCTATTAGCAATTAGTGGAAATGAGAAAGGTTTTGCCAAAGTGCCTTCTACTGCCAGTTTGGGATTTGAAAGTATCTTAATTTACTTTAAGGAGATGAAAAGGTGGATAAACAGATCTCTAAACATTGTCTGTGAAAGCCGCTCAGAGTGCAAATATAACTGTTGCAGGAGTGATAAGAGAAATCCGTGTAACTTTCACCTCAGATTTGGTAAAAGGTATAATCCAGGGCTGACAAATACACACTGTCTTCTGTCCGCTAGTGTGTGTGTGTGTGTGTGTGTGTGTGTGTGTGTGTGTGTGTGTGTGTGTGTGTGTGTGTGTGTGTGTGTAATACAGGGGGCTGCCAGACAATAGAGCCGCTCCCAGCTGGTTACTGTTGTGTGCTGCCATGTTCTGATACAATAACATTCAAGAGCAGGAAGTATGGAGCCTTTTTATGAAATATTATTATTAGGGTTTTATCCTGGGAGATTTTTTATATCAGAGACTGTAATTTCTGGAAGATATGACAAACTATTAATAACAAGAAATACACGTGAAATGAGTGAATGTAATACCAAAAGTATATTACTGGCACAATTAAAGTTTATTTAAGAGAAGATGGTACGTGTTTTGACAGTTTGATATAAATTGTGTTTGTCTTTTTAGTTCAGACCTGGAATACACTGAAAGAGGAGTCGTTGGCAGTCCAGTCTTGATTACAATTTTCTTCATCTTCTCAGACAACACGTAGTAATGGACCCCGTGGCAAAGAAACCTTCTGACTTAACGTGAACAATTCCATCTTGACATTATAGCCTATTGGAAAAAAAATTCTATGGTAAAATACATTACATTGAGTGATTGCTTTCTTAGGTTGGTAAATAATAGACCTGAAAATGGCATTACAAAAAACAATGAGCATAAAGGAATCATAAATATTCAAGTGAATAGTAATGACTTTCAAGTTTTACATTTATTTATTCAGCTTCTCAATTTCTTTGAATCAACAGCCCAACAGCAGTATTTGTATCTCAAAATATTAAATAATTGAGGCTGGAAACCAAACTATGCAAATACTATATGTTCAATTGCCTTCTTAGCATCTTCCATCATTTTGTATTCCATTTCTTGCCTTCCAAAAACAAATGTCTGCAAATGATAAACCATGTGCAAGGCAAAGAACAACATTGAGGTAAGAACAGGAGTGGCTCTGGCTGTTGTTGTATCATCATCAATATTTACTCCCCATAGACCGTCCATTATCGTAATGTCCCTAGGCTTAGCACCCCTCTCAAAGGCCAATAGGTCTCCATTTCTCTGCCTCTAATAATGGAAAGTGCCTCCGAGTCTTAGCAGGCCTTTAGTCTGTTTAGCGCTTGGTCATTAGGAACATTGTGAACAACTGTTACACGTCTGGTGCACGCGTGTTGGTGTCTAGATGTAAGAGTGGAGTCATTCATCGTGGCTTAATGGGATTTCTGTAGGCGCTTGTGTTGTTGGGAGTTTACAGTAGACGCCTACCTCATTGTGAATTATTAAACAACCCCTATTAATGCTTTCGACAATGGAGACAAAGAGTTGCTTTCAAAACCCGCCACACTAAATAAAACTCCTGAACTCCTAAACCTAACAATATTCACACATAGACTGGCCAATAAAACACAACCTCCTACACAATTTTATTTTAACTTGGTGGTGTGACCCAATGCAATTGTGTTGTGCACATCTTTCAAGTATTTCTCGAGTCAAAAGGGCTTTAAGGAATTCATCCACACAGCCGGCTGCTGCCTGTGCGCTCTCACACACACTGAGCCTTAATTTAATTTTCACAGTGTTTGCTTTGAATGAGACAAGGTCATTTGCATTCAGGTTTTTCTAAGCTGCTACTCAGCCTTCCAGTCGGGCAGACACACATGTAGGATGAGGAGAAATCACAAACTACTAAGTGCATTGTTTGGTACTGTGAGTGTTGTTTGGGTTTTTCTGTGTCTACCCTGACAGATTAACTTTGTGCAAGGTTACAGTGGCTGCCCGCTTAGTGTCAGTGTTTTCCAATGCAGGGTATGCTTTTCACATGAACATGCATAGTCTGGACAGGGCTATTAAAAGCCAAGGTGTGCTTTTGACCGAGCTGCCTGTCACTGTGATTGGTTGGCTGTTTTGAATCGATGGAGCCTGGCCCACAGCCCGTTCACCTAAATCCATACAGACGGTTGGGAAAGATGAGATACCAGGCGGAACGTGGGCTGCAAGTATACTGTCCCACATACACGCGCAGTTCTTGTTTAAATTGCTCCCCACTGTTTAAGAGCTCATCGATCAGTTAGCGAGCGACTGGCATTTTGACTTAAACCGTGCATGGATAATGAGCTTGGCAGGGACCATACACATGGCGGGATAGAGGCTCAAGGAGCGGGATGGGGGGGCATTATTCTAAGAGCGTCCCTCAAACATTGCCAAAAGGCTACAGCTGGACTATGGGCATCTGGAGCAACCTCCTACCACCAGTACAGTCGTAGTTGGTGCAGTGCTCTGGCCTGGTGTGGTGGGGTTTGGAGCCAAGGCAGATGGCTACAGGCTGAGCGTGAGATGTGCATGGCCAGTGATGTGGCTCATGGGAGCACACAGGCATGCTCTGGCTCAGTCTCACTGCACTGGTCGTATTTACTTAGAGAGACCCTGTAATGTGGGGCCTGTGATTGTGCATACTGAAGTGTTGATAGGATTGGACATTAACGTGTTGTGTCGGAAACAGTTGTTAGTCTTGTCCAACCAAGTTGGATTTAAATACTTAATATGAGCTGTAGCTCAATGGAAGAGGCAACGTGATGAGTGATGAGTTTAGTTTTTAGGGTTTATGTAGGGGTGTAAACGGGCCAGCCATTCTAATCATTTTTCTGTTCTATAAAAATGATGTGTCTTATCTTTGTGGATAAATAATTAGACTGGACTAAGTTTCCTTTGGACTAAGATCCAAAATGAGCTCCAGAATGAGTCACTGGATAAAGTCTACCCTATTGAGCTCACAGGATCTCTAACGAGTGGGAATAACTGTGAAGAGAAGGGATTCCAAACCCATTTCCCAGAGAGAATTTTATGGCCAGTCTAGTAGTGCTGCAGAATACCTTGAAAATGATTATCATTGGGATCAACATTGTTAATATACAATATTTAAAACTGTGCCTGATACTTCATGTGCCAGACATTCACACGGCTCTCAGTGTATTTTGCCAAAAGGAGCCCCATTCTATATGTTTCTTGGCTTGTGGATAAAATAACTACATACAGGCCACTCTGTGTCTGAAGTCTTTGTTTGCAGTGAACACAAAGAAAAAAACTCTTGAATCTTGAAAGCATTTCTGTTGCTGTTAATATGTTTACTGTCTTAAAGAAAAGAAAAGAGCATGGATACTATGTTGTGTTATGCATGCCCTGTGATATTATATTGTATGTGTCCCGACGAAACATAAGTCAGAACAGAACGTAATCAGACAAAGACATAAATGTTGTGCCATTTACACAGCATTGCAGGCAGCAAGTAATCTATATACTCTAATGCTAATGGATGCATTACCTGAAAGAATGGCAAAATGCAGTTATCGACTCGATCTATATGTGGTTTATGGTGATATTTACTTCGCACATTCATCACTGGAGCTGTCCACATGTCTGAGCGCACAACTGCATATGCACTTTGTCTTTGCTGCTCAATCGATGACGGGGTCTTTCACCTCTGATGCATCAGTCCGGCAGCACCTCGGTCTCGTTCCGCTCCCTTGGAATTACACCGTCATTACGCCCTAAACACACGCTCAGTGGTTTCCAAACTCAGACATCAATAAACTAATCACACGGCGAGTACAAGCCAAACACACATCAATGCGCCACAATCACAAATGTCACTGTTAATGAATGTAAATGTATTCTGTGTAAACCTCCACACACCAGTTGAACTAAAGTGAGCGACTTAACTATCAGAGTCCGTATGCACCAGAGCTGGACACAGGCACGACAACACTTCCTGTATTATAAAGCTTTGGTTAATGTGATTGAGTTGACCTCTAACCTCTGTGTGAAGGCGCCAAAAGAAAAGAAAGTCCCCCTTTGTAGAAGATTATTATTTTAAATCAATACTCAGTTTTTGTTGTCTTTTCTAATTTACAGATTCTTTTCTGTGCATACGCAGTCTCAGCACATCACCTCTCATTAACCAAGATGGGCACCAAATTGAGCTGCTTAATTATCCCAAAAGCAGAGAGAGGGGAAAATTACTAATGACAAGAAACACAATCCACATTAATATGGAGCTGCGCACAAGTGCTGTGAGCATTTATGCACTTTTTTTACTCAATCATCTCAGTCTTGATGAGCATATTGTGGATTACATATGACTCAAAGTTTTTGTTGTAATTAACCTTCAAAATTAGAGCAGCAGGCTGTAGTCAATGTGGGTCTGCTCAGCCGTTTCACTGTAACCCTATATCCTACGCTCACGGCTGGGACCCCAACTCTGAAAACAGACATCTGATCAGCCGAGTCTGCTTCTCCCTGTGCGCAGCGAGCGTCCTGTGGTCTTGAGCCATACTCCATCAGCTCAGTGGGGGATTGTGGTGGAGAGACACTGATGGTCTCATTGTTGCTTTTTAGCACATGCTAATGGCTAATTAGGCATTTCATGACTAAAGCTGCACGGTTCTTCTCATTACATGCTACTCAGTACTCCCGGAGTGCCTTTGCATTATGCTGAGGACTGGGAGAAGTCAAACAATGAGAGGATGGGGCTCAGTCTCACTGTATCACGGTCAATTTGGATTGACTGGATGTGCTGCATATTCCCAGTTGTTATATTTAATGGTATGATAATGGCTACACCCCCATATTATTCTCCACAAGTTTATTGGCCTGTTCAAAGTCCTGCTCCCTGACATGATAGAGGCCCTGTAGATGCATCTGTCAGTGTAAGTTCTCAGCCAGGCTCTAGGTCATTAAAATGCTGTCTGTCAGACGCCATCCAAATTAGACACAGCCCAATTACATTTAAAGTGAGAAAGAGGATTGGGGGAGGGGGGTTTCCTCTGTTGCTTAGTGATAAAGCTGTTATTAGAAAAGGCTGTGAAGATGTTAACCAACCCTTTGTGCTGCTGCGTGATGAACACCCCAGTTATCACGGCAAATTGCCACAAGGGGAACCAGAGCAGTGTTTATGGGTGAGATAACTGAACAAGACTAGTGCTTGTGTGTCGGTCAGTGCACCATGTCACCATCCTTATACATGTTCTGTTATTTTTTTTTATGTGGGAGATGCTTTTGGGATGAGGAAATGTTTGTACACAGTGAAACTATGAGGTAGTGATTTAAAGCCTTAATTACGAGTGGTGCCTTGTTATTAAAGCAAGAGCAGTGGGTGTTTTGCACCTGGCTGTGTTTACAGGTCTATTCATCCTCCTGACAGCCTGACAGGCTACTAGCAACTTCAGCTACAAATAAAGCAGCACACTGAAAGGCTTTCTGTTAATTTACCCAGTGCGGCTCATCTGCCACAGGGCTCAAGAGAGAGCCTAAGTGGAAATTTAAACTGGGAGGAACAATCACAAACTTTTACTTCACTATAATGAAACAACAATAAGTCAGTAAATCAATAGCATGTGTAGGTATGAGGGCAGTTTAAACAAAAGCAGTTGCAGATTCCTTATGTCATTGTTTTATGGCTTACTTAGTTGTGCCATTGTTAATCTGTAGAATGAGATGACATTGTTTTTAGTTTTTTTTCTTGTCTTATTTATTTACTTATTTATTGTGTGTTCTGTGTTTTTATGTGCTGCTGCAGCATTGCTCTTTTTATCCAAGACAAATTTCTCCCATGGGAGACAATTAAAGACTGTGAACTTTGAGCTTTTCACATTATGCAGTGCGTAATATTGCATTTAAAAGTAAGCAATTTAAGACACAGCGTAGCTCTGCTAACCAACAGGAGTCACAAACGGCCGAGGCTATTTAAATGCAGAGTTTTCTGCATTTAGAGAGAGTCAGGCAGAGATAAATACTCAGGTTGACAACACTACATAATGATGCAACCAGTGTCAACAGTACACTGCTTCAGGCGTCTAATTAGCAAGACACACATGATAAACACAGTCAAATCATAGCTGCTGTATTTTATAGCATCACTAATTAGTTTTATTAGGACTTTTCATTTAAGCTTGAAGATAATTTCACATCTTTTCCTACAATGTAGCATCAAAATAGTAACATTGTAAGTTGTTTAATTATCCAATTTTACAATGTGACTTAATTTATCTGTGAACTTTGAACAGACTGTATTTGGTAATTAATGTAAGCACCAACATTTTCAGTCCAGAGGGGTCATTGTGTCTACATTCGGAAGCTTGAGTGGAAGATAACTCCCGTGCTGCCCATACGTACCATACTGCAGTGATGACACTTAATAGCCACCTACAGTCACCTCCTAGGGACCAAGCAATCACTGGACAAGGGCCAATCAAACACAAAAAACAGGCTTTAGGATTGCGACATTTTGAGCGCAGGGTTACTAAACACAGTGCTCAGCCAGGTTTATGTGTTTGAACTGAATGGCTAGGCTGCCACCCTGGTCCATGACCTCACACCCTGGAGCGATGATAATACCTGCTCCTCCTGGAAAATTGCTCATCCCAAACAGAGGGAGGTGTAAATTGCAGAATTCCTGCTCCACACAAAAATATGCTTTCAACTCTGCTGCACCTTTTTATGTGGTGAGGTATGCGGCTTTGTTTTACACTGATTTATAATGTTGTCAGGCGCAAAGTGGAGCGAACTGAGGCATAGCAACACAAACATATGGAGTCAGCTGACTGGGAGTTGTTGTCGCGCATCGGTTCAGCGCCTCACTAGAAAACTTTCTAACCCATTTTTCATATATGTTGCCACCATTACATTCTAACAAGAGTATGTTTATAAAAGTACATTTAAAATTAAAATATTTTATCATGCCATTTAGGTTTGAAATTCTAGTACTAAAATAAGCATGTTTAAGAGCCTGTATGTAGACTTAATAAGAAAAGGTAAAACAAAAAAAATGTATATCCTATATCAATGCATGCTGCTCTAAATGACTATTTACTGTGGAGTTTGAAATTCCTCACAATATTTCTTCACACCTATTTCAAGACATTCTAATCAGCCCTGTGGCAAAATAAGCTCCAGTTTGTGCTGACTGTAGGACAAAGATAGTAATCCTGAGTGTATTGTTTTCTTTTAACGTCTTTTGTATGGGTCTGCTTACTTTAATTTTTTTCTCCACCTCAGTCATTATTTAACCGTGTTACCCCATTTACACACACTTGCAGTCATGACTGTTATCCTGTCACTTGTAGCGTGATGAATGCCTTGAAAGAGAAACAATAAGTATGTGTGATTAAGTCCCAGAGCCACAGCTGAATGGACAGAGGTCACCCTTTGACCCTGACCCCTGCCTCTATGTGAATGTCAGATAGAGCGAACATGAGCAGGCACGGCTGCATCGAATAAAGAAGGGTAAGCTATGTGCCTTTGGTCCTAAAAGGGGCAAATGTCATGTGTCCGTCCACAGATACTAAGGGGTTTGTGTTTTCAGAGCTGATCAACCACAAATCGCTTTCTTGAAGGTCTTTGTAACCGCGGAAATGCTTTCATTGCATTAGCGTCCTTTGTGTCTCCTTGGTTTCCTTCCACTGGTCATTTTTGTTACCTAAGCCTTCACTTACACATCTGAAAGCATCTGATCGATGGGAGATGGTGGCCAATCTATCAGCACAGACAGATGGAGAGCAGATATTTGATTGAGTGCTAAGATTAAAGAACAGATGAGAGCAACGCATCCTCTTGCTTCTAAAACATCAGAGGTCTACACTGCTCATTTACTTCTGGAGGACTAAATGAGAGGTCTATAGGAGCTACAGGCGGCGTTTATTGCTCCATTAGCAAAAGGAGGGCTTAAAGAGATCCCATTAATGTGTGTTTGTGTGTGTATACCCATGTACCTGCACCAAACACAGTTAATGACAGAATCAATAAAGATGTAAGGGCCGCAAAACATCAAGCTTTAATGAACGAAAGAATGAGATGTTTTGATGTTTAGCTTGTAACTGTGATGCTGATGGTTAGGATAGCTGGCAATGTATGTGACCAAAATTCTGTCTTGTGTTGCTCCCTCTTCTCCCACAAAGAAGTGTTTATGTTGTAATATGACTATACATCTATTTAACACTGACCATAGGAGGAAAGAACAAATAATAAGAAGGATTAAGCAACAAAGAGAAGTGGAGTCAAAGGGAGAGTGGCCCGTCTTATCTGCAGAGTTCATCTGTGGCTGCTCTTCAACTCTGGTAATGAACTTGAGCCCAGAGATCTGCCGATCAAATGATTTCCAGCCACTCCAATTTAAGAGATGAGGCAACAGTGAAGGATAAAGCCACAAGTGACAAAGACCATTTATATAAGCAGACCAAAGTGCTGCTGTTGTTCCCCTGGGGTTCTCTAGATTCCTCTGCCTCTGAACGGCGACTCGGAAAGCAAATGCAAAATGCAAAAAGGCTGTTAACTCAGTTGGATTTCTGCAACAAACAAATATATTTGACTCCTAATAAGATGCATTCAGGCAACAATGAGCTTAGCGGGGGGTGCTCTGATGTATAGACACGCAGAAACACACACAGCTGATAAGATCCTGGGGCAGTTTTTGAGATGTCAGCTGGAATGGGATTGAGACTGTACATCCAATCTTCTTTGAAACCTGTCCTTTCAGATAGTTTCAGACTAAGACACTTCTTCTTTGTCTGTGTGGTATAATCTATTGATGTTGTGCCAGACATATTCTTCTTATACATTACATTTGTCTGGTCTGGATGTCCCACTGTGCATCACTCTGCCTTTGTCTGTGCACACACTTGTGACACACACCTCTGTCTGCTCCACTTCCCACCTGGTAGGCGGCGGAGGTGAAGGCTGAAGGTAATGGTTTCCATTTTTTCTTAATGCCAGTGGGTCAGCGAGTGATGGCAGGGCAGAGCTTCATTACAGCAGCCCAGCAGGGTCCCGCGCCTCCTGTAGGGATTTATTATGTCGCTCCTCCCCCCAATGTTCGTAACACATTCCACCATCCACATCCTGCATCCTTCAAGATTCTATATGTCTATATATTATCAGATGATAATCTTCCAGCTCTGTATTATACATGGGCTCCTTCTCTACTCCACTCTCTTTTTTGTGGAAGAAACCCTCTGTCAGCTACATATCATATTTTTATTTCTCTGTTTCTTTTTTAATTTAGTTTTACAGAGCACAATAAACAATTCTGTATAATTAATGAACTATAAAAGATGGGCACAGCCTCAGGTTTAGAATATGAGCAACTTTTCTTTAATATTGTACATGTCTATTTCATTGATTTGTGTCTCCATTTGTCCCACAAGTAAGTTTTCTACTCAGTTCTCGCAGAGGTGTAAGGGATAACAGTATTACTGTTTGCTTTATGTTGATTATTTATCAAACAGAAAAACTGTGACTGATTAGATGCATTTACAGCAGATAGATATCAATTTACATCTCCTTTCCCCTTTTTCCGTTAGGAGTACACCCTGGACAAGGCCCACTTGGTTGCAGGGCTGACACCCAGACATTGACAAAACAATCATTCACTAGATAGATATTCACCATTTAGATTCAGAAAATTAAACTATGCTGTACATGCATGTCTTTGGGCAGTGGGAGGAAGCTGGAGTACCTGGAGAGAGCCCATGGTAACACGGAGAGAACATGTAGACTTCTCACAAAAAGACAGCAAGTCTGCTACTGTGCACCCCTTCATTTTGTATTTGGTAATGTTGTAAATGCTGTTTTATTTTTATTTTATTGCACGTAGATTTATGCAAAGTGATTTTGATAAAAGGGAACTTGTGTGGCCACACTCCTCATTATCAAGAAGGTCTCATTAAATGGTGTCATTAAAACGTATCATTAAAGAAACTGTACATTAGTCATTTTGATTTGGCATATAACATTACATTCTTTTAACAATAAACCCCAAAATAATTACTTCTTGCACTGACATCTAACTCTACTACTACAGAAATACACATAGTGGCACACATACCCACATATAAATTTATACACAGGTGCATTCATTTATTTTCAGTTTTGCTTACTCCACAGCCAGCACACTCTTTCACACATAGCTCCTGATTAATGGGAGCTCATATATAGTTACAGTGCTCAGGTGCAGGCCTCCTTTTGTCTACTGCTGCCATGTGCACATTACATTCACCCTGATCCACTTTCCCTCTCCCTCTGCTTCGTAAACAACACATTGAGTCAAAGCGACTTCCTTTACGATGCAGAACTCATTTACACAACAATGACACGTTCTTGTTGCACAACTTCTACATTATCTCTCTTGAATGACGAGCATGTCTATGAGCAGAGCTTTCTGACCCCGAGATGTGAGAAAACCCATTGAAAATAAATTCCGCTATTTGAAAAATGTTTGGCACTCAATTGGAAAATAAGTACCCTGTTCCATACCCACCTCATGAATTCATGCATTTTGCACTTTTCATTATACCTGTGGTGTAGTGCACTTAGTTATGAGTTCTCCTGTATACTCCATCACACGGCTCTGCAGGGTTACTGTCTATGTATAAATGCATATTTATTTAACAAAATCAACTACAACTCCATTGCCGCTTTTGCAGAGCTATATATTTTTATAATGAAAAATGGTCTTGTGGAGTCAGATAAACCTGTATCGTGTATCTGCAGTGCACTTTCACCGCTGACATTGTGCTGCAGGTAGTGATTTCTGGCTCAAGGGTTTAGCCTCTGAGGGCAATGGTTGTCAACACAGTCACAAGGTTAATGCCAATGCCTCAAACCAGACACAGTGAATCACTTTTCAGTTTTGTCCCATAAAACATTGTTTCCTCGTCGACTGTTCCCTCTCGTCACACTTGATTGATGCGTCCAATCTCTCTCTCTCTTGTGTATTATTATTATTATTTATTTTCCCCATTCGAGCATGTGAGGCACTTTGTCTCCCATGCTAATTCAATCTGCGCACCGGGATGGATGGATTGAGCAACAGATTAGGTTTGGTGGGGTTGCACACTTTAAACAACCCCTGATGTTCTCTGTGGGTTGCTTCTTTCACAAGGGATAAGGAAGTCAAGGACAAGCAATTTGTCTGAGGTGTAAATTAATTTGCCACATAAAGAAAACAGATAGCAATATGGAAATGGCAGTAATTAAGATGATAGATTGGATGCAGTGAGTGAGATTCATGTGTCATCGCTACAGTGCTCCCTTGATGGAGATTCACAGAAAAAGGAGTGGAGATGGTTCAGCATGCAAAGGGAGACGTACTCAGTGGGCTTTGTTTAGAAGCTGCAAAGATGGCACCATAGAATTTGAAATTAGTGGACCAAGAGATTCTGATGATGATTACACAAGCTTGCAATAGGGCTGGAGAAACTTGGGAAGTTGGGCAAACTGAGTTTATGGTTATTTTCTTATTTGGAAATAAAAAGTCAGCTTGAGAAGTTCAAATTGTGACTCACAAGAAGCCTATTTTCATTGTGGGACGTCCCAGACATAACTCCCCTCATCCTAAAAGGTGCAGTGCTGGCATGGGTGAGGTGGTCCCGATGTCAAACACCGCTACAGGAGGTAGTATGAGAGGCTTCATAGCAGTAGAAACACATCCAGCAGAAATAAGCATTATGCATATTTTTTACATTTTTTTTATTTTTTATATTATCCTGTGGGGAAAGTTATTGCCACCAGGGGGCGCCCAGGTGTTGGTGGAAACTGGAGTAACCGGAGAAAAACCACCCAAGCACAGGGTGACCATGTAAACTCCACACAGAAAGGCCCCCTCTGGCCCAGGAGTTGAACTCTGGACCTTCTTGCTGTGAGGTGAAAGTGCTAACGGGCCGCCACGGTGTGGGTGCAGCAGAAAATGCACAAAAACTAGAATACCATATGTTTCATTTGCTAATATGTACCTTTTGGGTTCTGTGTAACCTGAAGGCTGTTTCTGTGCTGTTTATTTATACTTTATTCCTTCCGCCCCGTTGTATGAAGAGCTAATTGCCTTTTTAAAAATAAACATCAAAGACAATGGCTCACATTTTTTGGGGCTGCTGGTAGAGCATGAATGTGACACAATGCTGTAATTTGATGTATATTCTTATTCTTTGTCAGTCATCCGACAGTTTTCCTGAACATGCTTGTTTTGTGTTCACATAATCTTGTCAAATGTAATAGTTTATAGATGGGACGATGTAAAAGGCATCAAAAAGGGATCTGACACTCACTTCAACAGCCTCCTTTTCTTACCTCAAGACTTTCCACATTTATAGTTTTTCAGCCTAAGTAGTTTGGGAATAAACTTCAGCTATGGTATTAATTCAGCCAACACATTTGTTTCTGTTTTCAGATACCCATCTAAAGCCTTACTGCTTCCAACCCAATAAAAAAGCTTCAATTACGTCTGTATTGAGAGTTGTTTCTACCTTAATGAGCATCAATCCTTGGGACAATATCAGTATCTTCAGACACAGTGTTTCCTTAAATTTGTTGTATTACTTTCTTTCATGTCTTATCTTTATTTGGCTGTTGACACACTTACCTGTCCTTTTACATCTCATCTGTTGTGGTTCCAGTACTACTTCTAAACATTTGTTATTTCTTTTTTGATCAATAGAATGGATGAAGTAAATAAAATCTATTTGTATGAAGTGACACAGAAGATTTTAGACTCAAGCCATTAGTGTATCTCTGTATGTGTTGGGTGTGCTCAGATAAACAGGTTTATCAACTGGGATTTCTGATTGACCAGTCTGCCATATTGTGTGGGCCACTTCATTGAAAAGATAGTGAAAAAAACATTTTATTGGTCTGCTAATCTCTCTATGTGTTATTCTCTATCTCTCACTCTTTTATCCTTTGACTGTGTTCAAGGTCATCAGGGTTTTGGCTGATAACAGTTGAGTTACTCACAGAAAGCTGGCACATGAAGCAGTTGGTTTTGTCAAAATAACCTTGTAATAAGATCCTTTGACTGACATTGTCTGTTTATTGGACATCTTCTTGCTCACTGAAATATCTTAGTACGTTTCATTTTTTCATTTATGACCTCAATGTGTTTTTCCAAAAGGGACTTTCCCAAAAAGTTTTGTGACATTCCTTTCTTTGGCTTATATTTAAAGACAATTCTCTGTCTATACAATGTGTCTTCCACTTTTGCTCTTCTTTCTACCATTAGAGATTTGCCTGTTGTGAATGTGATCACCTTAAGCGAAATGTTTCGAGAAATGTAGGTAGTTGGTGGAGCGTCATTAGCATAATTTCCCACAGGCGCACCGAGCTTAATTATCAACATGACTGTGTGCAGACCGGAGCACAGCTCATCACATTAGGATGGAGTCCCTGCTGTTTATGCCCACACTCCACTAGGTCCCATCTGACTACCTGCAAATTCATTGCTGGCACAGATTAACTCCCCACAACTCGGTAAACTGTCATGTACTGTGCTACAACTCCACTCGAAGTGGTTGAAATAGCAAAGAAAGCCCAGGAAGTATATATTCACGTCCTAAGTCTAGGTTTTAACCAGGCGTGGCCCATACAAAGCCACAGGAATGATCATGTCCTATTACTAATCTGCCTGCAGATAGTGGGGGAAATAGAAATACTCCTTGCATGTGGCCGGCAAAAAGGCAATTTCCTACAGAGACAGCCACGATTATGAGCTGGCCTTTGGTATTCACACACACATACATTTATATTGGATTCAGTTAAGAGTCCCAAAAAAGACTTTGTGATTATATTACCCGGTTTAGAATTTAATCTGTCTTTGCGCCAGGACCTTGAGTGTTATTGCAGACCAGTGTTTACCTCTCCACTCACATCAGGACTTAAAAATGAAAATGTGTGGATCTGTCCAAAGCGCCGTCTGTTCATAATGTAGACGAGTGTATGGTGTGTGCGTTTACTGCCCATGGGTTGTCCCTGCAAATCCGTACCTCATTTACATCATGGAGCCTGATCACATCTGGGTTATTATTATCTACATGGGACTTGACAGAAAGCAGCTCACCTGTTCTATGCTTGGATGCAGTGGAAAGACAAAATAATGGGGAGTACAGGTGAAGAAGACTGTAGAAAAACACTTTTGATGTATGGCTTTGGGCTTGCATCCGTAATCAAGCAATATTCCCAGCATATGTTTCCTGCCACAGCGTTTCATCAATGACAGACATGGCTGGCAACCCAAACAAATAAGTGTTGTGCAAATCAAAATTTATTAGAGGCATTTTGTTTTGCATAGTGGCACGTACAACTTTAGCTGGAACTTGGGAAGCATTACCCTGAGCGCTGATGAAAAATCTGTTTTTCTCACCTCCGGCTGATGTGTTGATGCTTCTGCTATTCAAGGTAATGTGACATCAAAAAGGCTTATGGTTATGTAAGGCCACACTGATAACGCACACACTCTTTCATGTGTCTTTGAAGTGAATAGTAGCTTGATAATGTCCCTGTTTGGAAAGCAGCCAGATGAGGAGTTCTTTTCAGGGACAAGAGAAAGCAAAGAGGTCGCAAAAGGTGCACATAAATCCAGCAGGGTTTGTCCTGCGTCTCATGAACTTATATTTGCACGTCTCAGTGGGCTGGTGGTCTCTGCATGACTGTCCCTGGCTTCTAGGTCAGACTAGATAAGCAGAACATTAGTCCATTGTGTCTTAATATATTCTTCTTTCCACTGCCTGACTGCATGACTTGAATTTATATTGTATAACCCATCCATCCTGTGTCTCCTTTTGCTGACTAACGCTGATTTAACAACTCACAAAAGTGGAATGTGAAGCTACAGACTTACTTAAAGCTTCCTTGTGATCATTACAGAGATGTAACAGCACTATAGAGAATGGATCACTGATCTGTTGTACACTTAACATGAACACCATCTTCCACTGCATTGTACTAGTCTGAGCTCTTAATAAAGTGTCGCCTTTGTAATGTTTACCAAATGAATGAAAGTATAGACGATATCACAATAAAAGACAGATTAGTCAAACATGTGTCCAGTAAAAAAAAAGAATGTGTCTGTGTTGAGACATTGTTTGGCTAAGGTTAGATAGTCTAGCACTGTGTTACTGCTGTATTAGACCACTGACATTTATTATGGATGATGTTCTTAGTCCAAACATTTAGATTGAAGTAGACTCATTAATTGTTCTTTGTATGATTAAATAACCTTCACGTAGTACATGTGTCTGTATGTACATGTCTGTTCAGCATCGGCACTACTAAACACAATAACATATGTCTGAGAGAAAGCACACGGACTCCTGGGCTCAGCCCCACATATTGGATTTGTGACATTTTCTGATATAAGATTACTTTCTACACCTGAACTCGCGTCCATGTTGGTATGTGACACATGAGTAATCATATGATTAGTCTGTTACTAGGCTTGAACTGTCTCGGTGACTTCTGTGTCAGAAACCTGTGATGAAAGTGATAGTCACGGATGAAAGCAAGGTTATCACAGACTTTACTGATCCTCAAACCTCTTCAATCTGCTTCTCGTTTCACCTCGAGCCAAGAATGGCCCTCCATCTTCTACTGGATGAGTAGGAGAAACAGACACAAGGTTAACTGAGTTCACTTATTTAGTAAAGCTAAGCTGCGCCTTTGTTTGGCAGAGTTTTTTTTTCTGTTTTGTTAAATCCTCAATCTCTCGTTGTCTGACACTTCTGTCAAAAAGCTCTCTACACAAATAGAGAGAAGCAAACACATAAATGTATTTGCTATTTATTATTGTACACAGAGGCTTTGGCAGCCTTACAGCAACCTACAGGAATACTGTAGGTATCTGATGAACAGTCAAATGTGCTGCTCATGGAGACTTCTGACTCTATGCCTTTTCCAAATCAATATTTGACACTATCTGTTTAAAGTCTAGTTGCCCTTCAAATCTGCTGTGTGCAAACACACTTTCAGATTTGAATAAAGACTGGGTAAGTGTTGCTACAGAAAGTTAGAAAATCATTGAAAATTCACTTTTAAGTAACAGTTTCTAACTTCTTGACATGTACTCCGGCAGCATTTGTCTTTTTATGATATAAACATCCTTATAGTGTTGCTAGAAAAATCTTGTTCTGATCTGTATGTTGTATGTAGGAGATATAGTTTCTATAATTAAAACAGGTTAAAAATCCACTTTGTACGACTGGCTAAAGTTTACAACAGAAATAGGGCACATTAGTGGCTGCTAACTTGACACCGCTCCATAATTCACTGCCCCATCATCTCTGAGCCATTATGATAGGATGCTCTCACTTAGCAGTCTCCTATTACTTAACACAGTCTTCCCAGAGACCCACACTGTATTCCACCCTGTCTGTGGAGAAATGCTCTGACCTATCTCTCAAGTGCACAGACTGTTCAGTGAGCATTAGAGAAGTGGATATTATAAGATTTTCTTAAATTTTAATAGCTGTCTGTTTTCTGCCTCCTCTCCCCAAAAGCCAGTGGTATCGTGATTTAAAACAGATTATTAAAGTGTCATTAAACGGGCTCAGATACAAGCAAGCTGGGTGTAGGGTTTAGTAATGTAAAATCAGACAGAGCCTCAGTGGAGTTTAAAGCAGTTAAGCAGTTTTACTTGTCCAGTTAGACTTGTCTAGATTTTTTCTTCATAAAGACAGGAGGTCTTTGCTAAAGGCATAGCTTCTGTTGTACAGCAAGAACATCAGTAAAAGCATCCTCTCTTTTTGTTCTTGTACAAATAAAAGAATTCTTAGCCATCTCCACAACCTATTGATCCAACAGTTGCATTCAAATATAGGTGTTGTTTTCTTATAACTACAATGTTTCTGCCCTGAAAACAATAAAACAATCAAATCTGATTTCAAAAGATTGTAGCGTACTTTTGTTGTTGTGTTTTAATCTGAGCACATGCTGAGGCCTTTCCCATTGTTCTAAAATGATGATGATACCTGCTATTGGTAAAGGAAATCCATCCGGTACTCAGAATGACTAAGAGCAACAATGATAGCCTGCAGCACAGTCGATAACTGCTTGGCAGCTCAGGATGGGAGACCTGACTCAATTTGTAAAAGTGAGCTGATCTCTGCTGCATGGGTGCTGGGGATAGTGGTTGAGAAAGTTGATCGCTCTAAAAGTGGACAGTGAGATGCTGTTTATAAAGCCCTAGAGTTTTAAATCAAGAGGAGCAAAATGGATTTAAAGAAGCTGTAAATCAACTTCCATTAGCAGGTTCCATAAAGTGCAACGCTTTAGTTGTTCAATTGATTAAAAGCCCTGCTCTGCCATTGTATGACTTATAAAACTATCCAATATGTCTAAGAACAAAGGAAGGTATGGAAGCACCTCTGAAGTCTCTAAATCGCAGGCTCGAGTCTGAGTGATGCTGTTAGCTTCATCTGTCAGTCCTCTACTGCCCCCAAGTGGCACTGGGTCAGCCTGCTCTTCACTGCCTTGAAGGTTTATGGGAATTTGGAAAAATAACGTTTTAGAGTTTGTAGCTCCCAGCCAATCACAGCTCACTGAAAAAAGGCAAAAACCACAAAGCTGTATGGCATGTGGCTTACACTGAATTTACAATATCTGAATCAAATCAACATTTTCGATTTAACATGACTGTGAAAGTTCTCAGTCATCCTGGTCCTCTTGAAAAAAAGTTTAAAGCAAAGGCACCTGGTCTTAGTTTTCAAAGTGAAGATGTTTCATCTCTTTTTCAAGATACTTTGTCAATTCTTAGATCAACTGGTACAAGAGCTGATCTTTTATCTCTAGACGTCATACCACATATTCAATTGTCTTACATATAGTTTAAAGTTTGAACTATAGGCAAAATAATGTGCATTAAACACTGTATATTAAACACCACAGTCACAGCTGCACACTCCTCTGTTTTTCTTTAGTTTGTTCTAAAACCATTGAAAACTATCTCTCGCCGTGAGTAGAGATGATTGGAAAAAGAAAAATATATGCTGTCTTGAATTATCAATAAATTATTAGTAAATGATTGGCGGGCCAGATTAAACAGCCCAATGGGCCACATGTTGCCCCACGGGCCTTAGTTTGCCCACCACTGCTCTAGAGTGAAACTGTTTTGATTTATGTTTCAAAACACTTGTAAATAGTAGGCCAAATGTATCTGAGAAATGTAGGTGACGGGTAAAGTCCATTTTGTTTGGTGTATCGCAAGGACTGACTTTTAGGCTGTACATGCTCCCTTGTACAAGCTGTATGGTCAAAAAATAACAAGCCATCTTCTCTTTTTTGTTGCAGTGTTCATCATGGCTGCAGGACTGCTGGTCTACCCCTTTGGCCTAAACTCTACATTGGTCCGGTCCTTCTGCGGGGACGCCGACATCTACTACGCTGCAGAGTGCCAGATCGGCTGGGGATATATGCTGGCTATTGTCGGCGTTATGCTCACTGTCTTTTTGCCCTTTTTCGCCAAATATGCACCAAAGGAGCAGCTGTCCCCTACCCCACTGCCCACTTTGTTATAGTGCACTGAAGAGGCACGTTTTTTTTTGGCCTGTCTGACCACAGTCTTTAACTTGTGTCACAGAGAGATGTGTTTTGGCTGTGCTCTTTGCAAGCGCCCTCAGTGATCAAACACTTCTTCAACGTCTTCCCTCATCTATTATGTAATCAAACTGAATAAGTGTTTTTTCCTGTTTAGTTTTTCCTCGCTTCATTCCCGTCATTCAGTGTAAGGAATGAAACCGTAATGTAATTCAACTTTTTTTTTCAAAATACACTATATTACATTCCAAAATTGTCTTTGGCTTGCCCACATGAAAAGAATAGACCAATAAGAAGAACACTTGGACGTTGTTCACCAGGAGACTTGTGCTGGAGCATGGGGACTGTACATAGGACATGGACTTACAACGCCATTGTTTTGGGTTTGTAAACTTGGCATTTGACATTTTAAATTGTTCTGCTTTTGCCTTGTACCTAGACCATAAAGACGTCTAAGCTTACAAACACAGTGTAGTGTCAAGAAGAAAAGGATGATGCTTACAGCTTTTGACCTGCCAAAAGGACACATGAAACAAGGAAGTCAGTCGCAATGAATCGTCTCACAGCAGTGTTGTTGACGTTGATGTGATGTTGGGACGCAGCATTTTTCCCTTTTGTCAACTCTCCAAATTTGTATATTTTTTGCTTGTTAAACTAAAGCAATTTTTTCTCTTTGCAACAAACAATACTAAAGACTCAATTCAGGACAAAAAAATCAATGCAAAAAGCAGGGAAATAAGAATTAAAATTTGACAAAAATGCATGATGGGTTTTGGTAACGGTAGAACATTTAATCTAGATATTAATGTGATCTGACCACTTTGTGCCTTTAACATTACCAAGACCAGTGTTAAATAGGATTATCAGGTCTCATCTTTTTCTGCTGAAAAAACTGTGGATCCTGTTGTGTGAAGTGGTTAAAACTTTCAGTTCTACTTTGCCTCGTTGTGGTAAGGTGTCTCGTCTGTACCTGATGCAGTATGATCTCTTCAACTTGAGTTGTGAGTTCCTGGAGGTAATGGCAGAGGGGGAATAAGGAAAGTATGTTCTGTGTGTTCAAATATATCCCGGTACAAATAAGCAAATTAGCCAGATGAGATAAATCCTTTGCATTTTTGTATTTAAGGTACACGTAGTTCTAGATAAATTCCTGGCATTCTTGTCTTGCGTAATAAAAAACATAGATGTGAAATTTCTTTTCAAATTTTATCACATTATGTGTGAAATGTGGCTTTAATTAGTCTTTTAAATAAGCTAAAGTGTTGGTGTTTTCAAAATACTTTTCCTTTTAATTGCTTAGGCCATTCCTGTCAAGTTTCAAAGACAAAATGTCTGCCTCTACCCTTACCTTTCTTGTACACTGCCAAATTTCATCCAGCTAAACTTTTTCCTGTGGGTGTTTCTGTGCATATTCGTGTTAAATAATGGTTTAAACTTTAAACATTTCCCAATAAGGTTCCCCTAAGGAAATGTTTGAACATTGAGAAAAACACTATGATTATGTTTCTATGTGTTACAGAAGGTCAGAAAAGATGTTGGTATTGTATTGGACCCTCTACTGTGCTTGACTGTGGGAGTGACTGAGGTGACTGCACTGGATTTATCCCACTGTTTGTTAACTTGTTGTGTGTAATAGTCTCGGCACTGGTGAAAATGTTTTACTAGAGTAGGATTATTGTTTCGTTTTTTTTCCATTGTGATGTTGGATTGTAAATAAACTAACTGTATTTGACATGTTATCCTAACTGACCCATTTTTCCAAAATATATTTTGAGATATACATTGTTTTTGCTTTAACTAAACTGAACTCAAATGTTTGCCGTTTTGTGAATTTTCTAATAAAATGCTTCATAACTTAAAAAAAATCTAAGCCAATAACTTCCATGTGATTAGATTAACATGTCCTTTTATATATGTTTTATAATTAAATATATACAACTTGGAGATGAAAAAAGATAACAAAATGGCACATTTGGCCCATATAAAACTCATAACTTCACATTTCAATTGTTCAGTAATGTTAACATCAAAATGACCTGAACCCATAACAATGTTTTGCAGTAATGCTTCCTATTAAGAGAGCTTAGATTTCACTGAAAGACTTGACCAGCGCCCTCATTTCTGCATCACAGACTTTGACAGATTCTTGTGCGTTTCTTAGCTCTGAAGGCAGAGCAGGCCGTATGGAAACGCACAGAAGGACATTTCTGCTGCGGTCGTAGTTACCAACACAACGATGGACTTGACCGCGAAGTAAACGGGGCAGTTGCTGCTCCTGTTAGGTGAGAGGTAAGGATTATAATCATAATATAAACAGGTTTTGAATTAGAGGAGATTAGCCAACACTCACATTTTCATAGTATACACATTGAAGAACATCTTTTCCGTCCCGTATGAGGAAGTTTTTTGCTCCATGTGGTCCCAGTGTGACAGCAGAGTCGAGAGTAGCTAAGGAATACAGAAAAAATAAGAATTATAAGTCCTGTAACAACTGCTGTATGTAAATAAAGCAACTCACAACTGACCAAATATCTCAAATAAATAGGGGACTTTATCTTTAAACTGGCTCCAGTGTCTCATGCCATCAATAACTGCAGTAAGGATTCTCAAAGACATCTTAACTGTGGGTTTCATCTGAAAAATTGGTTGGGTCCATTGAGTGAAAAAGAAGAAACACTGCATCATTAATACTATTACAAATATAAATTACATGTTTACCTTTATCTGGGCGTTTTGTGCAGTCATCTTTGTGCTTTTTTTCCTTTCAAACATGGCAGGTTGAGGCCCAAAGCTGTTAGTAAAGTTCCAGGTTTTGGGCTGCTGCTGGCCTGCTTGTGGAGTGGGCCTGGTGGCTGCTTGTGCAAGAGGAAACTGATGGGCAGTCTGGTGAGAAAACTGATAAGTGGCATCCAGAGGTTTGTAGGATGGCTGCTGACCCATCTGAGTGAACCGAGTGTAGCTGCTCTGTCCACTGTCGTTATTACGTGGAGCTTGATAGTTATTAAATGTAGGATTTATATTGGGCCCAGGTTCTTTTTGTCTTACTGAGTGGTTAGGCTGCTCATTTTTGGAGCTAAAAGGAGGAAGAAAACCATTACATGTAGTATTTGAAATATAAAAACACATTAAAAAAACTACCTAGCAAGCTTCTTTCAATTGCAATTAAATTTTGTAACTGGTGTTATAATACATTTCATATGTATAAGTACAGTGAGTAAGGCGACCATACCTTGTGTTTCCAGCTTTGTATAGATGAGACAAGGGGGCATAGTGTCTTACTGTTGGAGCAGCTCTGGGGGCTGGTCCGCTGCTGCTATACGGATGTGGCTGTAAAGACTGGGGAATACTCCTCATGTCTGGAGCTCTCATGGTGGGGGCTTGATAAGATACATAGCCACCTGGTACAATTATATTAAGCTATATGATTCTGGTTTGTTACTGGACTTTGATATGATTGGTGTATTATTTGTTATGATGTAGTGCCACCTGGTGACAGTTTTTCTGTAATGCTTCTGCCGTACCTGGTACTTTGCTATAAGATGGAGCAGCAATGGTCTCATAAGATTCATTGACAGGGGGTGCAGAAGTCAAAGGGACTCTGTTTCTTTTCTTCTGGTTGAATAGCGGCACAGAGACACAGCCTAAAAAAAATAAAAAAAAATAATTTAACAGATCAGTCTAAACAAATTTGTACAGCAGTAGACCAATTTTTATGTACACACCTGTCGGTTCAACTTGATGAATGAATTGGCGCTTCATTTAATTTTGTTTTGATAAAGTATGTCTGCCAAGAAAAAAAAACACTTGAAGCTTATATCCTGGCTAATTATCACGTTTGGTAATATATGTATAGTAAATATCAAAGTTTAACAACACATTTGTTTATTAGCTAAAGATGTTCAATTAACTAGCTAGGCTAATTAGCTTAACAGTTACTAAATGGTGCTAGGCTAATATTAGCTAGCACCAGAAAACAATTAACTTTAATGTTATTAGTTCACACCAAAATGGCAAAGTTGTCGTTTTCATGCACTAACGTTACGTTGAATCAACATATTTTACCATTGGTCACAGAAAGATTGATTAAGCGCGGTTTAACACACCTCATGAAGTATATATATATATATATATATATTCCAGACCGGAGCTGGGTGCGCCACTGGGAAATGTTGTTTGAGGGTCTCAGACTAGTGGCAAGTTTTGCAGTTAGATTTATAGTTAACTACATTAAATAAAACAAAGCAAAGTACTTTCTTTTTGTTTAGGTGTTTCAAACAACGTAACATATTAATTATATTATAAATTAAATTATAATTTATTGCAATAATTAGGCCTATAAGGGCCTATTTGTTGTAGTATAGCAAGAGCCCACAGAGAAATCAAATAATTTACAAACTATAAAAATATATAAACATCATATAAACATCATAAAATATATTTTTGATTTAGATAGAAGCAAATGTTGTCTGTGATGACGCTCTAAGTCTTTTATAGAGTGAGTCTGTGGATAATTCAAAATGTGCTTGTTGTGATATTTTGTGTAATATTAATAGTTACAAATATTTTGTAATTGTTCACCATATATGTCCTATTGTACGTTAATTACGTTGGACAGATAAACACATTTAATACAATTCCAACGTCCAGTATGAATGTTAAGTTATAATGTACATTAAAACCCACACGTTTATTCCGTAATCTTCTGGAAGTTTCTGCATGTGGCCATAGCGTATATTTAGCCCCGCACCACCATTAATCTGTATTCACTTCAACTAAACCTGGCAACCCGTGTTTTTGTTCAGTGGGAGGCGCTACTCCGCAGTAGTTTCTGGAAAGAACCTCATGCTTGCACCATGGAGAAAGTGAGTAGTCTGCAAGTCCTTTTTAACCATGTTAAATCTACATAGAAATTAAATGTAAAAACGTTCTGTTGCGGAGTATTATGGTCATTGTTGTCTCAGGAATTAATTTAAAGAAAGTGGACTCTTCACATTGATCGTTCACTACACAGCAGATGGCTAGCTAGGTGGTTAGCCCGGTGCAGTGGGTTCCTGGTGTGGTGCTGTTTAATTGGATATTAGTTAACCATTATGGCGTTTTTATTTACGGCTTCTGATGTGTCAAAACATTTAAACATCCTTTTTAAATCCTAAATACATTACTTAGTCATCTAACGTTATTTTCCTAGTACATGCGACATAGCTTGTAAATGAACCATTATGAGTTCTTGTTATATTCTTGTGTGGGTGTATTCATTCAGATAGTAAAGTTCATTCATAATATTGGCCTTTTATTATCCGCAAACTTTGTTAACGACTATCGTAATATTGAAGCTAGCAGCTAATGAGTGAGTGAGTAAGTTGATTACTTTGCAAATCAGAAACATTAGCTCAAGTGATAGTTTTACATTTATGTGTACTTCATAATGTACACTGTATGTAACAAATCAGCCATTTGGCATATGGTAAAGTTAAATGAATTGAAATTTTAGTTTTTGTACACATTGCACATGCTAAAGGAGTATTTTTGGATCGGCTACAGCATTGTCCAGGGCAGCTGCACACTTAGCCCGGAGGATCTTTCTAGACGCACACGGGTCCGCTGTTAAGGATACAGTCGTGTTTTGTCACTAACTGTTGTGCTTCTCTGTAATGTTAGCTGTTGAAATTGGCTGTAATCTCATTTTTGTCGTCCCTATTTTTAACCTCTACCTAAAAGTCGGTGTCTCTTTTCGGCAATAACGTGATTGTAAAGGGTTTGAGATAAATGGTAGCTACATTTGTGGTGCTAAAAAATAATTAATTTACAATCCTAAAACAGTGTCATGGTTAATTAATGCAAAAATCATAGTTTACTTTGTTATATTTCTTAAATTATAGGTAATTTATGCAGTAGACCACCATCTCTCATCAAACCTAAAAAACTATTGTCTGTATAGGTTATACTAACAACATTAGCTCTAGCGCATCAGATAAAGTAAGATATTGTGTGAATTAATGCTCCACTTTATTTGTGAATTTAATGTAGAGGTTGTTAGGTTTTCTGAGAATAGTCATTTAATGTTGTTAATTTTGTTTTCCAGGTTTCAGCATTAAAAGACCAGGGTAACAAGGCGCTGAGTGCCGGAAATGTTGATGAGGCCATACGTTGCTACACCGAAGCAGTAGCTCTGGACCCCTCTAACCATGTTCTTTTTAGCAACCGTTCAGCTGCATATGCCAAGAAAGGCAACTATGAAAACGCTTTCCAGGATGCCTGTCAGACCATCAAGATCAAGCCTGACTGGGGCAAGGTGAGATGTCACTGTTCAGTCTGTCTTACTAAAGATGCCAAGTAATCACTCTTCAAATAAAGTAATTTTACAACTTATACTTCAGGGCTATTCCCGCAAAGCTGCAGCGCTGGAATTTCTTGGCCGGCTAGAGGAGGCTAAAGCAACTTACCAAGAGGGTATTCGGCAGGAGCCAAGTAACCAGCAGCTAAAAGATGGTTTACAAAATATTGAGGCCAGGCTTGCAGGTAATAATTGTTCATGAAATAAACATTTAATATTTAGAGGTAGCTACTTTTTAAAAATGCCTTAAATTTAGACTTGAATTTTTTTTTTGCACCTTGAAATCAGTCAGTATGTAATGGTTAAAGGTCACTGATAAATGCTTATTTGTTTTTACAGAGAGGCTAATGAAGAATCCCTTTTCCATGCCCAACTTGTATCAAAATTTGGAGAGTGATTCTCGGACACGTGAGCTATTGTCCGATCCAAGCTACAGAGAACTGCTGGAGCAGCTCCGTAAAAACCCATCAGAACTTGGAACGTATGTGTTTGGATAGATTCTTACATAACCTATTGTAGCAGAAGATTTAAGAAATGAGTTTTTTTATTTTTTTATTTTATTTAAATTTTTTTCCACATCTTTTAGGAAACTGCAAGATCCTAGAGTCATGAATACACTCTCTGTGCTGCTTGGATTTAACCTGTCGGGGATGGAAGAAGATGACGAACCCACCCCTCCTCCTCCTCCCAAACCCAAAGAGACACAGCCCCCTCCCCCCAAAGAGGAAGAGCTTCCAGAGAATAAGAAAAATGTAATTCATCATGGTTGTCCATCCTGATTAATAAGTATTATGCATTTTGTTCATCTACTTGCATCCCTTTTTATTTTTTTTTTATTTTTTTTTATTTTTTACAGGCCTTAAAGGCAAAAGAACTTGGGAATGCTGCATATAAAAATAAGGACTTTCAAACGGCTCTAAAACATTATGATGAAGCTATCAAACACGACCCAACTAACATGACCTATATTTCCAATCAAGCAGGTATTTACCAGTAAACTCGCACTGTTTAAATTGATGAAACCTTTTAAGATGCGTAAACAACTACTATATTTGGGTTTTATTTGGCTTTAAAGCATGGCTTCCTCTTTTATGGTATTTTAGCTGTGTACTTTGAGATGGGAGACTTTGAAAAGTGCAGAGAAGTGTGTGAAAAGGCCATTGATGTTGGCAGAGAGAACAGAGAAGACTACAGACAGATAGCTAAGTAAGTTCTTGAATTTATCTGTCAGTCTGGATTAAACAACAGTTATTTAATTTATATAGTCACTAATAATGTAATTATTTCTGATTTTTATAGGGCTTTGGCAAGAATTGGTAACTCATACTTCAAGCAGGAAAAATACAAGGAAGCGGTTCAATATTTCAACAAAAGCTTGACAGAGCATCGCACTCCTGACGTCCTCAAGAAGTGTCAACAGGTGGAGTCACTCAGTCAGAAATATTGTGCCGCAAGATGCTTTATAATTTTTATGTTTTATTTGGTTGTACTTTGTCCATGTGTACATTTACTAAGTTATTCCCTCCTACAGGCAGAGAAAATTGTAAAAGAGCAGGAGAAGATGGCTTACATCAACCCTGAATTGGCCCTGGAAGAAAAGAACAAGGGAAATGATGCCTTTCAGAAAGGTAAGTTATAGAATTGCTGTCATTGGTTTCCACCATGCGTTTAACATGTCTCTCTGTAGGAGATTACCCTGTAGCCATGAAACATTACTCTGAGGCCATCAAAAGAAATCCTAATGATGCCAAACTGTTCAGTAACAGAGCTGCGTGCTACACAAAGCTGGCAGAGTTTCAACTTGCCTTGAAGGTAAGATATTCATGATTTATTCCCATTTAAAACGTTTTCTTTCATTCTTAAAATGTGGTGTCTGGACAAAGGTTTGAACGTCCAGATGCCTTTTGTTAAAACCTTTTCTTGAATATGTCCTGGATGCCTGAAAACATCCAGACATGTTAAAATTGCAAATGTCTTTGTCAGGATTGTGAAGAGTGCATCAGGCTTGAACCAGCATTCAGTAAGTACACAGCCTGCAATAGTAGACGTTTTACCTTGTGTATATGGTAGGACTTTAATTCAGACAATCATTTTACATATGTTCCTCTACAGTTAAAGGCTACACGCGTAAAGGAGCTGCTTTGGAGGCCATGAAAGACTTTACTAAAGCTATGGATGCATACCAAAAAGCATTGGACCTTGATTCTACATCAAAAGTAAGTTTAAACATACTAAAATAAAGTATTAAATTCTTTAAGCTATATAAATATTTGGTAATTTATCCTTCCTCAAATTAGTATTTAAGTGCATTAATAATTTAGCTCCCAAGCCACTCAGTTCATTTGTACAGAGCCACCAGGAGTTCCTCAAACCACAGCCTCAAAATCCCATACTCTGGGACCCATAAGAGCTGCAAACTGTGGAATTTATTACCCACTGATTTTAAGGTTTTATCTTTAAATATTGTATTCTGGTGAGTGGATGATTGGAAGAGTGAGGGAAATGGTGTGGATGAGTTTATTAATGTTGTGTAACTGCACTGATTTCCTGGATTTGTATTTGCAAATGCTATTTATAGTTGTGTATATATTGTGTATACACAATATATACACAACTATAAATAGCATTTATAGTTGTGTATATATTGCGTATAATTCTTTTTAGTGTTTTGCCATTGCTTTTATAATATTACTGTAAAGTAGAAAAGCCCATCCAGGGACAAAAGTTGAACTGCTAAATTTGGGTTTTTGGATTTTTTTTTAAAAAATGTAAGCCATAAAATTCTATTTTTATCCTTTTTTATTATGCAACAAAAATAAATAAAAATTTAAAATCAACATCAGATCTTAATGCAGGTACTGAACACAGTTACTTCTGTTTTTCAACACGTACAGGAAGCCACAGAAGGCATGCAGCGTTGTATGATTGGTCCATCTGTGAGGAACGACAGCCCAGAGGAAGTAAAAAAGAGGGCAATGTCTGATCCTGAGGTGCAGCAGATTATGAGTGACCCAGCCATGCGGATGATTCTTGAGCAAATGCAGAAGGACCCACAGGCTCTCAGCGAGTAAGTTTATCTTTTTTATTTTAAATGTAGAGCGGCAGTAGCTCAGTGGGTAGAGCAGTTGTCCTTCAACCCAAAGGTTGTTGGTTCGATTCCCGCTTTCCCCACAGTTCATACTGTCGTTGTGTCCTTGGGCAAGACACTTAACCCACCTTGACTCCAGTGCCTGTAACACTGGTAATTACTGTAGAACAATGTAAGTCGCTTTGTATAAAAGCGTCTGCTAAATGAATAAATTTAAAATTTAAATTTAATTTTTTAATTTATTTATTAATGTATATCTGCTGTGAATACTGTGACTTTTAATGCTTTCCATTTTATTTTGCAGTCACTTGAAGAATCCATTTATTGCTCAGAAGATTCAAAAACTGATTGACGTTGGACTGATTGCCATTCGTTGATAAAACATGAGCTCGATCCATGAAGAAATACTACAGTGGAACAAAATGATTTTCCACCGTTTTATTACATTATCTTCTCTTGCCTTCGGAAACGTCCTTGGTCTTACTAAGACTGTTTTTGGTTTCACTGTTCTTTCATTGTATCTAAAACTTGCATGTCATGTCTATAACATCCAAAGATTCCAATTAAGACAACTGGGTCGACTATTACATACATATTCATATAGTCAACAAATGTGCTTTGCACAAACGAAACCCTTTTTTTATAAGGGAAATCCACCCTAAAGCGATTCACGTTTCTATTGGCTCGTTGCAGAAGGTGAAGGAAACCAAGCAAAATTTGTCCATGCAAAAGTAATTTATACATTTTGCATTCTAAACTATTGTAGATTAACAGGTCAATTTGTCAACATTGTATTTGTTAAAACCTGTGTTGTCTTCAAGGCTTGACTAAAAACAATCTAAACAGAGACGGGCCTGGTTTTTCTTTCCTGATGTTGCGGTTATGTATCATACAGTAACTTTTATTTTATATTTTATTTTCCCCAAGAGCTCCATTTTACACATTTATTTTTTTTCTTTTATATTTTATGGACCGTTTAAAATTTGCTTATGCTTTTGGACATCCAAACTTGTTTGATTCGGTAAGAGAAATAAAATGTGATACTGTTATGGGTGGATTTGCCTTAAAGATTTCAACTTGGGTTTTTGATGAGAGCATTCAACAATCAATTTTTTTTTTTTTTTTTTGGGTTACATTATTGTAGATTGCATAGCCTGTTTGTGAGGGGGGGAAGCATTGGCATACTTATTAATCACTTCCTGAAGTTTTTTTTTTTTTTTTTTTTTGAGCATTTGAGTCCCATGTTGGAATCACGTGATACTTTCTTTTCCATGTTTTCACCTTTGCCTTGATCTTAATGAAATGTACTACTTGTCGCACACAACACAGCAGAAATATGGGCATTTTTCATCAATGTTTTGAGAAAAACTGAATAGCAATCACATGGTGTTAAGGAAACCATTCTAAGTGTATTAATTGTACTGTGAAATACAGTATGGGAATGTATTTCAAAGGTAGATGGAGACTCTTGTGTTTGTTAGTGAATTGTTGCATGACTAAATTAGGAGTAGTATAGTGGGGTTGTACCTTTATTTTTTTTTTTTTTTTTTTAGCTGATGCTTTTATTCAAAGCCACAGTTGAGCACCATTGGAGGCAACAGTATGAACTGTGGGGAGAGTAAGAATCGAACCACCTACCTTCTGGTTGAAGGACGACCGCTCTACCACTGCGTTAAAAGACCCTAATTTACTCAATGTTACTATCATTCAACCAATTAAACCTCTTCAAGTGCATATGGAAAGGAAAAGGTCATAAGCAGGAAACTTGGCACAGGATCTCGGGGATCTCCCACATTTAGCATCAGGGAAATTAATTTGATGGCGTGGGGTGTTTTATTATACTTTTTAGCTTACATTTTAATGCAGTATTAATAAAATGTATTTATTCCATAATCATCTTTGGCAGGCTCTCCGGGCCTGATATGTTGCTCCGCCCAACTCTTGTGTCATGTGACCGAGCGTCGCCCAGGTTGTGTTGAAAGCATCCTGGCTTTAGCACTAGCTAAAGCTATCAGCTGACTAAAATAAAAAAAACTACAAACCTTAATGTTTTATCATGGGCTAGTAATAGATAGGGTTCGGTGAAGATACGGAGGTCACAGCATAACCTGTGTTTCAGCCCTGTCAGCTAGCTGGTATTTAAACAGTCTATAAAAACAGCGTACGCTAGCGTTCAAAGTTTGACGTGCAAAAGCTTTGCTAGAGCTAGCTGCTACTTTGTAAAAATATGTTACGTGACCTGAAGCTTGAACTGTACTGTTAGCAAAGTAGCGTTATCTTTTACCATGTAATGACTACCATAACGCGTTTTTGACAAGTTATTAGTGCTATTAATAAGCTAAAAATGATTTCTAGTGAAATTACTTACTGTGAAGCGGCTAAGGCTAACGCAAACAGTCTTCTCTAAATGGCTAAACGGGCACATACATACTTTTAGTTTAAGCACTTACATTCTTTTTGTAAAATTGTCTGTTAATTCCTTATTATTGATTAACGCATATTCTGTGCATCCTTCGTAAACATATAGTGCAAAAACAAGATGTCCCATGTCAAACGATTAAACGTAGGACAAGAATATTGTCTTACAAAAACATCTGTCCAATAAGCCTTGCACTGGTTAAAATGCACATAGAACATCATATTTAAGTTTTTTATTTTTTTATTTGATTTTTATTTTTTTGTTTTACGTTTAAATGCCACAACATTTGGCCTCCTAGGCAATCTCTTATTGACACCTTTGGCCATAGTTTACTTTTGTTTAAGTTATGCCTGGAGACACTTCTGAAAGTAGTGATGACTCTGATTCACAAACAAATGAAAATGCCTGCACTGTCAAGCACCAAATCACCAATGGTAAGTCTAACTACTGTCAAAAACTATATTGACAAGCTGTGTGGACCTT
The DNA here is from genome assembly GCA_024349245.1 of Neodontobutis hainanensis. NCBI lineage: Eukaryota > Metazoa > Chordata > Actinopteri > Gobiiformes > Odontobutidae > Neodontobutis > Neodontobutis hainanensis. The sequence continues at coordinate 5,513,116 of JALDNG010000008.1, read as the reverse complement.
TTAATACCTTGCAAGTGTATAGTGTCAAAAAGTATTGAGTATTTTTTCTTAAACTTTTCACTGCAGCAAACCTCACAGGCCACACTGAGAAGGTCGGTATGGAGAATTTTGAGCTGCTCAAAGTTTTGGGCACCGGAGGTTAGTTTCTCAGTAAGACTATATATATAAAGCTACAGGTGTTGTACAACCAGGCCATAAACATCAATATGATTTACAGTATATCCTGAACATTTTTTATGGTACTGCTTTTGTGAGTAATCTTTCTCTTTTGAGAAAACCTACTCCTGTTAGTCCTTTAAGTGGAATAGTTTATATTCTGAAATGCATTACTGGTAACAGAAGATGTAGTTGATAAATGTTTTGCCTGAGAATTTGAATTAAAAAAAAAACTTTGGTAAATTATATATGTCATTTATTAAATACTATGTTTAGGTTTGTGCATCTACATGGGTGAATAAAATAATTTAAATGAACAACACTTTGTCTAGCTTATGGAAAGGTGTTTTTGGTCCGGAAGAACACTGGTCATGATGCAGGCCAGCTTTATGCTATGAAGGTGAGGTTATATGAATTTCAGTCATATAAACATTTAAATTACTCTCATTTAATCTTAATGTTGAAACATCATCTCAATACTGCAGGTGCTGAAGAAAGCAGCTATTGTTCAAAAGGCGAAGACTACAGAACATACTCGCACTGAGAGGCAGGTGCTGGAGCACATCCGTCAGTCTCCCTTCTTGGTCACTTTACACTATGCTTTTCAGACACAGAGCAAACTGCATCTCATACTTGGTGAAGAAAAATTTCAGTATTAAAAGATCATGTTTATTATGGCATGTCTGTTTTATTTTAACCTATGCTGTTTTCAATTATCTTTGTGAGTGCAGACTATGTAAGTGGTGGGGAGATGTTCACTCATCTTTACCAGCGGGATCACTTTTCTGAGGAGGCAGTCCGGATTTATATTGGGGAAATAATTCTGGCACTTGAGCACCTGCACAAGGTATGCAATAATACTAATAGTGCCTTTGTCTGTTTTTTTGTAAGGCTGTACAAAACTAGTGGCTATTATTATTGTAAAATCCAACTTTTTTTCCTAATGTTACTCAGAATAACACATGTGAGCCATTTAGTGTGGGCATGATCATTTCATTTTGCATGACGCAGTTACCCAAGTTGACAAAAGTGACTGGGATATAATGACTATGGTCTTTGTGTTTGTACAGCTTGGCATTGTGTACCGAGACATCAAATTGGAGAATATTCTTTTGGACAGCGAAGGACATGTAGTATTAACAGATTTCGGGCTCAGTAAAGAGTTTGTGAAGGAAGAGGTAAGGAAAAATAACATAAAAAGAAATTTGCATTAAAATATAGTAGTACTATTTATAAATTATAGAGTGTTTTAACAGATACTTGTTTGTTTAATGCAGAAGGAAAGGACCTATTCATTCTGTGGCACTATAGAATATATGGCTCCTGAAATCATTAGAGGAAAGGCTGGCCATGGCAAGGTAAGCTGACTAAGAAATGATGTTTGATATAAAAAGACCCATCAGAGACACCTTTTTGATACACATTACCGAAGTATAAACATACACACTAGTATAACTTTCTGTTTCTGCAGTCAGTAGATTGGTGGAGTCTGGGGATTCTAATGTTTGAACTGCTGACAGGAGCGTCTCCTTTCACTTTGGAGGGAGAAAGAAACTCTCAAAGTGAGGTGTCAAAGTAAGTGGTACTCGCTGTTATATAAATACTGTTTCATTATTGGTATGCAGTGTATTCTATAGTAGATATATTTAAATGATTGGTAATGTTATTCTTAAACCTTCAGACGTATTCTCCGCTGTGACCCCCCATTTCCTTCTATGATCGGACCTACTGCTCAGGACCTGTTGAGGAAGTTATTGGTGAAAGATCCTCACAAGAGACTCGGCTCTGGTCCAAGAGGGGCTGAAGATATTAAAGCACATCCATTCTTTAAGGTTTGGTTGTTGTAATGTGCTTTATAAATCAAGGTTGATTTGTTTTTAAGTTAGATTATCCAAATAGCACCATGCATAGAGCAATAATGACCTGCATATATCATTTGTGATGTCAATTATTCTTCAAACAGGGTTTGAACTGGGCGAACCTTGCGCAGAAAAAGGTACCGAGCCCATTCAAACCAGAACTCAAGAGTGAACTTGATGTGGGAAACTTTGCAGAGGAGTTTACAGGGATGGATCCTGTTTACTCTCCAGCGAGCACACCACCAAACACAGACCGTCTGTTCCAGGTTCGTATAAGCCATCACAACTGCTGTTCAGACTGCTATCTTTATAATAAATATATTATGTAAAAGGTAGGTGGGTAATAGTCTGCTTAAGGAAGCAACAGTATTTTTTTAACATTTACAGCTGCTGCTAACCCTGCATCTGCATTGTTTCACCTCAGGGCTACTCATTTGTTGCTCCATCGGTCCTGTTCAATAACAATGCAGTCATGGGAGACTTTGTAGAAACTCAGATCGGTGCTGATCGACCAGGTTCTGCCTCTGTTCAACGCAGTGCAATGGTGCAGGTAAAAAATTTAACAATGAGTGGGCTGTAGTTAATGTTTTTACTGATTTGTAAGTGTATCAGTGAGACACCCCGGTGTATTCATTTTTTATTTTATATGCACTTTTTTTGTTAAATATAAATTTGATTCCTTGGCAACTAAGACAAAATACTTTGTAAAAATAAGCTTCTTCTTGATTACATTTGCCGATAATAATATTCTCTCTTCTTTCAGGAGTCCCAGTTTTTTCAGAACTATGAGCTGTGTCTCCAGGGCCCACCCTTAGGTGAAGGTAGCTTCTCGTTGTGCAGAAAGTGCAGACACAAGCAGAGTGGCCATGAGTATGCTGTGAAGATTGTCACTCGCAGGTGAGTCGATGATGATTCACAATGACTAATCACTATCTCCGTGACTCAACATGCCTGAGCAGGTTCATGCTAACGGCTGTTTTCATCTATCATCTTGGACATTATTAGAATGGAAGCAAACACACAGCGGGAGATTGCTGCTTTGAGGCAGTGTGAATCTCACCCCAACATTGTCAAGCTGCATGATGTCTACACAGATCAAGTACAGCCTACATTAAGTGACAGTTGGATAACAAACAGCTTATACCAATTGTATGTACTGTATTTCTGAGACTATGTAGACAAGTGTCTCTTGTCTTTTCCAGTATCACACCTATTTAGTGATGGAGCTTCTGAAAGGCGGGGAGCTGCTTGAAAGAATTAAGAAGAAGAAACTATTTGGAGAAGCTGAGGCCAGTCAGCTGTTACAAAGTCTGGTCTCGGCAGTCAGCTTCATGCATGAAGCTGGAGTTGTACACAGAGACCTCAAACCAGAGGTAGGTAGGCTTCACTATAAGCACTAGACATTACATTAAGAACTAGTCTGACACATTGAGGCCATACATTTAATTGCTTTACCGTCATGCTGTTGGATTACATTTATAGTACTTTATATGATTAAAATCTTTAGGTTAGAAACAATGAGATGGACATTTATTGGCAACAAAAGAAGAGTGGTGTTTTTATTGGCATCTCTTGTAAAAACTGGCAGATCAACAAGTTACAACCTGTAGAATGCTTTGTCTGCAGGACTCGGTTTTTAGAAATCATTTGTACTTGATCAGTGTAGAAGCAGTGCTCAATGGTTTACAATGTCTTTTTGCTGTTGGTGAGTTGTAACTAAAAATTACTGACCGCAAAATAGATTAGATATATACAAGTAATTGACATTTGAGTAACGATATTTACGCTTTACAAATATTTAGTTAATAATAATAATAATAATAATACTATTTGGTAAAGTAAACCAGCATATTGACATATTTGGATTTGCAGAACATACTGTTTGCTGATGAGGCGGACGACTCTGTGCTGAAAGTAATAGACTTTGGATTTGCACGCCTGTGTCCTGCAGGCAGCGCTCCTCTTCAAACCCCTTGCTTCACACTGCAGTACGCTGCACCTGAACTGTTTGAAAGCGCAGGATATGACAAAGCCTGTGACCTCTGGAGCCTTGGAGTTATCCTTGTAATTTAACGTAACTCTACATTTTTACAACATTCGCTAGATTAATTACTGTTTTAAACCCTAATGTGTATGTTTTTTTATTAGTACACAATGCTATCAGGCCAAGTGCCGTTTCAGAGCGACCAGAGAGGCATGACTTCTTCGTATGCCGCGGATATCATGCAGAAGATAAAAGAAGGGGACTTCTCTTTAGAGGGAGAGGCCTGGAAAGGGGTCTCAGAGGATGCGAAAGACCTTGTCAAAGGTATGTTGTGTTTTGAAAGAAGAAATTAGTAATAAGTGAAAATGAAAAATTTAAGGGGAAGTGAAAAAAAAAGAGAAACTTAAACACCTCAACTGTTATACTGTTCAGTCAGTAACATGTCCTTTTGCTTGGCTTGCCTTTTTTTGTACTTTCAGCTGTTGTAATGGTAAAGCAAGAAAAAACTAGCTAACTGTTAAACTGTACTGTACAGTAGCTGTATGGATGTGTTATAGCCATGTAGGTTAAATTTGTTGTGTCAGTGTTTAATTAATTGCAGTCACTTGTTTGAGATGTATATAACTGAATGCTTTGGTTAAAGACAAAATGCAATTCAAATGATTTTGAGTTGAATTAACATGCACGTTTAAATTTATTTTAGAAAAGGCTATTTAGCGCAGTGCTACAGCTTGTATTGATTGTTTCTGATTGTAGGTCTCCTGACAGTGGATCCTGAGAGGCGTCTCAAGTTGTCTGACCTAAAGGAGAACAGCTGGCTGCAGGGAGGGGCATCCATGTCTACAACTCCTTTGTGCACTCCAGATGTGTTAGAGTCCAGTGGACCCACTGTCCGCACTTATGTCAATGCCACATACAAGGTAAAGTATTGTTCATTTATTTAGTTCCAGCTCCACATCTTTTTTTAAATTAAATCTCACTGCTGTTCTCTTGAATCCACAACAGGCCTTTAACCGTGGTAAGAGAGAGGGTTTCTTTCTGAAAAGTGTTGACAATGCTCCTCTTGCCAAACGGCGGAAGCTGAAGATGACTAGTACAGGAGTTGAGACTCGATGGAGTTCATCCTCCTCCTCATCTTCTTCATCCACGTCCTCTTCTATCTCTGCATCAGCATCCAAAACAACACCAAAGCCAATGGTGACCCCCAAGAAGAGTTAGCCTCCAGATGGCAGGAAAACAAAACAAAAAAGAATCAGTGGTATATGTTCATACTATCAGTATGAACGAAAAGTTTATAGGTGACAGAGCCACCCCCACTTCAATATTTTGATCACAAACTAAAAGGCTGGGTGTTAACCCATTTAAGTTTTATAAGAAATATACTGTGTGTTGATAACAATAGGGTATTTTTTCAAATTCTTTCGAAACTGACCATGTATTTAATATTTTAAGCAAAGAGATGAACTACCGAATTTTAAACTCATCTAAATTGATGCCTTAAACCAACTGTAGTCCTTAAGTAATAAGTATAAATGGAAAAAGGGAAAAGGAGCCATTAATGGGCAGAAGCCATATAAGTGATTAAACAGTAACTATATCCAATGTGGATACACATTGCACAAAGCTAGAATCTACAGACTCAAACTTTTGGTTGCCACGTGAAGTAAAGGTAAGAGTTTGGCTGCCTCAAGGGCTGTGGCAGTCCATTCTGTTAAGATAATAGAAATTCTTTTAACTTTTTATTTTACAAGTAGATTAGGTTTGATAAAAGAAGATTGACAATGTAAATTTTTATTAAGTCTTCACATTTAACTCTGTTAAAGTAATATGTGACCAGAAGTAACTGTGTTCAGTATCTGCATTAAGATCTGATGTTGATTTTAAATTTTTATTTATGTTACCATGTGCGGTCCAAAGGGGGTGTCTTACAAAGCAGTTGCACCTTTAATGCACTACCAACATCACAGCCCCAATGTCAAAGCTGCTCTGATTACAGCTGCAGTTTCTGTCAGCAAGTCAGAGCTGGACATAGTGGATCAACAACCACACAGTAGTGTGACTCTTCTCTGAATGCTGTACAGCATTATTGTTCTGTCCTTAGAATTTTAGCATGCGTGTCTGTCTGTTGTGATGTGACTATTTTGGTATCTTTGGATCTGTAAGATGTTCCCACATATATTTGCTCAAAAGCAACTTGATTTCATATAAACAGGGACAGACAGTTTTTCAGTGCTTGATACTAACCAGAAGCTTTTGAACAAGGCCAACTGAGTTCTGTTGACCTACGATTCCTGCACCAAATGTGACTTTCAGGAGTAGTATCTAATGCATACAGTTGAGTATTGTTGTCCCAGTGGTTTACTGCTGTAAGGGCTGCAAAGGTCACCTTTGGGTGACATTTTACCAATGTGGATATTAGACACTGTATCACTTTCAGTTAAAGATACTTAAGACATGCATCAGGACGTTGGAGGCTACCTGTGAGAGCTGATGTGTATTTACCCATCATGGATCTAAAGCAAAAAATGTATGTTTAATGGTTTCTAGATGTAATTATGTTTATCAGATTTTATTCTTGTTGCACATTATCAGTTGATCAATTAACACATTTCAGCTTTAAAGGTGCTTTCACTGATATTTATTACATGTATTAGCTTTGAGTGTTGTTATACAATGCTGTGGTATTGGGTTTTTAAACTTGGCTCCTGTGTACCATTGCTGTTGTTTCCTGGGAGAATGATTGTGGTCTTTTTGTATAAAATTATGCATTTTTGGAAGTTAATGTGCTATTTCTCTTGTTGCCTGTCACCTCTGTCTTTTAAAATTTGTGTTTGAGAAACTTTAAATCCAGAAACTGGGTTTTTATTGGTGTTAATATTTTGTAGTAGTTAATATTTTCATTTTTTTTGTACTTTTTATTTTGAGCATTGCTATCTTCCTGAGATGCACTGTCCCTGATGTTGTAACTTAGAATTTAAGATTTGCACCAAGAATTTTTGTGGGGATGGTGCAAAATAAATCCTACTTTTCAATAGACTGTTTCTGTTTCTCATTTTCTTTAAATTTAATGTTTTACTTTTTAATGTAATTTATTATATGAGAGCAGTGTATTATTATTTATTAAATATGCACTAAAAACATTAAATCCATCCTAATCTTGAATCTGCTTTACAATGACCGACCTGTAATGAGGTTATTATACCATTAGGTGGCTCCTGTGCACTGACTTTTACCATCATGCCCTGTGCCTCATGGATCCTCTAATCTGGTTACTATGACAACAGATATTGTATCATTTGTGATTTAGTTAGTGCACTAAATATAGAAGTCCTTTGGCTGATATGTTACACATTTATCAATATTGGATTATAGTGTATGCACTTCTAAATGTTTTGTTTTATTGTAGACTAATGGCAGGCACTCGCTGCAGTGTCCCATTAGGACAAGAGAATGTTGAAGCACTGCTCAGGAGAACAGCCTAATTAACAACACAGGACAGAAAGTACAGGACACAGACGGCAGGGCAGGACACAAAAGCACATAGTGGCCACCTAATGATACAATACCTTAATTACGCGGGGCAAGACTCCTGATTACACCTCTCACCAACTAGACCACAGTGCCCACAAGAAGAAAGTGCAAAGTGCAAAAGATGAGTTGGTAATGAATAATAAAAGACCAACGGGGAAAGTACATTGTTGCTAATTTACAAGAAGACACAAAAGGTGATGCTATTTTGGTGGCAGACGATTCATGTGATAACACAAAAGCAAGGAGAAACCAATAAAACTGATTGGCATGCTTTGCAGCCCGCTCATTGATTGTTGGCAGCAGATGAATCCCCCGCTGCGCTGAGCCTCCAGGCTAATCAAACTCTGTGCTTCACATATTCTACACACCGTGCGCTGCAGCAAAGGCCACTGATATTGGCATTGCATCCTTTACAAAGAGCTTCATTTTCTGAAGGGCAACAGGAGTAAGCAAATGTTTAGTTACCTATCATGATTTTGTAGAGACAAAGAAAACCTAAACAACAAAATCTGACCTGGAAAAATGTTATGTTTATCAAAGACATAGGTGTTATTCATGACTCATGGTTTAAGTGTGGTTTAATCTGGGACTAGGCTCTGGCTTTGTCACAGTATAGGTCTGAGTTTAGTTGAGTTAGTCCAGGATTTAGAGCTGTTTTTTCTGGTTGTGTTTTGTTTTGGGTCTGGCATTAGTCCATGTTGAAAAAGGGGACTTTGTGTAAAGTCCTGGATTAGAACTGACATACTCATAGTCCTGCTTTAGTGCAGTTGTGGTCCAGTCTTTTTTTTTTGTCCTTGTATAGTCCATTCACAAATCCCTAGCATAAAGATTAACCTGGGGCTTTCTTCACATGATCGTTGCTTGTATCATTGTTGTACATTTCATTCTTTGAGTCTTTGCATAAAAGTAGCCAACTTCTCTGTGCATTTAAAAGTTACAACAGGTAACAACCTATAACAGAAACATGTTAAAACAGGCCACGTTATCTCATTCCTTTAAACCTCAAGTCAAAAACTTGTCATCTGTCCAATGGATGGCTACATTAAGTATTTAACAGCCTTTTAAAGTATGTGGTTTGTGTTATGTCATAAATGCAGCTCATTATTTCCCAGGTTTCCTGAACCCTGGCGCTGTCCGTGGTGCTGAGGGCTGCACCATAAATCCCACACCACCGGGTGTCACTAAGGCACTGGGCACAACACCACAATGAGCACTTGAGAAAGGATGGATAACATGAATATAATGTGTCACCCAGTCATTAATCAAATCAGTTCCAGGGTGGATGGATTGCACAGAATAAATGTAATATATCGAGCGTGACAAAGATGGATATGGACGAAACACTTGCTCAAAATCATCAATTACAATCTGAACGGCTTGGATGGGACCCAAGACAAGAGTGTGTTTCCTTCAGTCAGCAGCACTCAGAGAAAAGGGGGGACACATTTAACAGTAGCACCACCAATCGGCTGCCCAAAGTTCACATTTATGTATTGTATTCCTGAGCTTGCTTTAGACCAGCTACATTTGTGGCTGGAAAACAAAACACATTTCTATTGAACAATGAAAGGTGTTGTTGAAACAGTTTTGTTATGTTGCAGTGGAACATATATTAACATATATATATATTTTAATTAGTTACTATACTATATAATTTATATACATGCTACATTGTTATATATATATACACTTATACATTAATATGGTCTACTTTGTAAATATATAAGTAAGCATTGTTATAAAACCTACAAAGTATGTAAATATGACACAGTGGAATTGCATTTTCTAAAAAGTGTTGGTAATACTGGTATACTTTTTGAATGTAACACTCAACATAATCATGATTATGCAACGTATTTGAAATCCAATGTTCTTAACAATTTACTATGTGAACATGTTTCAGTTTCCTAGTGTGCATAAATCAGTATCATAAGGCTAAGGACTTCTATATATATATTTCTATATGCGCATGATTCATTCAGAAGACATTCTACAGCAATATAATCTGTACACTGTAGGTGGGCAATCATTTTCTCCTGCAGCTTTTAATCGATCCTACTTCATTATTTTTTGGTTCTTATATTAAATGTTACATTACTATATTGATAATGTATGGAGCTGCATGTCTTAAAGGCAATGGGTTAAAACAGAGAACCTCAGAGACAAAGAAATGACTGACAAACAACGCTGTGAAGAAGGAAATACAGACTTTTTTCCTTTTTGCCTTAATTTGCTGTGTGGTCTCTCTTGGGGGCTTGAAGGCAATGCTCTGAGTTGTACAAATGAGATGTTCTGAGTTTTGTCTAGTTCTCTTTTTAAGTTACCCATGGTAACCAGCTATAAACTTTGTTTTTTTGACCCTATTTTTTATGAGATGAACTCAAAGATCGAGTATCAATGAATTCTCTTAAATATTGTTCACAAATCTGTCCAAATCTGTGTTAGTGAGCACTTCTCCTTTGCCGAGATAGTCCATCCACCTCACAGTTGTGGCATATTAAGATGATTGTTCATGATTATTGGCCACAATAAAAGACCACAATAAAAGGCCACTCTAAAATGTGCAGTTTTATCACACAGCACAAAGCCACAGATGTTTATAGTTTTGAGGGAGCGTGCAATTGGCTGACTGCAGGAATGTCCATCAGAGCAGTTGCCTGTGAATTGAACGGTCATTTCTCTACCATAAGACGATCCCAAAGACGTTTTAGAGAATTTGGCAGTACATGCAACTGGCCTCACAACCGCAGACCACACCAGCCCAGGACCTCCACATCCAGCATCTTCACCTTCAAGATCCTCTGAGACCAGCCGCCCGGACTGCTGCTGCAACAATTAGTTTGCATGACCAAAGTATTGTCTGTAATAAACCGTCTCAGGGAGGCTCACCTGCTCTTGTCGTCCTCACCGGGGTCTCAAACTGACTACAGTTTGTTGTCAGACTGGACCAACATGCCACAAGCCACAATCAACAACCTGATCTACTCTATGGAAAGGAGTTGTGTTGCACTGCTTTGAGGCAAATGGTGGTTTTAGGACCCCTCCGAAACAGTGAAACTGCCCATTTTAGAGTGGCCTAAGGCCCACCTGTGCAATAATCATGCTCTCTAATTAGCATCTTGATATGCCACACCTGTGAGGTTGATGAATTATCACAGCAAAGGAGTAGTGCTCACTAACACAGATTTGGACAGATTTGTGAACAATATTTAAGAGAAATAAGCCTTTTGTGTACATAGAAAAAGATCTTTGAGTTCACTCTAAAATGGGGTCAGAAATAAAACTGTTAAGTATTTTATAACCAACTGCAACTCAAAAGACATCTGTTATTGTCCAACAGCCTTAATGTGGGTGGACGGCCAGAGGATGATTCTTTATCATCTAAATCAACTTCCTTCCTTTTACCTTTGTCCCGCTCTAAGTTGGTGACATTTACACAAGCAACTTTCATTTTGCGGCAGCTGTGAATAGTCGTCAGATTGTGAGTCATTGAGTGCGCGCTGAGCTGCTTCTCCTAAATCAAGCAGGTCAACCTTTAAAAAAACCAAGAGGGATAAAGGGTTCTGCAGCAGATACAAAGTGTGGGAGTAAAGTGAAGAATCTGACGTTACACTATTTGGATTTGAAAGTCAGGGCTTTGACTATGGAGATAGAAAGTAGATCTTGTTAAGTCTATAAGCAATAGAAAGCAAATAGAAAGAGTCTTTACTTTGGTCACACTGTAGGCAAACGTGCCCCGAATCCTGCAGCAGTTTTAAATATGAAAACATCATAGATCACAGTGGGATATAGAACTATACCACAGTATCTAAAGAAAACTAAAATCTTAAGACTAACCAAATATGATGCAAGTGACTCCTCATATATTTTTGGCTATACATTTTTTTTTATTAATTTTAATTTTAAATGTTAACTTGTGCAATTATTTTATGTTTAGCTGTATTTATTTATTGTTTATTGAACAGGGACAATGCATGACATGCATTTTGTAGCTAAAGCAAATTTTCCGCTGTCCCTAGGTAGAGTAGCCTGACCTGTTTTAGCAGAGGGAAGTGGTTCTGGGACTTGGATGCATTTAGAGGCAGTCTTCTGCATCCATTCATTAGGCCCCCTGGAAATGAAACTCCAAAGCACATACAACCGACTAATTCTTTGAATCGAACAACAACAGTAGCTCGGAATTTACCCAATAAAAACATTCATCCAAAATACACATGAAACAAAATAAAGAGCCCAACAACCACAAAAAACATTCACTCATTCATTTTCTACCACTTTTCTAAAGGTCGCAGGATGTTGGAGACAATCCCAGCTTCTATACTAGTGATTACTTTGGACTGATAATTAAACAGAAATGAGCACTAGTCTAAAGTAAAGTGGACACATATTGATGAATCTGGTTTCCTAGGACACGCTGGAGGGACTATGTCTCTCGGATGGCCTGGGAATGTCCTGGAATTCCCCCGGAAGAGCTAGAGTGTCTGGGGAGTGGGACGTCCGGGGTGCCTCTGCTTAGACTTCTGCCCCTGCGACCTGGCCCCAGATAAGCAGTAGAAGATGGATGGTTTTCTCTGTCTATTTCTTTTAGGGCTATTGTGTCTCTTTTCAGTTTATGTTCTTTTATATCTGTCCTGGACGAGGCCTGTCTAACACACACCCCCTTAGTATTGATTCCCAAAGCTTAAAAGACATTCCCAATCCTCTGACCATTTAAGGCCCCTTACCCATATTTTCTACTCCCCCATTTCCATTAACCTCCCTTCTCCCCTCTGCGACCCTTCACCCCTCTCACTAACTGTCTGTTAACCCTGTCTACGTTATCCTCATCCCCTCATGGACTATTATTACTATTACTGGCGCGTCCATCTCCCGGATGCTCCCTTAACGTTTTTACTAAACTAATAGCACCTTAATCTCTCTGTGTGTGTTGTAAAAATGTAAAGTTGTGACCATTAAAGTGCGTGGGACAGCTTCTCTGCCAGTGATTCCACTTTAACAAGCTTGTTACGGGTCCAGTTGGCAGAGGAGATGCCATGTACAAACAAGGTAAACATTATAGAGCGTGTAAAAGACAAGAGGATGACAAACATGCAAGATATATCGAAGTCAGACTCTGTAGCATGAAAAGAGAACATCATGAAGGGAGCACTGGTAGGCTTAATTTCTCTAGCTTTTGTGTAATATATGAATTATGAGGCATATCTACCTCTGCGGCATTGTTAAGTGCACCTCCTTGGTATCTGATCTGCAGGGCTGTGAGCAGTTTATTAAAAATGGAAGCCGCTCTAAATGAGGCCCGCAATGCTCAACCCTTTCAGGAAATCTTAATGGATCCCAGCCTATCTCTGACAAGGTTAAACGCTCGAAGAGACAGCGCGAAATGTTAACAGACTAGATTATAGAGAGAGAAGAATACTAACAAGTGAACACTACAGCTTCTGTTTGAGAATAGGACTCTTTACGCTACATCTTCAGCTCGATGAACTCATGTTTGCTAAATTGTTGTTGGATAGTAGCTGCTAACAAAGACAGCACTAAAATAGGGTGACCAGATTTTTAAACCGCAAAACTGGGACACTATAATTTTATGTATGCTAATCACTTGTTTCCACTATACAACATGCATCAAACGGTATAAATCTTTTCTAAAGCTATCCTCTCTACTCTCAGCAAGATAGCTTTCCCTGGTTTTAAAACAAACTGTAAAGACTGGATCTAAAACTGAGGAGGGAGCAGCTGTGACTGTCGTGTTGAATATTCTGTGTTTAATGCACATGTTGCTTTGTCAATAATTCAAACTTTAAACTATTGGCTAAAGAAATGTGTTTTTATTGATCACAAGAGAGTTCAGCGTGTTGGCCCGGCCCTCCACAAGAGTCCCATGTCCTAATGTGGCCCTTGGGAAAAAATAATTGCCCACCCTCCTGCTCTACAGACAAATAAGTTACAAGCAAAGTGCGCCGCTTTGGCATTATGATTGGCATTGACGGTAAAAAAAAAACTGGACAATCGAGACTGGAAGAGGGGAAAACTAGGACATTGTAGTGTTTTTGCATTGTACTAGTTTAAAAAAACAGAAGTGTCCTGGCTAAAATGGGACGTATGGTTACCTTAAAAAACTCATAACTCTCTTTATTTTTGCATTTATTTATTTTAAATAGCTATGAGGACTTTTATAATAAGAATATAACAGGAGATACTGTTTAGCCTAAAATAAATCTTAAATCGAACATACACAATATCCTAACAGTCTTTTGTGAGTTTGCAGCACTGAAGTTCTCTACAGAGTGCAGAATCCTGAAAAATTACATAGTGTTGCTTTAATGTCAATTTAATGTCAAAAGTCACATTTTCATCAAGGGATACTAAGGGTCCCAAACAATTAATTCTGCAGTATTGTCTCACTATCAGGACATTTGTTGGGGTAAAGAGAGAAAACGAGAAAACGTACCTTTTCTTTTCTGATTTCAAAGGTTCTCATCATCTTACAGTGCTTGCTTAGTGGAAGAAAACTACACTATTCCTGCTCATTTGGGATTTGAACATGAAAATAGCACATTTCCATTTTAAACTTTGATTCAGATCTGCTTTAGATATATAGAAATGTAAATAGCACCAGTACAATGGCACTAGGTACACACTTACTTTATTGAAAATAGTTCAGTTGTAGATTTAAACTTTTGCTTTCATTTTTAAATATGTGGCATTTGAAACTCCAGAAATCCTTGTTTCAGTTTTTTATCCAAAGACCTGATTGTGCCCAGCGTGTGTATGTTTCCTCCAGAGAACCTGAGCAGCCTTTGGTATTAGCTGGTATTGCAGGCCTGCTGTCGCTGCTGACATTTCACCCTGAAACTTCACCATTCAAACCCAAGCAAATACTGTCCCACTGACTAAAGATCATTAGTGTAAGCGTATTTGCCGGATTACAGTTGATAAGGTCACGCAGAGTTGTATGGCATTATAAAAAGTAAATATTTTCTCCACCCCACACAGAGAATGTATCTTTTAGTGGATGAATTCAGCTTCATTACCTCCAACTAACCAAGGGTTTCTATGTACAGTCCCACAACATGAGATTGTGTAAATTATACATCATCTTTGTTAGTTTGGTGAGGAGCGTCTCTTTAAAGCACTGGAATAAGCTTTTGAAATGCATCTTTAATGTCCCACACACACGTTGTCATGTATAATAAATAACTATAATCTAAAAAGGCGAAGATATGCCATGGAAACTGTGCAGGAGTTGACATCTGGTATGTGAACACTTTATCTATTTATAAGCCTTTTCACAACTGCTTTTCTTTTCCCTGTAAAGCTGAAAGTAAATGTAAAATGTTACCTAGTTGAAAGCAGCCATGTTTGGGTCATGTTAGGTTGTGAATGGCCAGTGAGCCTTTTAGGACATAGGGCTTTCAAAAGGACAACCTGTCATGCATTATTACATCTATCTGTGATCTGGGTCAGACCCTTGTAATGCATGAGTGCATTTACAAGCGTGCAAGACCCGCATGCAGCCCACAGGACCACCAATTCTACGGAAACACAATCAGCCCCATTGTGGCCGCTGCACTGCTCTTATTATTGCCTAAGCTCATTTCTATACAGCATATGCAGCCATCAGACCGCCTACAGCTATCACTCTGTGCTTTCATATAGTGGATGTGCTGAAACTGGCACAAATTGCTGAAGGAGATACAAAATGCCCATGTGCACAAACAGCCCAGGCATAAAGAATGACCACTGAGATGCTTCGCAGAGCGGGATGCAGACAGTTGAGCTGGTGTGTGATGAGAGAGCGAGGTGAAGCCTGGGAAGCATGATAACGCATGATGAAGGCAGAACTCTGTTGTGGGAGAGCCATTATTAATTTAAGGACGTCTCATGCATTGCCTTACAATAATCTTGATGTACTGTTCAAGAACTTGTTCTATATGATACCGCCAAGTTCAATTCTTATTATGAGAAGAAGAAACAAACACCAAAACTTTAGAAATATTTCTGATCTTTGGCTACACAGATGTCGTGACTTATCTTAGGTCATTCTTTGTGCAATATGAGATTATCGCAGTATTGCGCAGCAGGTATAGTGACTGCAGTAAAAGTTACTATGTCAGTCCTACTAACCCTAGCCCAGTTTCCTACACCAGTGATCAGTTTAACCCTGGTAACACCGTTGAAGCTCTGGCAGATGTTGTACTGAGCAGGTCATTGAAGCTAATAAAAAGAAAACTGTGACAGAAAATCACCAGCAGCAAATCTCTTTGTCTCACAATTTGGCACAGAGCCATTTACTGCACCAGGGAGCGGGACACTGCTCTGACCTCCTCAGAGTCCTGGCAAACTGCAAAGCCTTCTGTCTGCTCCCGTGAAACTGTCTCATGTAGGTTAGTGGAAATAAAAGAAGTGTGTCTGTGTCACTTTGGTCACTCCTGGCCCACATACAGAGCCCCGTATCAAATCGATCCCTGCCCTCATGTAGCCTCCTCTGTGACCACTGCTGTGAGCCATGTTGGTGTCACTCAGTCTGTTCACTCATGATGTGGGTCTTGTGCTTAAGAGGTCTAACGCACACTATTCAAATCCATAGCCATCAATGATGCACTCAGTCTGTATGTATCTACTATGGGTCACTCTGCAGGGTTAAATTGTATTGAATTGTATTGTTCATTATAGATTAGACGGTACTCTATATTTCAAAATAATATAGTAGTTTTCAAACTGGTTAATTTGGGTGCAATATTTTGGTTGTGAAAAAAAAAAGAAAAATGCTAGAATGGCCTCATTTGCTTTTTGGTGAGGCTTTTTAAGGGGCCTCAAGGCAAATGCACCTATTTTCTACCACTTCTTAATACTAATCACTGTGAGAGCATAACCCATATTATTTTTGTTAAAATATTAATTGTTCCCATCATTATAACAAGCAATTTTATTATTATACAAACTATATAAAACAAACTTGACAACCAAGTCCAGATGCCTTTGCCTTAACCTTTTCTTCCAGATGACCTGGATGAGAACCTTCACAGACATTATATTACAAAGGCTAATCCTTAGCATGGTAAATTTTATGGGAACCATGTCAGAAATCACTTTTCCTGATTTATTAGTTATACAATGTAACACTGACACTGACTCTTGTGTGTTGAAGACCAGCTCCAAGAACCCTTCCTAAAGTGATTTGTATTCAAAAATTCAAAGTCTGTCATTTCTTAAAGTAATATTTTGTGCACCTTCCTTGTCATTTACCAATTCATCACTAGCTTTTAGCATCACTACCTACAGCAACTTTCTGAATAAATTGACTCTGATTTTTTGGCTTTAGAAACTTGAAGACAAATAGGTTATTTACATGGCTGACATCACAATCCTTTGGTCCACTATCTGTCTACTGTCTTTGACCTGGCCCTTAAAAGCAGCACAAGAGAAGCCTTATAAGACACTCCCTCACACCTTCCAACAATATGTATCTCCCGTCCCTGCCTCCAGTATTTCCGTCCCGTATGCTGTGGGACAGAGTAAGTCAGCTCAGCCGTGTGGAAAATTAGATCTTTAATTGGGAATCATCAACAAGGAATCTTTGATAAGTGCTCGGGTGCATCTTCTGAGGTTGTGGGGGATGAGCTTTACGCTGAGAATAACTCATCCTTTATAGTCTATTAAGGATTACCGCAGTTGACCCTCCAACATGTGGCGACGCTGTGCCCAAACAGTTTTCTCACTTAATTTCACTTTCTCACTACCTTCTCCTCCCGCTGTGCCAACTTTCTTTGTGCCAAGAAAGCTTCACGTCCACCTCCGCGGGGCACAAATGATGTCTGTGATGTGGGTTTTAAAAATATGGGCAGGTGTAAATATTTGGTTGTCCCAGGGTGAGTCCTGTGGGGAAAATGCCACTGCGTGTGTGGAGAAGCTCGCAGTGGCACAGTAGCTCCCCACAGCAATCTGGAGGAGTCCAGCGTGACAGTTATTCCTCTCCCCAGGCAACCACGCCAGGAAGAGCCTCCCCGGAGTATTTAGTAGCGTAAGAGAAACAAGGACACATGCAATAGCCATTATAAACATAATTATCTGCAAGGACAAACAAAATGTACTGTGGATGTGTTAGTAACCAGGTCATCTCACTAAAGAGAAATTTACAACTGTGTATGGATAAGATGGTTGTGTTGATGCTGTTAAGCTAACCAAAACAAATGCTATCAAACAGTAATGGTACATTTTCTACTACATGCTTTTTATTTTGAACTTACAGTATACATTATATACATTTTGGATGGCTTATGGCCAATAGCCCTCTTTTTAGAGTCACAGCTGGGTCGGCTGCTGAGAAACTGCACTACGTAAGTTGAGGAGAGTGACCAGGAGACATACGGTCTATGACAAATCCCTTGTCTGTCTTGTTATCATGTTACTGTTATAAGATTATTAGCTTACATACTGTTTAAGAATGTGACGTTGCACTAGAATTGCATTAGATAGTGCTAGGAAAGTGAGGAAAAACTCTTCAGTAAGAGAAAATGTCACTCTAATTCAAGTAACATTTCCAAATATGCATATGAGTGAGAGTAACCTTTGGATATTGAATCCAAAGGTTAGTGCTGGTGCGGCTCATGAAGGTCAATTGGCAGATGTGGTTAGCACTGACTCACAGCCTTTCTGTGGAATCTGTATGTCCTCCCCGTGCTTGGGTGGGTTTTCTCCGGGTACTCCAGTTCCCTACCAACATCAGAAAAAAGCTATAGTCTCTGGTTAGTGACATACCTGGGTAGCTGGGTGCCTGCTGGTGGGGGCTGAATACTATAAGTTTCACCACGGGGGTGGTAAAGGAATGATAATTATTTTTTTATCATTCAGTAGTTCAGTCAGTAGTGCAGTAGTTGTTTTGGTAAACTTTTACTTGCCCAATAAGTGCTTTGACTGAATACTCTTACTCAAGTAACAACTTTTGTTTTCTTAGTAATATTATTGTAAACTGTACTTTTACTTGTGGACACATTTTGACTTCTGTCCACCTCTGCTGTAGCCTGGCCAGCCACAACTAACTCTTTTCCTATTCTATACAAAGAAGTTAGTCTGGTACCCTGTTGCTTGCAATAAACTTCAGAGGCGGGGTTTACAAAAAGAATATTAACCAATTAGAGAAACACCGGACGTGAAGCAAAAAAAGGCGACACTGCACAGCTCTCAACAAGGAATCTATGTTAGCGCCGCTAGTTAATATTTGCAGCAGTAGAGCAGACACCAGAGCGGTTTCATCCTTTTTATACTTTGCTGGTTATTTTAAAATGAGGCGAGAGCAGAAATAAATGGCCTCTCTGTAGCAGCGTTCACCATTTTGAATGTTTTAGACCGCGCAAACCACGCCCTGCTGCAGACAAACGGCTTGTCAAAATTGCAGAGGAAGGGATTTGCAGTGAGAAAAGGACCATCTTGCTTTTAAAAAAACAGGACGGTCTGGTATACCAGGCTACTTCTGCTGATGAGTGTTTTTTTCCATAAAATAATCAGTAAAATATTCCTGAAGAAGGCCAAAGGTAAATGTGATCTTGTTCATATAAAGCGCCACAGACAGGTGACATGCTAGAAGACATTAATGAATCTTACAGTACCATTTCTTTTCATTTAATTGTGAGATTTCCACAGGTTATCCTTTGAATGCTTCACGCTCAATGCTCTCAGTTTTATCTTACAGTCTGAAATTGGATGATGTGACAGTTGGGAAATTGAAACCTCACTTCTTTAATCTTTATACTGGAGCAAAAGTGACTATGTAAATCTGTATAAGATCAAGAAGACTCATTTAAAGTGTGAAACAGCCCATTGCTGCTGCTTCAAAAAGTGTATGCTACATTTATTATCCACAAATTCTTCCTGCAATTGTGTTTTATGAGCTACTTGCATTTGGTCTTGTGGGATTTTGATGAATTTTACTCCGTTGATTTATACCTGTTTCTTGTTCCCTGGGGTTAGCTTAAAGAGCGCAGAAAGCACTGGTTATTCCAAACTTTACATGCCCTGCCTTTTTATTATTCATGTTTAAGCCAAGTGTACGACACAGGGCTGATCTATCTTCATCGCCACAGTGTTTATGAGGCGTTATAAAACGAATGTGGTGCTTTATCTAATGTTTGCCTCACGCAGTAGAAACATTACATTGGGGAAAGCAGTAATTCTTCTTCAGATGAGCATCTTTAAGAATTAAAGCACCCAAGAAGTAATGATTCTACAGTGGAAAGCAGAAGTAATGGCGGCGTGATGTCTGCACCATTTGGTTTTATTTCCACAACATATGAAAGACAGTACTTTAGGCATTATTGGCATAAGAGTGAAGTTACTTTGGGAAGTGAAAGTTGGAGGACTTTCTATAATCCCTTCTTGGATAAACAAAACAGTGTTTGCTGGCTGTCGTTTCTGTGAAAGTCTGTGTTTAAATTTCAAGAGGAAGTGCAGTTGGCTTCTTCAAGACCAACATTCACTCCAGCTTTAAAGCAGTTAATTCCAATGTTATCTCCAAAGTAAGGTAGCATGTGTTGTGATTTAAAAGCTTTTGTTATTAGGCTGCAGGATGATTTGGTTAGAGATAGGACGTAAAATCCAGGAGTGTGTCACTGCAGTTGAAAATTGCTGGTCGGCTTACCATTAAAAACATTTTTAATGGTAAGCCGACCTGGACTTTTTACCAAGAAAATGTGACTAGATAAATCATTTTCTGTTTTGTTCCAAGATTAAAAGCACCGTCAATACATTTTGAATCAGCGTCTTTCATTGTAAGAGTTGTTTGTGCGTCAACACAAAGAGAACAAATATTGAATTTTCTGTGGTTACAATAAGAGTAGGTTTGTCAGACTTCCCATACATCATGTCATGTTGTCGCTCTCACAGAGTTCTTACCACTAGTTTCTCTAAAAGTCTGGTCTGTCCATGCAGAGACTGACGTTTCTTAGCCAGACTAACGGGATGGCAATCACTGACACAATAACTGAGGAGACTCATCTGATCAGACTCTTACGTCATGTCATGGCTCCATCTGATTTCGGAGCATACCATACTCCAACTGGTTTCCGCCTCCATGAGATGACAAACTGCATCTCACATTTCCTAGTCTTGTATTCATACAGTGCCTTTTTTTATCTTGTCATCTGGTCCTTACATCTGTTTAATTAGCATTTCTAATAAAAATGATCAATCTAACCACACAAGATGATCTGTTGCATTTATTGTTCGAGCCCCTGTGGCTTAGCTGTAATAACGGCTATCAGGAATTTCAGCTTATTCTAGCATTAAACCCAACGTAATTTGCCTCCTGCGCCGAAATTTAAATAAGCTAAATGGGTAAATGTAAATCAGGGTTGACCTTTATAAAGAGGACTATCAGTGCTTGAGAATGGATGAGGACAGGTCTTGTTCACACCTTGGCACTGAACGCCTCTCAATCAGTGCAAAAGTGACTGGGCATACAAGTGACAACATTTAACAAAGTGTTTTCTCAAATACATCTGATAAATTTCAGGGGCACGCCTCTCGCCTCAGTGTTCCATGGGTTTTTTCTTTCTTCCCCCTTTGACTCTTATTTGTTCTCATTTTAAATTGCCATCAACAGCTGCATCAATATCGTACTTTCATGCTGGGGATGGAGAGACGTGTTTCCGCACCAGCTGCTACACATCTGCAGGCTGTTTTTTTCCTCCCCGTCTTGATATATAAGTCTTTCGGCGCGGCCATTAAGGTTTTGTACCTTGCTTCACATGGCTTTCAGGAAAGTCAATAAGAAGCATTGTGGCTGTTGCGAGGCAGCGCGGTGAATGTGATCAATAGCAGTTTTCTCACTAGCGCTTGCAGCTTTGGGAGTTAAGAAAACACTGGAGTGAACGTACAGTTGGGAGTGCACAAATTGCCGCTTTTGATTGAAGAATAGAGATAATACTACAAGTGAAGTTAGGGAGGATACACTCACCTGGCCACAGAGTGATTAAATTATTGTTGCACCATTTGATACAACCATAGTATATAATATTTGCTTTCCATCGTCCACCATCAATAAGTGCACCAGTTTTCTACGTTTTAAGGACTCATGCCTTGTATGTCATGTGCTGCTTGTGTTTAATACAATGTTGAAGAAAAGTTGCAGTGTTTATGAATCTGCTGATGAGATGCTCACTTAGTTGCTGAGTTTATAAGTTTACATACCCTGGCAAAATGTGTGATTTTTTTGGGAATATGAGAATATGAATGAAAACACAAAATCTTATTTTTTCACTCATAGTTACTAAGTTAGTCACCACTTTTTTCAGAGAGTTTTGTATTTCAAGTTATTTGTGGATTTTTTATTTTGCATCCTGAATAGTTTTTCTGGCAGTTGTGACAAAAAATGTGCTGGGCTACTTGACCTTGGTTTGGTTTTAACAGAATTCCTCGTTTTCTACTTCTTAATTAGAGATTGCAGATTGGCATTTTCAGTTCCTTGGATCTTTTTATATCCCTTTACTGTTTGATACAGTTCAATTACCTTTTTCTGCAGCTCCTTTGACAATTCTTTTGCTTTTCTCATGACTCAACCAATCATCCAACCACTAACTATGATTGAAATAAAAGTTTTTGTGTTATAATTCATACGCTCTGAAAAATGTTCCAACAATCATAAATTCTTATTAGCACAAGTGAATGATTCAATATAAGATATGCTTTTGGGAAACAGATTTGCCATTTCTATTTCAATCTTATTTTCCACCCGATTAATGATCCTTTGTCTCCAAATCAACAAAACACAGTGTTCACCTCCACCCTTAGTAAGCATACCTTACTGAACAACATGACAAAGAGTTATGATACTGTGCACAGAGCTCTTTATTCCTTTTTTTATAATGGAATCCAAACAAATGCCATTCAGACTAAGCCCTTAAGCTCCAGTGGAAATGTGCTTTCCATGCAGTCAAGAGTTGCTGATAAGCTCTGAAATAATGGCGATATGCAGTCCATACAGCCAGAAAGCACTCAACCAACAGAATGATCCACATTTTGGCAGCATGGTGGGACAGTGAGAAGGTCCAGAACTCGACTCTGGGCTGAACGGGGCATTTCTGTGTGGAGTTTTCACCATGCTTACCGTTTCTCCCACCAACAATCAAACATGCTATAGTCTCCTGTTAGTGACATGACTGGGGTATCTGGGCGCCCCCTGTTGGCTATGGGATATGGAACGTACCTATTCCAAAATAAACATTTTCAAAATATAGGACATGCTTCGGTAATCACTTCATTCCATCAACAAATTTCCATAAAAATCTTTCTTTATTTTTTCCTCCCGCATTTTTCATTCAAAACATAACACACTAAGCATAGCTACTTCCTAAACCCAACTTTGCATCAAACTAATTTAACACTAAACTCATTATAGAAATACAAATAACATATAACAAATAAAATAAATCAATTCATAAAGATACACTATTTATATCTATTTATAGTACAATTAGGTATTTATACAAAAATATAATAATCCACACAGAACACAACCATTAATATATCCAATCATTAATGAACCATAACAACAATGTTACCACAAGAACAAATAATTAATTATCCTAGAGCAGGGGTGCCCAAACTGGGGCCTGGGGGCCCAAATTGGCCCGCCAAGGGGTTTGATTTGGCCCTCCAGGGGTCTTCACGTTTAGTGACTAAAACTGCAAACTGACTACTGATTAATTTTCCAATGATGGTCGAGCAAATTTATTGGTATGGTAATGGACAAAAGAGGAGCCAATGGGTATTTACTGTATACTCCAGAAACAGCTCACTGCTCTGAACAAAGAAAATAGACAACTATAAGACAGTTCAGAAAGGTTTGTACAGACTTTATAAGTCCACAACTTTTTTTAAGGTTTTGTGTAAAAGAACTTGAGTTCATGGGCTTCCAATTAGGTGCTACCTAGTCAAAACAAAATGGAGCGGCATAGGCAGTGGCACACAGACAAAAGGCTTTTTAAACAAACCTAGGAGGAAGAGTATTTTTTTTATTATATGCAAAACACTTTTGCAGTTGGCCTGTGGCCCACGGACCATTTTCCGTTTTGGCCCTCCGAGGAAGAAAGCTTGGGCACGTCTGTCCTAGAGATTATAATAAAATATAGTGCAACACCATCACAGACCAACAATGGTAAGGAAACAATAAAACACATAACAATGGTAAGGTAAAAGCCATGACTTTACTATGACATTATGCTATTTAGGCCCCGGCCTCCCTGTACTGTGACCAGACCATCCTTTTGTAAAGTAACTTAAACCTGTAAATATTAAGATATTGTTTGTGTTGGAGGTCCGTTCCACATTTTACCCCCACGTACAGACACACAAAAACTCTTAGGTGGTTCTAACCTTCGGTAATGTAAAGTTTTCATATCCTCTCAGACTATGAGCTCTCTTTTTAACTGTGAAAAACTCTTGTAGATTACTTGATAATAATAATTGAATGCTTTGAATAAAATTTGTACTGTACAATATTTCACAAGGTTGTAGATTTTTAACAATTTAGATTAAATAAATTAATTATTACTGTGTTTTAGAAATTCAACTGTGTGTATGATCCGTACTGCTCGCTTTTGGGATAAAAATAGTGGATGCATTGAACTTTGAAAATTGTTTCCCCACACTTTAACACAATAGGTGAAATGAGTAGTATAATGTGTGGAGAGCATTATGATCAAGGAATTGCTTTGATTTATTTATAATTAACTCTCTTAAATAATTTATAGGGTTTCGAAAGTCAAGACAAAAACAGCTGAATCAGAAGCATATGTAGTTTTGCATGTAACTGAGAATAAACCCTATGATGACAAAGAGGACACTTGTTGTGACCTGAGGAGCTATCAAAGTGTGATTGAATAACATGTACAACTAGGTCTAAACTGGCCCTAGTTCGGGAGACGCTGGAGGACTATTACAGTGCACTGCATTCCTCAGCATTTAAACTTGTTTGCTTTCACTTCATTAAAAAGCAAGCTGAATCCAAGAATTGATTGGAAAAGGCAACTTAAGTGTGCAATAACACCATGCTTATGGCTTTTACGTGCGTGTAAGCGTTGTTGAAGCCCTAGCTGACTGCATTCTGTAGTATAATGTCCATATGCTCCATCTCTCTCCCCCTCGTTCTCACTATCTGCTTCTCTCCTTTTCCCACTGGGTGGAGGAGCTATAAATTAAAGTGGGGAATTACTGCTAACTGTTGGAATAAATTAAGGCGCTTTTGCGTCTGTAAACACCGTCTGACTGCGTAATTACACTCCCACTCCCACAGAGACGCCATGGAGAGGGAGGATAAGGAGAGAAATGCAGTTTGGATGGAGAGGAAGACGGACCAAAAGTCACTTGAGACGATCAGATATTAGCTTCAGGGTTTTAGAGGGGGCAGTGTTATGGGCACTCCCACACATTCAGGTGGGAAGGTGACTTTGGATCAATATCTTCCTGAGTATTGTGGTTGTCTGAATAACTAAAACTTTAACAAGTGGAGTGATAATGCCATCTCAGATTTTTGCATCAACATTAATCTTTTTTGTTCAAGTCAAAAGGTTTTCAGGTTTTATATTTCAAAAACACATTAGTTTTTACACTGTTTCACAATCACACTATTTTCTTATCTTTCCTTTTAAGGCCCCTACCCTCAAGCCCAGTCAGCTCCACTGGTCAGTGTAAAACGTGCACCAATTATATGAGGATCTGAGCGGGAGAAGTTCAGGCTTTGTTGATAAAAGTCAGTGCCAGCCCTAGGCTTATAACCTGACTCTACCAGATAGAACTGCTCCAGAGAACACAGTCTGCTCCACAGAACCATCTGTGAGGGCTCCCATAGAAAGCATTTCCAAAAGGGCAGGTACTTTAAATGAATACCTGGTTGGTAACCGGATTTATCAAACGCAATTTTGTCCAATCAGGGCAGAGCCATATTGTTTACGTTTGTAACGGTAAAACGGTTGCCACGTCTTCAAACTTCAAACACACCTGATTTAGACCTGTCAGTACTGACACGTCACTGGACACAACGATAAAGCCAGGGTTCGGACCGTGAAAACCTTGCTTGGATCAGTTCACGTTTGATTGAGAATTAAGCTGCAAGGCAAGGTTATAGGAAGATGCTAATAGCGGCAGGTATAGGGACGCCTCAGCTGACCGATGAAAGGTGACCACAACATATAGTCCTCAATTGAGCTTTCACTTGCTTCATGTACAATGTGAGGTCTCCATTAAATCAAAATAATGGCTTGTAAATTGCCAACACAGGTGAGAATGTAACAAATTGATCATGACGTGTGGCCTTACTTAGTAAAGTCCTGTACCACATGCAGATAACTTGGGTTTAAATCCTGGCTTTGGTCTCTGTTCTTATTAGTCACCAGCAAAAAAAATATATTTATAATTTTTTTACTTTTTTCAAAACAAAAACGACATAAAGGGGTTTTGGTCACAATGCAAAAAGTGCCACACAAACTCTCACCTAGGGTGCTAGTATCTTAGTGTAGTAAAGGTGTCAATAATTCATTTATGAAGCTTAATCCCATTTATGATGGATGTTCATGATATTATACAGACAGCCTTCAAACAAACTCCAGATGGCTGACAAAATGAACACATACTTGTGAAGTAATAACAAACTGTATATGTAACACATGACACACAGACAACTTTTACCAGTCCCCTTAATGAAACACTGGTTAAGAACTATACTATATGAGCAAAAACATGTCAGTCATCATTTAACACTGAGGCTTTTACTCTCTCCAAGCACAAAGCAGTCTAATTACAGTACAGCGATGTCAATGGCGAGTCACATTTAGCGGCACAATAGCTTATTGAATGGACTGTGTGTGCCATGCCACTTTATCACAAAAGGATCTTAACAACTGGCTATAACAAGAGCCAGACACAGACTCTATCGGCCTTCAAGGACAGTGGCATCATCGTCTCGTAGCAGAGCATGCCGTTCCCCTGTTATGAGAGCCAGGCGAATTTAATTAACACATTTGAAAATGCTCATGCTGCACCCACATCAAGCACTCAGTGAGTCATACACTCAAATAATGTTGTTGACATTAGTCGAGTACAGACTCAAGTATGCAGCGCTGTATTTCAACACAAACACACAAATAAATGAGCGTCTGAGTCCATAAAGCTCTGCTCACCTTGCTGTTTGATTGCAGAGCAGCTGTAAAAAACAGCTTGTGCACTACAAATGACGGGTCCTGCCAGCGGGACTTCAGTTCTGATTGGGCTTCAGCCATTGCTTTGCCATAATGACCCAGAGCTGTAATGGTGCAGTAGCATTTCTCCAGTGGCACGTTCTAGGAGCATGTGCTACTTTCTGTCAGCTCCTCACTGATACTGTTTGCCAGAGGGTCGTCTTTGAAAAGCACAGGCAAGTGTGACAAGTACAAATAGACCTACTTAGTTTTATGAAAAGCATCTGTCAAAGTCTTGAAGTCACAAAGCTCATTGGAAAGATTGGAAAGTCATTTTTCATAAAGACATCAGAGTTTGGGTTGGAATTATCTATAGACAGCATAATAATTTGACAAAGTGCTAAAGAATTCATTTTAAGAAATAAATTGGAAAAAAGAAAATACAGCTCAAATATCAGAAAGCACAAGGCAAAATAACCTTTGCACACAAGCATCATAGCTTCTCTTTTCTGATAGGCCAAGTGTGTTAAAACATTTCCACAATCTCTTGTTGAGGACCAATGGTAGAAGCCATTAATATAAAAAAAAAAAAAAAGACAAGTATTATCAATGCTAAACAGGTCAAAGCAATGTATCTTTACAACACTATTGGGTCATTACTTGAGTTGGAGAAAAAACTAAGATACAATATCCTTTTGTTTAGTCTTGCAGATTTTTGCCTATACGTAGGTACTATATGTATTATGTTGAGTGAGAAATATTGGTATCATTTTAAATGTAGATAAAATTACAACAAATGCTCTGCAAGCAAAGGAGGACTTGATGCTGTAGGATGCTGTAAGAGATTACATTTTTGCTTGTCCAAGGTCCTGCTGAATTGCATATTTTATCCGCCGATGCTTTGCGCTGTAATTACAAGGGCCACTGATCTCTGCTTACATGTTTACTCAAAAGTATAAAAGGATGCTTTTCTATACAAATCACAGGCTTGGGTTTTATTGAATGACAAAACGAAACAGGAAACAATATTAAAAGCACGGAGGCAGCACATTTCATATATAGATGTTCACAAATTGATGCTGAAACATTATAGCTCCAGATCTGAGCCACTGGTGGGATTGACTTGGTGCTTATTCAGGGAGCTGTGGTCCAGTCCACTCTCTGGGGATGCAGCAGATGTCCTACCAATTTGAGAAGCTCGCAGACAACACACTGAGGGTGCAGAGGAGCTGTACGATGATTGGACGGAATCAGAAGCGACACACAACACAGTGGAGTGAGGCTCTAATTAAAAATAAACACAAACGGACACCACTGGGGATAGAGATGGAGGTTTGTGCTTATAAATTGACACATACTTCTTGAGTCCTTCAATTATTCAATTAACATTTGTTTCCAATGCCAGGTATTGATAAAGACACATTTGATGACATTGAAGAATCCCTTATTGATCATAAAGACTGGGAAAGTCTGTGGGTTCTCTTGTATGACGTATCCTCAGAGGTTGAAGGGTTGTCATGGTGACAGCGTGATATCTGTTCTAGGTCCCCAACATGTCCTCAAAAATAAATAAATGTGCCTCACTGCCTGTAGCTAGGGAAGGCAAATAAAATATAGAGCGCAAATTTGTGTTCAATGTGTGTCAGTTTTACATGTGACATAATCATTCTGACTGTAATTCATAGTTCAAATGTTTGCTTCTGTGAAATAAAGTCGTAAGGGCCTTAAATGTAGGCTTAACATCAGGGTTCATTATAATGTGTAATGGCACTTGCTGGTTGGTTGTCTGTAAGTTAGCTGCCCACAAAAGCCTATTTTTTTTAACAACTCAGCATCTGCAACAGTGTGGTCACTGGACTGTTCTGGTGAAGATAAAAGGCAAAGCTTATTGTCGGATATATATTCACAAGCTGTGGGTCATAATCAAAAGGACAAGACCCTAGATACAAGTGGACAAATTGAGCTTCTTCCGCAGGGTGGCTTGGTGCTTTTTTGGAGATAGGTTGTGGAGCTCAGTCATCTGCAGAGCTCGGAGTAGAGCTGCTGCTCCTCCACATTTAAAAAAAAAAGCTGTGGAGGGACTTCTTAGACTGTTGTTACCGTGAACCAGCCCCAGATAATTGGAAGGACATGGACGGATAAATGGATGTATTTTTTTTATTAATCTGTATGGGTTTATTGAAGATTATGCAGGTTGTGTATAACGACTGTAGTAACTTCTTAACTAAAAAACAACCTCTAGTAACTGAGAGGGTAAGAATATACACATAGACATGCTGAGATCCAGATGTGTTTTGGTAAGATAAACAAACATCACATTGAGGACTGGCTTTTGGATCACAGCTTGCCTTTAACCTATAGAGCAGGGTTGATAAGCCTTTCTTTCTGTTGGCTGTTAGATCAGATTTATGAAACAGAGTGACACTTTGATAGAGCTATGTCAGCTCTAACATCAAGGACGTAGGTTTAATCTAGAATCTTACGAAAATAAATCATTTCTAATGTAGATGCTAATTTCTTTCACTAGTCCATAAAGCAGTGTAATTAATATAAATGTCAACACCACTGTTGTCTCTGAGCAGCTATTCTCTCTCTAATAGGATACATTACATTCTTTATACTTAAATATGTTATTATTAAACATTCCAGCCTAAAAAAAAACTAAATATTCAAAATTAGAGATATTACTTTAAAACAATAATAGGACCAAATGCAACATAGACTGCTGTATGGTCTATACAGTACAAGTTGGTTCATGATCAATGGGTATGGTCACCCTGCTTAACATGTATGACCAGTGAAAGTGAAGAAGACAAAGAGAAAGGCTGAAAAAGAAAAAGAGATTTTGGAAACATGCACTGCCTCTCAGTGACAGAGACAGGCGTTAACAAATGTGTCCAACCTTCCTCCTTCCTCGTCTCTCCACCTAGGCGACTTTTCTCTTTCTCGCTCCCTCCTTTTCACAGAATAAAACAACGTCATGCGGGGTCAATTTATTCCGCGCAAATAGCGGCTATCGCTGAGAGCAGAGAGAAGAGGAGAGCCGCGGCGCACGGCTGACAGAGCGCGGAGCACGGGCCGACCGCTAATTACCACATTTACGCGCAAGTTAAAGCCAGCGAGCCGGACACGTTTTTATTTATTTATTTGTTATCCCTCTTGTTTCGTGTGTATCTACGTTAGCCTGTGTGTGTGTGTGTGTGTGTGTGTGTGAGAGAGAGAGAGAGAGAGAGCGTGTAGCCAGTGCCGCAGCGGGGAGATAACCGGGCGGAGGGACACTTACTGAGGAGACACACAGAGACAGAAAGCTGTTATGTGATCGACTGGACGGTACGTAGCGGAATACAACAAGGCGACATTGTGCACACACACCTGCTTCTGCTGGGGGAGAGCAGTGGAGGGGAGAGGCAGCGTGGCTTTCGATGCGAAGGTAAGTGATTGATGTGCACGGACTGCCAATATGCTTTTCATCATCCCATCTGCCAGATAGAAAGACCACCTCGTGTTAAAACCCAGTAGCTACTCGTTTTATAGCTTGTCATTTTTGCCTGAGAAACAATACAAGTGTGTATTTGCAGTTGAAAAACCACTTGATAGAGGATGCAGGTTTTCACTCAATAGCTCAATGGATAGTCACAGGATTCTCAGGCCCAGCAACACTATATAGGCACATATAAGCAGTAAGACAAAGAGAAGGCACTGTCGGAAAAATGTAAAAGATGCGAGGAATCAGCTAGCCTATTGATTTGCCTTTAATGTGTGTTTATTAGCGCCAAAAATGGTTTAGCAGCGCCCAGAACAACGTGTGCAGGTTGAAAAATGGAAACCCTTTTTCTAAAATGCAATAGAAAAAGTCCCAAATCCTCAGTATTCTGCATAAACTTTTGGGGATCCTCACGTTCCCCACGCCCACTGTCAGTTTTCCCTGTGACTAATCCGACAAAACACTCTAAGTCACAGCATGTATTATCCCTGCTGCAGCACCTCCCACAAATGGCCGTTAAATTGTCATTAACTTGTTCTTATACCAGCTTAAATACAGACACTGTGCAAATGTATTGAATGTTATGAGGAGTGTGCTGTTTTCGTATGGAAGAGATGACTGAATGTTTGTGTGCATGCAGCTGGCTTGCCTCTCATTGATCTGGTTTGGATGAGAAGAATTAATTAATGCAGCACATAATTACTATTCAATGTTTTCTAATGTACAATGCCAAGCCTGTACTTGTCAGCATTCAAGCCTCAATTTCTTGTTTATATCTAACAAAGGCATGGTTTTTGATTTGATCTCAAGACAAACCAGGAGGCGTTGGATTCTGTTTTCGAACGGTTACAAGCCTATGAATCTTTGCCACACGTGCGCTCCATCTCCATTCCCATTAAAGCCACTCAATAACTAATCAGGTGAGATGTCAGCGTGTAGGACGACCTCGAAACTGCAAAAGGTTTTATAGATGTCTGCTGCAACCGCTCGACTGTAGAACCCGCACACCTGGCAAACGAGCCATTGAGAAACAGATGGTATCTCCCAATGAATTCATCTTGGGTAGTTGGAATAGATCTCCTTGGAAGGCCTACCCTCTGACTTTTTGGCACGGAGGTTCGCGTCTGGCAGCGGACCTGGCCTTGCTTTGATTTCTAACTGAAGTGCACCTTTCAAATAAGTCAATCCAGCCCAATTTTCTGTTATAGCTCCCCAGAGGCAGCTGTAGTAGAGCATGAGATTTGCAATTGCATAACTGTCTTAAGGAACAATCCAGTCTCTGCGTTATTAGATGCCCTCTACAGATGTCCAGTAGTGTAGTCTTACTCAACCATTTAAAGGCAGTTATGGTTCGTTTTTGCAAGCTGCAGATATACATGTAGAATCTACTTTAAGAATAAAAAGGCTTGTTTTTGCGATCCACATTTCCACATTTATGTTTGTCTTATTGATTCTGGATTTGAAGATGGGAACATGGAGTACCATAACTCAGTTGATAAATATTTAAAGAAAAGCACAATATCCCTCTCCCTTATGTCCCCCCCTGAAGTGCTTCTGTTGTCGAAAAACACCAAACCACTTCCTTCTTCTAACGTTAACGAAAGTGTTTTCATTGTTTAAGCTTTATCACCTTCCCAAGTCACGTAGGAGCCATTTTTGGTTTGTGCATTTGGACTCTAGTCGGGACAGGAATGCAAGATATGAACCATAATATATTTTAGTAGTTTTGTTGAGCGTGTGCATATTTTACTCAAATTTTTAACTAGACCATGCAAAGTGAGTGGTGATATTGAAATGCACATTTGAAAATGAATCGTGAATAATTGTGATTATGTATGTATTTGTCATGATTGCATCAGTACGTGGTGCAAGGAAAGGCTATATTGTTACTGAAGGATTGTAGAACCCTTATCCTTGTATAATTTTGCCTCTCAGTGTTTGGGCTAGAGTAGAATCAAGGTTAGAACTAAACAGTAAACAATTTATTTGTAGGGCTTTTCAATTTTAGATCCTTAAGAGATTTGGTTTTGTCCTATTATTTAGCAGTGGGTGCTTCTATAGTAACACTCCTGAGCTCTGTCACTAATTACTTAATAGCATTAAAGCCTAGCATTTAAAATGGGTATCCTATATTGTATCCTATGATAAATGTCTTTGCTGAGCAGTTGTGTAATAGATTGGGTAATGTATAGGCAGGCATTCATTACTGCATTTTGCCTTGAGACTTGCTTTCCGTAATGACCAGCTCACTGTGAGTGTGCCTTACTTGGCAACCTGAAGCAGATGAGACTGAGGCTGGGCTTGTTGCTGCCAGTGATAAGCCAAAACCAAATCATTAGTATTTGTTTCAATTGGCTGTGAAGGCAAGGTAGCATTACTTACTGCCAATCAGTGTACTGACGCTATTGCCGATTCAATAAACCCGACGCTGATATGTGTAAAAAAAATCACACCAAAATGGAACCCGCTTGATTTGAATACCATTCCTTTGCATAAATTCAACTTTTCCAGAGCAGATAGAGACAACACAATGATGCTTTCAGCCCCTTTAACTCCAGCTACCTTTTGCTCACAGTGGGAATTTGTGAGCTTCCTGTCCATAAAACATAACAACCGCGGCCATTATACTCATGACAGCACAGTCATTACAGGAATGACAGCCTTCCTGCTACCCATTGTTGCCATTACAGCTAAAAAATGGATGGTTAGTGGAGTCTGTGGTGGGCAGTAGGTGGAAACCTGTCAGAGAAGTCTGGGGGTGGACTAAGAAGCAGGATTTAATCAGTACACAGACATAAGGAAGGATCATGTGATTCTGACAGAAAGCAGCTGTATTGACTCTTATTGTTAATTGCAAGGTAAGTCAATCTGAATACTCTTCCTTTAACTGTTCTAAAACAATGGTGATTAAAGGGATAGGTGATTATAATACTAACTTGCTTCCTATAGAACCTTTTTCTGTTTAGACAAGATGAGGCGTGTGAACACTTGTGCGACTAGAGTTAAGTAATACATCTTTAATGGACAGAGGGGCATTAAAACTGACTACAGGTGTGTACATGTGCGTGCTGTCAGTGAGAGGGCTAGAGAAAATTGGTAAGTGACTTGATTTTAACCTGCGCTGTTTCCATCTAAGCTATACCTGCTAAAGGCTACAAGCTACAGGACACTGGTGCTTAGGACAGTCTCATGCTGGACTTGAGCAGAATAACACCACACAGAAAACTAATAATTAAAAATGTGTTGTATTAAGATCTGTGACAGTTAAACTGAGATCTGCATGACAAAATAAGCACACACACTACTAAAGCCAAAAAAACCTTTATTGAGATAAATTGCACATTGTAGAGCGTGACACTATTGAGTAAAATGACACACATACTGCTTTAGGGCTATGCAATAATAAATGGCTATAGCTTTTTATCATTGTAGCTCCATCTGCTAATGGTAACTAGCACAGCAGCCAACCTACTTGAGGTGGTGGATGAACGGGTCTGATGTGACATGTCTGGCGTAACAGAAAAGAAGGTGTATAAGCAAACAGTCTTAAGCCATTTGCAACAGTAGGAACTTCATTTTTGCTGGTGAAAGAGGCAGAGGGGGAGAGAACAGCTGGGGAGAAGGGAGGGTTTTTTTAGTGTCAATACCCTTGCCACAGGCCTGCGCTGAGCTGGACAGACTGTATCGTTGGCCATGACCACAGATTAATTAGTTGTACATTTGCAGGGTAAACAGCACGTTGAACTGCGGCTGACAGCGGTGAGGTTCATTGGATCGGTGTTCGTCGTCTGCAGGGCAGCTTGTGACAAGTTTACCTCTGGCAGATCCATAGTCCAGTACTAGCTCCAAAGATGGCTTCCATTTTTGTTTATCACGTTACATTTCCATTCACCAAATAAATATCCATTAAGTTCATTTAGATGTAAATTATGTGATTGCATAATGCTTTTTGTTTGACTTTTTGAGAAGCCATTAGTGTATTTCATTGGGGAAGAGTTGCCAACACTGTCTTTCATGAATTTATCTCGACATTTATTGTAAACTTGCTGCCATCCTGTGCGGCAGACGCCTGGGTTTTATGAGTGCTATTTATTTGGCAGGGCTGCAGTGGTGATATCAGCACATGCACTCCGAAAATAAATGCTTCCAAGGCAAATAAAACACAAACGGACACCAAACATTTCCAATTGTTCACTAATCGCTGTTTATTCTTGTGCTGGTAATTGTAAATTAGCATGGAATATATAATCGAGTTTCAAATTGGTATATGCTGTCCATATGAGAAGGGCGTTGTTGTATTGAGTCGGTCCATGAAAAGGTATGTATTGTAAGCTGCAATAAACAACAAAAAGAAAAAAAATCAACATTTTAATCCATACAGAAACGGCTTGGACAAATGCTCATTCACACATTTGCAAATAATGAAGTCAAGGAAATGAAAATGCCATTTTTTCCTCAACATTTCTGTATGTTTTTCATGCATTTGAAATTTTACCAAAACTGTACATAAACCCCTAACTAATAGTACAAAACAGCTCTATGCAACTGTGCTGCTGCAAACTCATGTGAAAGAAAACATTAATACATCTTATATGTCAATAGAAATAAATGTGATGTTGTGACAGGCTGCAGGGGAAATATGTGTTCTAAAGAATGGTCGGCCTATTTGGTGAGCTAAGGGCACTGTCAAAAGAGACGCTATCCTCCATCGTTTAATCACCTAATGGCATATTGTTATAAGAAGGAAACAAGCCTCAAGCCTAGGCTTTATTATTAAGGATTTTAATAGATGAGGATTTTTGCTAAACTCTGACCAATGACATGCTCAGATAAAAGTGCACATTAAATCAATGGCAGCAAAAAATAAATACTTCTGTGAAAGTGGATATTCCAATCACTGGCCTCACCGCTTAGTGAATTAGCCCCAAAAAGAATGAGAAAAGTGGAGGAAAGTGAAACAATTCCAAATGTTGGTTATATATTCACAAGCTGGAGTCAACTCCTATCTCAGATTTTAAGGTAATCTCATAACTTATTCTAAAGAATTTGTACTTTTTAAATACAGTTAATTAAAGCGAGCAAGATTGCAATGTTGTTGGATTGCAATGTTGTTGTGGGAGGGCTTTGGGAGGGTGAGGAAAGAGTGAGCCCATACCTCCATGAACTGTCTCTTTTTACAAAATGGAGGTCAGGTATTTCATTGGGGAAGGTTCCAGGATAAGTCTGTGCCAGTTTGATTTTGTGGGGGGCTGGGCATTAATCCAAGACAGAAAAATGTTTGTTTATGCAGCATATGTGAGGATGGTATATAATCTGCTGGAGCCCAAACCAACATTAAAGTCTCTAGAGCCCACAAAGACACAGGATCCAGATCTAAAGTTACTCCAAATATTTCTGTAAGGGGAGTTTTGGGCTACTGCAGCTTTAAAGTAAAAACCAATATAGCGTTGTTTTAATAAAAAATAAGCTCCACAGACAAACTTTCATCAATGTAATTGTTTGATTTCAAAAAGGGAAATCTAAAACTAATGTTGGCACAAACAAAAACAGAAGCCTATTAACACAGAAAAAGCCGGTGGTAACATTTGCAGTTGAAAGGTGGTTGTCAAAGGTATTAACCCAAAAGAAAAGCATAGTTAATCACATATATTCATAAAACAAAAACATTTCACATTGTCACAGTCCCAACCAATTACTGTCAAGACTCTCTACTCTGCAGCCAACCTAATGTCTTCAAACAGAAACAACACTGCAGTGTCTGTCATTAGCTTTTGCAATAACAGTTTTTATAGTGCTGTAAAAGACATGTCTGTCACTTTCGTTCAGCATTTTTTGACTTTGTCGCATTGCAACCCAAACTAGTCACCCAACCTGCATGCTTATGCCTGGGCGAACTTATCCATTTAACACAGACTGTTTCGAAAGGCAGTCGTATCCTCAGCCTCTCGAAGAGATTGATGGTGATGAAGGAGATGGGTGGTGCTATGACAGCTTAATTCACATTACACATCCTTGAGTTGTAGAGGCTTATATATGAACAAAAGAGATATCCTAATGAAAAGCCCTAAAGACCTACCTGCTGTCACTCTACATAAGATCCACATAAATACTCAGCCTCTCAGATGAAATGCTTTGGTAAACATTCAAACAGAAAGCTGGATGTTTAAGTCTTTGGTGAACTTGAGCCAATGCAGGCACAAAGATGAGAGATAGACAAATTTATAAGTCCACCGAAGGGACTTGACGTCATCATCTCTGCCTCCTGCGCTTCAGCTGTGTGCAGTGCATATCTTTACCTGATTACAGTGTAAATGCTGATATTAGCATTTAGTGTCAGCTCTATGCAGTCTTTTTGAGTCATTTTGGCACAAGTAAAACATTATGTTGTCTCTCTTCAAAACAACGCTGACCATTAGCAGCGAGAAAATCTTGGACGAATGCCTAATTAACTCATATCGGATCATCTTAGGACTTAAAACTATCGCTATCGTAGCCAGGAAATGTGACTTCTCAGTTGCTTTTTGCCATGCACAGTGACCACTTGGTGCGCAGATGAAAGCGTAGACAAGATGAAAGCAGCAGGGGGGGTGGGTTATCAGCGCAGACAGTCTTCAATATCAGGCTTTACTTGTGAAGACTTGTGGCCGAATTGAAAGAATAGCAATTGCTTTGGGAACACATCAATAGCTGGGAGCCGTTTTGTTTGAGCATATTTATATAGAATAAAATTACAATTCCTTGTCTCCACAGAGCTCTACCACAGGCAATGTTGATTTTCACAGGAAGTCTACATATGTTTATATAAAATCCACATTTAAACATCTAGTCTAAATTTTAGAAGACTCTTTGCACAATCAATCAAGGCCACAATCATTTCAGGCCACAACGAATGCATTGAAAAGGAGGATCATATCAATCATCTGGAATAACTGGAACACTGCTCTGACGGGGAAAATTCATAATTCATGCCTTGGTGATTATCGTCACTGATGCCATGTTGCTGGTGCTCTGAATGAGACAGGTTGAAGGCCTCTTAGTCCGACTTGTATTGACATCTCTGGACACTAAAGCCCATCCAAAGTCAGTGAAGGCCTCCTTTTAAAGCTTTTACTGACCACTTAAATCCCTTTATGTTCCTGACTCCAAAAGCATGTTGCATTAGAACAACATGTGCCATTTCTATAAACATACAAAAACTGACTCAAAATTTGGGTCCAAGACAGGGCAGCTGGCTCAATGGTATGAATTATTAACATTTCCCATGTGGTGAAATGTGAGTAAGTTGTATCTGAATGCCATGCCCGCTCTTGTAACATGAAAGGCTTCAAGAAATCTATTAATCTGAAAATCTGCCTCGGCAGAGTAAAAAATATCAAGTAACTTCATGTCAAATCCAATGTAGAGTGCAGTGGTGTGGGTGCTGATATCTGGTGTTTTCAGGCCTTTGCAAACATACTGCTGACATTTTATTTAGAGTAACTAAGCTGACATCCTGTGGGGACAGCACTTGAACTGGGTGTCAGTGAAAAGTCAACATATTGTCAACGCAATAGGCATTCATCAACTCTGTATCTGTATTGTCGTAATGAGCAACACAGAAATGGCTATTAACTTTACAATTAAAGTGGTAGATATAAAAAGGAATTGTGCTGTCTCTTGAGTTTTCAAACAGGCACCTAGCAGCAGCTGACCATCTAGGAGCAGATAATTAGTGGCAGTTAACATTTATTTTGCATTTTTCAAGCACCATAGATGGCTAAAAACTTTAAATAGATAAAATAGTTAGCAGTGGTTTTCCAGTAAATGCCATCTGACGTCTCCTTTGCCTTATATCTAACTGTGTAGTGTTATAACAAAAATATAGTGACTGAATGTTTTTGTTACTCCAGTCATTATGCATTTAGGCAACACAGATAACAAGAGGAAGAAAATATTTCAACCAATTAATGAATGAATGTTTTTCTGAGCTGCATATGTGCACAGTCAAGTGCAAAAGTCCCCTTTGAACAGTAAATCAGAGCTACACTGTTTAAAATGCAGAGTGTACCTAAGGATCTACATTCCCACAATAATGAATTTGTATTTTAACCACACTAGAGTGGTGTGCCATCACTGGCATAATGAACCAGTGCCTGTTTCTTTATAATTAGGGGCGAAATATGATTATCAACCGAAACAAAGATGCAT
The DNA here is from genome assembly GCA_024349245.1 of Neodontobutis hainanensis. Classification (NCBI taxonomy): domain Eukaryota; kingdom Metazoa; phylum Chordata; class Actinopteri; order Gobiiformes; family Odontobutidae; genus Neodontobutis; species Neodontobutis hainanensis. The sequence continues at coordinate 5,474,746 of JALDNG010000008.1, read as the reverse complement.
TGTGGGTGTTTCTTTCCAGGCTTTGTATAAAAGGCCCTGTATTTTTATTCCATCTCTCCTAATTAGTCATAGAACTGAAATAAAAACTGTAACAGACCAAAGCTATGCTCCTTCTCAAATGAGATGTTTCACAATACACATAAGCATCTTACTCTTGTATATGTGTAGCGTCATTATGGTGCATATTTAGCAGTCCCTCCATTGACATGAAAAATGGCCTGCTGTAATTTTCACCATGTCAGGCTCGCAGCTGTCTTTCTTTTCCTATAGTATTGTTTTCCCCTTTTTCCTCTGATGTCGACCTCTCCTCTTTTGAGCTGCCACGTTTTGTTGTTATCAGCGCAGAGACAAATGAGAGACAAGAGAGAGACAAAGCCTCGGGGTGCGTGTCCTCACATCATCACCACTCCCTTTTATCTGTACCCCCCTCTCGCGCCGCTATCCTCCATCTTTCCGTCTTCCTGAGTGACAGCTGGCAGCCAGTAGGGTACAGTGGGCAGTGCCAACCCGAGCGCACCCATTTGCCAAGTGACTGGAGGAAAACACACATTTGAACGTGACTGACTCATGCACGCGGTGGCTCTCTCTATCAACCATTGCTCATATTTTCTGAATGTCCCGAACACTTGCAGTAGCACATTACACTCGCCGCTGCCCACAGAGCTTTGGGGTCATTAAAACGGGCAACAGTCGTTCACAGAAGGGCTGTAAATGAATCCAGAGGGATGCGCTCGAGGCCGGCTCCGTACAGGCAGCTGCCGTAAAACCAGGCATCTGAAGCTGCGCGCGTGGCCGGTCACTGATTAGAAGAGAATTATTAAAACTAGCCATAAAATTCAAGGAGTTTTCAAGGCAAGCGGAAGCAATGTTCACAACTAATTATTGGAAATTTATTACTAGTATAATCAATACAGAATACACACGCATAAAACTATATGGATTTGCGCGGTTCTAGTGTGGTGCTGTTGGATATTAAATGCAATTAAATGGAAAGCAGAAAAAATATGTGAAAATATTGTGTGAAATCATCTTAGCATCACTGTTTATGAATAATACATATAAGGAAGTCAGTCCAGAGTTTGAGTCCAGGTTCGGATGTAGCTTTTCTGTCTGAAGTGTTCTCCCTGTGCTTGGGTGGGTTTGCTCCAGGTACTCCAGTTTTTCCCCACCAACAAAAAACATGCTATAGTCTCTGGTTAGTGACATGACTGGGTATTTGGGTGCCCCTGGTGGTGGCTGCCAACAATGAATTTCCCCACAGGGATTATTATTAAATTTTAAAAGATATGTAGGTACTGATGAGCAAAGGCTTTAAAATTGTAATCACTCATAGCATTTACTTCAACCACAAATAAGGAGCTTTTTAGACATACCTCATCCTGAAATGAATTTGTAGGAAAAATTGAATGTTAAATAAAATGCTAAAACCTATTAATATTTATATTATATAGTTTCCATGCCATGTTTTGAATAAGGACAGGTGGACAAAAACACTGAAAACTTAACCACACCCATCTCATCATTGTGGGATGTCACCTTTCCAGCTTTTATTTTTTTATTTTAATAAAACTGGAACAATTCACCAACCACAAAATACTAATACATTACATTAAACACTTGTTTAACATTCTTGTCTACAATTTTATAAAATCATTTTTAAGTATTGATTGCTAACAATCCTTAGTGACTTCTCTTTTTTACAAAGCAGCTAAAGCCATCTTAGCGTGGCACAATAGGCGGCTGGTTGTTTATCCAAATAAACATATCTTTTTCCTTTTGAAATTAGAGAGATTTTTAGGGCAGCAGTGTATGGCTCAGTTTCCATGTTGTATTTCTAACAATAGAGTTATTATTCTCATTAATTATATTCTCATTTCTGGTGCCTGATAACTGTGGTGCACTTTGGGTTTAGTTTCTTTTTTGTGGTTTTCCAAATGTGTTTCTTTAGATCTTGGAGCAAAGCATTAATTAGGCTTTGTTTTGTGGTCATGCCTTCAACTTCACCTTCCTTTTAAAAATATCCAAACAGCTCTCTCCCTGTAAAAGAAGGCTGTGCACTTTGACTTTCACGAGCTTTAGAGCAGAGTGAAAGGAAGACATTCAACGTAATGACTCCGCAGTATGCAAAGAGCACCTTTTATACAAAGCGCTGGTGTCATCCCGCTTCCCTCGAATACCCTATATAAATGTGCTCCTTTAGCCTAATTCAGACTGATGAATGCTGTTGGAGGAGCAGCTGCGTCACTGCGCTTTCGGTAATAATTCTCACTTTTTTATTTCCTCGCTGGCCCTACTGGGAGACAGATTTTTTACTGAACAGGATGTGACACTTGGGTCAGGTTCTTGGATTGACAAAGACTGAACAGCAGCATTGAAAACCCAAGATCTGATTAGTGCTTGTTGCTAAATTTTACCGCATTTTATGGAGGTGAAGAGGTCAGAGATGGTAAAGAAAGCAATTACTAGACACAAAATTACAGAGAGTGAAGCAAAACAAAATGTGTGCTGTCCGTGTCATGAGGACACAGTCAATATCTTATGTGTAATCTGGGATTAAACATCCGACAGACAGTGACAGTCAGAGCCTTCATGCGACACATTAATACAGAGAATTCATAACTCGAGAAGGGAAATCGAAAAGAACAAGGCTCAGACATAACCTTGGGGGGATAAAGCAAGACGGTCACTAATGAAAAAGCAGGGATACAAGATTTGTTGTTGTGCATTGATGAGATGAGGCAGACCAAGGTAGAATCAAAGTCCAAGACAGAAACAACACGTGCAGGAAATATATGGTTTTGTGTCTATGCCTTTAATAATAGAATAACGCTAACATCAATCTCTTTCTAATCCGGAAGAAAATGTTTGCTTGGGCTCATTTAATTACCTAAAACTGATTGGAGGTCAGAGGTCAATGTCACTGTGACCTCACATGTGTCCACTTGTTAATGCTTTATATACAGCATGAGGCTATTTCGTTACAACTGCAATAAAAGGTCCCTTAAATTAGATTTAAGTTAGGGTCACGTTAAGGTCAACGTCAAACTTAAGAAACAGATTTTAGATTAAAAAAGGTGAAAGGTCATTGTATGTATGTGAAAATAGTGTTTTTCCCCCTCTTTACATTTCCAAATTATATTTGAGAAGGTAAAGGATTTTTCTTTTCACTTTAAATTTTGTCTTAGTTAAACTTCAGTGTGAACTGTCCGTGGCACTGGTGTATGAATATGTGAGTGTTTTTGGTGAAGGGCTGAAAGAAGTTGAGTAATTTAATTAGAAAAATGCTTTATTTAAAAATGTATTATTTTAATTTTGCCTGAATGATTCAAGCGGGCACATCCATCCATGTCTGAATATATATATATATATAATGTATAGAGAGCATACAATGGCCAGAAAAAGTATGTGAACATTTTAGAGTCGTTGTCCTGCTGCATCACCTTCTCCACAGTTTCAGCTGACGTACAGACATCCTCACATTTTTCTGAAGAATTGTCTGATATACTTGGGAATTCATCTTCTCCTCAATGATTGAAGCTGACCAGGCCCTGATGAAGCAAAGCAGGCCCAAATCATGATGTTTCCTCCACCAGACCTTACAGTTGGGATGATATTTTCATGATGATATGCCGTGCCCTGTCTACACCAGATGTAGCGCTGTGTGTTAATTCCAAAAAGCTAAATCTTAGTTTTATCAGTCCACAAAACATTTTGCCAATACCACTGTACAGTGTCAATGTGCTTTTTCGCAAACTTCAGGCGTGTGGTGTCCTGCCACAGATACCCTGCTTGTTCAGTGTTTGACGTATTGTAGACTCATGAACAGAGATGTTAGCAAGTTCCAATGATGCCTTCAAATCTTTGGCCGTCATTTGGGGTTGTTTCTTTAGAGACTCTAAACTTGAGAGAGTAAGAACAGTCCCAAAGCGTCTCCAATTGTAGATTGTTGCCTAACTGTGGACTGGTAAATTTCTAAAGTCTTTGAAATAACTTTGTAACCCTTTCTAACTTTATGTAAAACAACAATTCTTGATTGTACTAAAACCTGACTGAAGCTTTTTTGAGGTTATTAACTCAAGTGTTCACATACTTTTTCCACAAACACTATGAGGTTTTCTGGTTGTTCTCATTAAAGACATTAAAGATCATGTGTAATTATTTGTAGACACATTATGTTTGTCAATCCCCTTGACGTAGATGAAGATCAGATCACATTTTAAGACAAATTTATTCAGAAAACCATGAAATTCCAAAAGGTTCACATACTTTTTCTCCCATTAACAACTGTTTCGAATGTTTTCTTGCCTTGTAAAAGCTGTATGTATTTAACCATATTTTTTGTCAGGACTGCTAATGATCTAAAGTCCCTTCATTTCTTTGTTCTTGACTATTTACACAATTTGAACCCAAAGCCATAACTGCAAGGGTGAATTTACAAGTGCTCGGTGTCTGACATCACGGCCCCTCAGACGATGCTCCACCCCCTTGGCCATTTAAGTCCCACTTAGGTTTCAGTGGTCATTGGGATTCCTTTTTATGAGCCCACTGATCAATCAGTGATGTAATTCAATCTGCCGCTCAATCATGTTTAAATGAATTATTCACCAACATTCACAGAAAGCTCTGAGAGGCACAGCGCTGCCATTAAACGGTTAGATCCAAACACACAGTAGGTCCCAAAAAATATATAGAGAGAAATAACAGAAAATGCAGCAAAAACGTTGTTGTTGGTGTTTCACTGACAATGTGCCAGACATTTATTTGAGTGTAGCTAATGGTCACCAGCAGGCCAACTTCTGAAGCTGTGAATTTTAATGATAATCCAAGTTTCACATCACATTAATGAGTTAATTGTATAGACAAGGATGTTCCAACTAAATGACATGTTGAACCTGTGTTAGTGCAGGGATTAAAGACACACTTTTAAAGATTAATCATTGCCATGTAGTGAACAATTATTATACCTTGACTTTTATATCATGGAACTTATGTAAAAGCCACGGCCAGGGAGACTTGGCTTTTGTGGCATCTTACAGCTTTTTTCTTTGCATACAACAAAGCTGCATACCTCTCATCCTCATTCCTGGCTTTAAGGGGAGATGATCGGCACATTCTTCAGGTAGTCGTTGCCAGGGAGACCAGAGCAACTGAAATGCCAAGAATCTGTTTAATAGCTTTTTTTACACAGACCTTATATCCATTTACTAGATCATGTAGTACTTTATTTACAAAATTTGTGATGTCCGTTTAAACATTTACTGTGTGTTTGCAGAAATGTGAGCGATGGCGTGGGTAAACCAGGCAACTGCTTAAGGTACATTCTTGTTGTTTTTTTTTTTTTTTTTTACGTGTCCAGTGGGAACACTCAAAGTAAGACAATCACAGAAACCATGTTGTGATGGTCAGATCTGCATTTCAGTCTGTGCGTCACTGAAGCAGGTGAAAAATATATTATTTGTGGTGTGCCACTCAGGTTGACTGTAATTTCACTGAGCAGCACCCATTAATATTTTGCCATATAATGAATAAAAAAAACTTCCATTACGCCTATCAGAAAAGCAGCTCTCCCAGTCAGTGAGATCACAAACGCCCTGTAAAGGTGCAGTAATGATCAGCAGCCCACACACACAGGGCCCAGATGGACAGGTTTACTGCCCTCCCACTGCCACCCGCCGCTCCTCCGGCTTTGTGCTCTGTGAAATGAAGTGCAGTGATCAATTGCGCTGAAAATTTCTCTGAAGGTTTCAAATGGAGCTCCGTGGCCTTGGCCCTGCCTCCTGAATTTTTTAACTTGTGCAGAAAAGAAAAATGGCTGCCCTTTTAACGCGAGTGCCTTAAGCTGTTTTGTGTTGCTAATGCTGTCTGTGCTGAGGCTTGTATGAAATATGAAAACATGTGAGAGTACAGTGATGAGCTTTTCAGGAAATTGCATAACACTCCTCTGTGCCATCCACTGACAATAAATTAAACGCTGAAAGTGTTATCACCGTTTCTATTTCTCATCTCAGTGTCTTTATCTGGATAGTTTTTCTTCAATAGAAGACCATTAATACGTTTTTTTCTGCTTAAAGATTATAATTTTAAGATGAAAACATACAATGTTTGATGCTGCAGTACATATGTGAAAGACATACTTGTCTTTTCAGTTTTGCAGGACAAGAGAGCAAAAAGAAGTTTGAATCTATTTTTAGTACTTACAATGTATACAATCCAGTCATTTTATGCATTTTGCACAATTATGTCAATGAAAGTTTGATTGTGCTTTAATCTCTTAGTTTGGTCTGTTTTCAAGTAACACTGCATAATCTTTAGCTAGTAGCATTTTAATTCCAAAAATATACATTCTCGTATTGATTTAAGGATTCTTACACACTGACTGGCAGAATCATTCCTATTTCAATGACACAGTACCCTCAGCTGGAAAACTCTGATAAAAATGATTTATAATTCCATGCTACTGGGTCAAGCAGGCCAGCTTTAAACCTAAAATATCTTAGACTAACGTCGGAGCCAACATTAACTTTAAAAAAACATGTAAAATAAATTACAATGGCAATGCTGCTATGATGTTTTCAAACTTAATGATATTTTCTCACATTGAATACTGTATCATAACCTGGTCACACTGGTCACACAACGCTTAAACCAATACAATCCCTTTAAAAAAAAGAAAAAACATAAATGTTTTCCTTTCACTTTTAACTACTGTAATATCTAGGCTATATCCTTTAATGAATTGTGATAATTTGGTTAATTTTAAAATATCCTTTTTTTATATATATAAATCTTTAGATGGACTAGTCCTGCCTCCTCAGAATGACTTTTTTAAGGTGAAATCGAGTAGGGTTAGCACTAGGCCCGTGACTCAACAGTGTGTCAGCGTGCCTATAATGGCTAATTTAGTGAACTTGATTAATGAGTCATTTCAGGCCATCGTCATTTGCAATGTCAAGCTTCTGGCGAACACCCGGACTTTCGCAAACGTACAAAATCCATGCAGATTTTCTGTGCGAACCAGTAGAAAATGAGCCACCATTCTCTGTTATTTGTTGACTTTGATGCCGACAATGTTGAGAACTAACTGACATACTGAAACTGTCAAGAATTTAGGTTTCTTGTAAACAATAAACAAAAATATAATTAGTATTTCTTTGTGTTTTCTGTTTTCCATCACTGTACATTGAGCTTTAAAGACATAATGGCTGACGCCCCACTTTATTAGCCCTCTCTTTCTTTAAATGGTTTTGTGCCAATGAAACTGGATCTTTTGACCCCCTTTGTTAGTTCCTCATATGCTTTTTTACAGTCTCGGCCTTTGGTGGTCACATGGTTATGGATCAATTACAGCAAACACTCTGGGAGAATAAAGGGATAGATTGCAGATTAAAACAAAATGCCCGGAAAACATAAAAAAACAGAAAAAAAAAAAAATTATTGACATTGAAGTTATTGGCTTTTGCGACCAGAAGGAAGGTTTATGATGGAGAGCAGAAGGGAGACAAAGGGAGCTAATCCCACTTAGAAGGGTAAAATCTGCCATATAGCTAATGAAGTATTATACTGTGGTCAATGAGGTAGAGGCTCTGCAGTGTGAGTATCAGTGTGTGCTTTGAGTGGGGGTTTGTTTGTCGGGAGGTTGTGATGATAATGCTGCTATCAAGGAGCGAAGTCTTTCAAGGGAGACTGAGCATGCACATCAGGAGGGGAGGCAAAAAGCTGTTATAGATTTCACAGGAGTGCCAAGAATAAAGCGGAAGTTAAAAAACACAAAGGGAGTGGGGAAAAGTAAATTCTTATTACAATGCAGCTCCGTATTAAAAGAGCTACCCCGGCTGGTTTATGAATAAAATGAAGGCTGCTTCAGGTTTAGACAGTTGGATATATACTGGGAATGTAATAAGAGCTGGCTTTCAATAGCTAAAAATATGTTGGCTTTAGTTCTGTGAAACGCCGTCATGTTTAGGTCGAAAGGTTGAATACAGTCAATGACATGCAGTTTAGACGAGGGCGGCTATATTTTACCCAGTGGAGAGGAAATTTCATCAGTTCTGGAAATATGACTGAACTGCAGTGCTGTGGTCAGTGTCTCGGTACAAAACGATTTTTAATACCATTTTATAATGTTAGAATAATATAGACTGTTATGCTTCAGTATGTAATAATAGGTAGAAGTAAATGTGATTGACTGTGTTTAAAATCAACAGTGTTTCAATATCACATGAAGTGGAAAAGCATTACTCTGTTGTAATAACTCTACACATACGAATTTGCAGTAATTGGACCCCTGACTGTGAGACTACATATTTTAATTTGTTGTATATGGTAAAAAAAAGTTTCATAGTGTTTGTTTTAGACATTTGATACAAAAGACACTTCAAAAGACAAAAAACAGACTTGCTAGAATATTGCTCAATGTTAAAACACATAGTCCCAAAATCTTCATGCTTTTGTACCATGGAGTAACTCAAGTGATTCTGTTGAAGTTTGACTTTGCAAATGAGTCTATGACGTTAACAGATGGTCATCCAAATGTGGTCAGTGGAGAATGAGCAATTAGGCAGTGTGTGATATGAGCAGTTGGTGATGCTAATTCTCCGCGGAGGTGCCATTAAACCACAGCAGAAGACGAGGCCACAACGAGATTATGTCATTAATGCTCAAACAGATGTGTAACATGAGGAACAGGCAACGGAAATGGGATCTTTCTGTGTTGTTTGTGCTTTGTGTCCGAGCGGGATTGCTGTGTTCACACCTGTCGCAACAAATAGCTGCAAGACGCAAACACACGACAGTTCGACTTAAAAAAAACTTAAGGCTGCAAGAAGAAGAGGGCCTTACTTGGCTAAAGGTGACTAAAGTTGAGTTGTTTTAGTCAGAAATAGTGTACATTTTTCATATGAGAATCTCATTACAGATTGGGTATTCATACATTTGAATATGTTGATGAATGGAGTTTTGCTGAATGAGTGACAGCTGTGGGGAGTGTGTCCCTGAGGTGCTCTTCATCAAGGAAACAAAGAGCCAGAGTTCTTATCATTCTCTTGGTTTGTGCCGCTCTCCATTTGTCAGCTAGTGCCGTATCATTTTATGCTTGACTCTCTTTTCCTATTACCTCTCGTATAGACAGTATGGCAGCCCACGGGACATGTCAACACGCAGGCCCATTAAATTATTAGAGCTCGTTTATTATTAACTCACTAGCACACACAGCTGACTGTAGCCTTTTAATATTCATGCAGCATGACTGTTCCCGGCTGATGCTAACAGGACATTGTGGGATCCTATTAATGCCCTGTACAGATGTGCATGTAAGCAGGGACACACTCTGACATGTAGTGCTTTAATAATTAGTGCTGTTAGGGGTCAGCATATGGATGTCCAAAGTTGCCACCAGAGTATGGAGCATATAATGTATATGAGATGTGTTAACGCCTTATTTCCATCCCCACAGCTTCATTAAAATGTCATGGTCAGTTGGTCCAGGAATTAAAACGTAAGTGAGCCTGAAGTAGTGCTTTGTGGTTTACCTAAATCCATTTTGTAAGTGTCAGCAAGTACAACTAAAATTAATAAGAACTGAGACCATGACAAAGCTTTTTTGTGATCAGCTTTTCATCTTAGTCTAGATTTTGTTGTACTGTTAGAAAATAAAAGTAAAAGTCAGGATACAGACCTATCACATCCATCTTTTAAATGGCAGATTACAGTGAAAACACAGGAGATGTCTGTAGACAGTCCTGTCCTCCTGTTGTGGCTTGTTCAGATTGACATGGCCAGTTGGATCAGATGGGGCTATTTCGGTCTTCTTTTGGTCCGAGCTTGCTTGGGGCAGGAGTGGTTGGAACACTGTCCACTCGGCTGAATGTTTGAGCCAGGGCAACCCATCACACAAGACTTTTTTTATAGCAGAGAATTTAGTAAAGGTTCAGTGAAGTGCAAGTTCAGTGAGGCATGTTTTGTCCTTTTGAACTACACAAATAAACAAGTGATGCAGTGGTTTAGACCAGAACATAGTTAAAAATGGTGATAACATGCTCTGCTGGCTTTGCACTGGGCTCTAAATTTGTCGTTAGTGGAGCCACCTCAACGTGACTCATCTGTTGAGATTAGGCTTGTTTTTTTTCTCCCCTGTCTATTCTTATCCTGCCTAATTTCCTCTCCCCTTGTTTTTGACCAGCATGTTGACCTTGTCCCCTTTTCCACCTTGTTCAGTTGTGAGACAGTCTACAATGTGTAAGTGGAAACATGTAGGAGGCGGGAGTAGGAACAGAAAGGGGGAGCAGTGAGGTATCCAGCACTTAAATTGCTGTTTATTTCCAGTCATTGCATCAATTACAAATACAAACTAATGTGCGTGTGATTTGGGTTGCTATAGAGAAACAATTAAGAATGATAGATATGGAAATTTTTATGCTGCTGTGTGCATTTTCAGTCCCAAGCGCACAGGGGGCAGAATAAAAGCTTTTTTTGTTCTGTTACTGGGAAGAATAGAAGGGACTATCTACTGATTGTGACCCATTCAGCAATCAGCGGATGAATGCAAAACGAGCCTAACAGCGTGCGAGTTGAAAGGGTGTGTCCTAGCTCGTGTGTGATGGCGCGTCGTCCGGTTGCTGCCCTGACATCACAAGGAAGAGGGGCGTGTCACTGACAAACCGCAGTGAGTAGTGGACCTCGGCAGGCAGAATTTATCAGTCTCAGCCGAGGCCATGAACCATTTCAGCCTGCAACTCTGTAATTTGTCACTACTTTGTGTCATTAAATGGCCTCAGTGCAGTCGATGTGCGCGCATCTCTGACATGCACAACACACAATAACATGCACAAGTTGTGTGCCTCTAAATGGATACATATAAGGGCATTAATGTCAACTTCAGTTTATCACAAAACCAGCTGTGTGTGTGAGCATGTGTGCGTGCGTGTGTGTGTGTGAGTGTGTGCGGGTGTGTGTGAGAGCGTGTGTGTGTGTGAGCATGTGTGCGTGCGTGTGTGAGTGAGTGTGTGTGTTCATGTGTGCCCGTGTGTCTATGTGCATGTGTGTGTGCATGTGTGTGTGCATGTGTGCGTGTGTGTCTGTGTGTGTGCGTGTGTGTGCATGTGTGCGTGCGTTTGTGTGCATGTGTGTGTGCATGTGTGCGTGCGTTTGTGTGCATGTGTGTGTGCATGTGTGCGTGTATGTGCATGCATGTGTGTGCGCATGTGTGCGTGCGTGCGCGTGTGCATGTGTGCATGTGCGTGAGTGTGCGCGTGTGTGTGCATGTTCGTGTGTGTGTGCGTGTGTGCATGTGCGTGAGTGTGCGTGCATGTGTGTGTGTGTGTGTGCATGTGTGTGTGTACATGTGTGTGTGTGCGTGTGTGCATGTGCGTGAGTGTGCGTGTGTGTGCATGTGTGTGTGTGTGTGTGCATGTGTGTGTGCATGTGCGTGCGTGTGTACATGTGTGTGTGTGCATGTGCGTGAGTGTGCGTGTGTGTGCATGTGCGTGTGTGCATGTGTGTGCGCGTGTGTGTGTGTGTGCGTGAGTGTGCGTGTGTGTGCATGTGCGTGTGTGCATGTGTGCGTGCGTGTGCATGTGTGTGCGTGTGTGTGTGTGTGCGTGAGTGTGCGTGTGTGTGCATGTGCGTGTGTGCATGTGTGCGTGCGTGTGCATGTGTGTGCGTGTGTGTGTGTGCATGTGTGTGTGTGTGTGTGTGCGTGTGTGCTGAAACCACTGTCAACGAAGTGGCCCAATCTGAGGAAGCCTAGGCCAACACTGAGCCCCTGGAGCCTGAGATAGTTTCAATGGAGAGCCAGGAAAAGGTTCAAGAATCTGACAACCAGGACAAGAAAGTCATCAGTCATTATGAAAGATTATTAGCAGAATACAGACAGAAAAAGAAGGCTCAAGCGGTCCTAGAAGACTCAAAAGAGAAAACCTCTGATTGCACAAACGTCAGTTCTTCTTTCCTTCAGACTGTCCTAATGAGTTAGACTGGATCTGGACCAGTCTGGTCTAACCCAGGTCAAACTCCCTGTCAGGATCTATTATGGAGACAAACCTGTTTATATTATGTTTGTATTATATATACTGTATTTAAATCGTTAGAAAGCCAATACTCACATCTGCTTCTAGACTTTAAATTAAATTTACAGGAGTTCAACTGTTCACTGACAGACACAGCGCTCAATGATTTTGAGGCAAATCAAAGTTGATCATTTACATTTTTTTATTTAGCTGACGCTTTTATCCAAAGCGAGTGCTTTACTGTTTTGGCATGTTATGCTTTATTTATAGTTTTAAGTTTATTTTAATCAATATCGCATTTCAAAAACACAGTATAGACAGTAAACAGCAAAAAAATAGAAACTGGTTTTAGGGTGCATGATGCTTGAGGCTGTTGATGAAAATGCACGTCTCTGTTCTTGTTTCGGGGCAGAGCTAAAAGCTTGAGAGAGGTCCAATTAGAAGTTTTTTTGAATTGAACTTAGTTCAGGGAGGCAGTGTGGATTTAAGTGGATGAAGTTAATGAATGCTTTTAATTACAAACACCAATATGTTTTAACAATTCCCTGGAAATAAATGATCACTTTCTATATAATGTCAACCACATGTTAGATGTTATTAAAGTTCGGGAATATTAGAGTTGCCCTCAGATCAAAGAGGAGTCACGCACAAAAAGACTGGCTGAAGACACTCTGGATGTGTTAAACAGGAGAGTTTTTTTTCTAACATCAACACTGGCCTGGAGATGGTGTGTGTGTGTGTGTGTGTGTGTGTGTGTGCGTGTGTGTGTGTGTGTGTGGAAACAACCTGCAGGTGAAAACGTAATGCTATAACACTTGTTCCTGTTCAGGGGAGTTTGAGTCCTCAGCCTACCAATCTAACCTATTACTTTTAGCTTGGGCTAAAATAAATGACATTTGACTACTTTTTGACATTTCAAAGCAGTATTTAATAAGTAACAGTGGAATAAATTGTTAATATAAAAACACTTAATATCTGTGGCGTTATTATTAAATAATTGGCTTAAAATGTCAATTCAAATCCTTGTATTATAACTCGAATAAAGTCTAGTTTTAATCACAGCCTTGAACAGCCAATCATATTTACCTGGCTAATTACTGTCAAAAGGCGGAGGGCATGCAAAGCATTGATGACAGATTTAGTGGCCAGCCTCTGTCCCTGGGGGATACATACGCAGCTTTATGGTTAGAGAAACAATTCATCAGTGGACAATTCAGGAGTGGATAACTTCTAATGAACGTTCAAATGTGCGGACCTTTAAACAACCCTCTCATTTGGCTGCTCCTCCAAACTCTTCCCTTTGCTTTGTTTACTCAACCCATTTCACTACAGCGCCATCCCGCTCTGCTCTCACAGCTCCTCTCCTCTCTATATTCCTCCATGTTTACATTACTTTTATTGGCTGGTTCCGAGCTCCTTAATCCCTTCAAATGTTTGGTTTTCAAATGCTGCCACCTATTTCCTGTTGCTCTTTTTAGCATCTTAAAGGCTCAAAATATATAAAAAAAATGTATTCTCCTTTAATTATTTCCCATACAAACTATTTATTTTCTCTACTTATTTTCCGAAAAAAAAAGACCATTTAAAAAAAAAGCTCAAAATGCAGCTGGGTTAATCAGAGAGTCCATGTTTTAGGCCAAAGGAGAGAGTCAGACAGATTGATTCAGATTGAAATTAAAGAGGATGGTGGGGAGAATGAGATAGTAAATTGAGCATTACATTCTGCATTATGGTGTCTCTTAATTAACCGTATAAAAGCTTTCTTATTAGGACTGATACACTTCTCTGTTAAGAAGAGAGAACGCTCTTTCTGTTGTTACTGAGATGGGCCTCAAAGGAGGGAAGTGTAACGGCCGAGTATTGAATAGGCAAAAGAGAGAACAAGTCGAGGACAATGGGAGAAAAAGGCCCGAGCTAAGCGTTCATGCAAAATCCTCTCCCTCAGCGCGTCAAGTCTCAATATCGGTCATCTCAGTCATGCGAGCGCTGGCCGCTCCCAGCAGCTCGCTGTCAGTGAATAGACATTATGTGCCGCAGCGTTGAAAGTCCGATCACATCGCAGTGGATCCGTGTGCCAGAGGAGTAAGCTAGTGTGTGTCCAATCATTGCAGTGTCAGGTTCTGCACCTCGGCTGTCTATAACACAATCAATATTAAATCACATCGGGGTATAAACAATACAATTCCTACTCACCCAAACAGATTGAAATCCTCAGCCATACAATAAGGCATTAGGCAAGTGGACAGCTGGACATGCAGACTACATACTAAAAACAAAGTTAATGTGATGGGACTGGACAAAGAATCCGTTTGGAGAAAAGACTGCAGTGATATTGTAGACAATGAAAAAATGCTAGTCAGAATGCTAAACCACATCATCTATTGTCAAAGCGTAACCTCTTGTGCGCTGGTGACTGAATAATACATTCTCCAAGCAACAATTACATTAAATGACATCTTGGAACCACAAAATAGCACAGATATGATTCAATTACATCTAATGTGTTAAAAAATCATAAATAATTTTTTTTATAGTTTTAGAGACTGGACATGGCTCTGGACAATGACATGCTCAACATAATCAAAAGAAAATGGTCATGTGTAGCATTGATAATGTAAAATGTATTTGTCTTAATGTAAATATCTCGTGTCCATTGTTGAGAATGTATTTTCTAAATTTTATGCCTGTGGGCCAAAAAAATAAAATACTTTCACTATCCATTTACGTATTTTTGTATTTTCACTTTTCCAGGGGGCGCTGTAGATCCTGTCACCTCTCTTTGGTAAAGAAGCCTTGAAATCAGAAAGTCTATCTGACCCAGGAGTTGATAGGATCACCCGGACAGCTAACATTAACTTAAAATGCTGGAGGGTACTAGCTGTATCATGAAAAGATATATTATTGATATATTACTCCTTGGTATGATGGGTAATGAAAACTGTTCTAATTATTAAAGGATTCAGGGCAAGGTTTTAGTCCAGAGGGATTTATGTTGCTATAAACCATTCAGGACAAATTATTTGAGCTTTGTTTATTCCGAAAACTCGCAACAGATCTGCATTTAAATCTCTTTAACAATCAACCATACTGTTTTCTGAACAAAGGAGGCTACAATAGCAGCAAGATGGTTTGATTTTAAAGAAGGTGTTTGACAATAGATACAATATCAGTGTGTTGTATCAGATAAGCTGACTGTAGAAGCATTTTTATCCAGATGCATTCAGACTGAAAAGGAGAAAAACTCTTTTGTTTGATTCCTCGTTTTATTCACGTTGTGAAAATGGGTATCCTAAATGTTCATTGAAGTCATAAATTACCACAAGCCACTTGCCCCTGCAACCTTTTCCAAATTGAATTGGGGTCTAGTCATTTCTGCAATGTCTCTAAACCTGTAATCTGACCAACAGGCCAGTTTAATGCTGTGATCATCTGATGTTGGTCATAACTAGAAAAAAACTGTACTGTCTTACAACAGCTCTATTTTCCTGTGGGGTTTATACAAGTTTTCATCTTGTAATATATACTTTGTAAATTGTAAATCTCTATAGATGAATAGATACTTTGGTTATCATACTAGTTTAGCATTAAAATGCCTGAATACCACAGAGATTTATTAAAAAGTGCTCCATAGAAAGCCTCCTGTCACTTAGTTTTGTTGCAGTTAAAGTCCAGGTTGCTGATCCAGATCGGAGCTCTGGTGGTCCAGATGGAAGGCAAAGACACTGTGTAAAATCAACTAGGTCTTATTCAGCACATTTAAGCTTTAGCAAATGTGCTGAAGGAGCTGTAGCAGCTGTTTGTTGGAGATCACAGTGGGCATCTGGGTGGGAGCGGCTGACAGTGCTGATGGACGGCACGTGTTAAGGGCATCACTCTGAGGTGCATCAGTGACTCGGCCTCGGCAAGGTCAACCAGGAGCTGTTTGGCACCGCTCCAATTGGATATTTCAGCTCAGAAAATTGGAGATATGCAACCCAACCGGTGTGTCATAGCCGAGAATCGAAAGGTCAGTTTAAGTGTCATGATGTGAGAGGGAAAATTATGGGATGTGGCGACAAAGTCAGGAGGTTTAACAGAGAGGGGAGAAGAGGTTTGTCCCTGTCGTATCATCAGACAGGACAAGGTCAGCACATGATTACCAGTCAGTTAGAGCGCTTGACTTAGCTACTCTTCATGAAAAGTCACTAAACTCCTGTCACATATTTGATTTATCCACCTTTACAGATTCTGCTCACTTAGCTGATGCCATTGTCCATATATGGTCAAGAGTGTATTCAGTCTGCTCTCTTGTAATGTAACCTAATTTATTTTGTTCTTGCTCCTAGACTTAAAAACTCCATATTCCTCTCAGAATACTAATACAAAATCTTTTGCCACCTCAAGCCGTTCAATTATTTTGTGACTTTAACATTTTGAGTGCTATACACAATCTATGATGAAAAAAAAATAAAAATCAGAGCGCAAGAACCAAAATTTTCTAAAACCACTTTCATTCATTGCCATATTAATAATTTGAGCCCCTTTGTTTTTCTGATAAACCTTTATTTTATTTAACCTTTCATTCTGTAGCTTTTATATTCTGAATGCTCCTCCTGCACATGATTCCATTTAGCCCACTGTAATAGGCCATGTTTAATCATTAGCTGAGAGTTAATGGTACACTGGTGTTAAATAAAAGTCTGGTCACATCGTCTGAGCGAGCAACTGCTGCATTTGTTTGTGTTGGGGCTCAATGGGACGATACAAATATGTTTTCCGTTGTATTCTGCTGTTACTGGGGCATGTGGAATGTGTAAAAGATGCAATAGCAGGTTTTGGATGCCCGATCAGATGAAGTTTGGGAGGCTTGACAAGAGTCGAAATGTGATCTGACTCAGAGGAAGATGGCGCGCTGTCTCGTGTCACGGAGCAGTCGATGTTGGTTGTGAGAATGAGACCTGATCAGCTTCGATGTGCAGCGCGATCAGCTCAAGGAGGCTGCTGGCAAAGGCTTAGCGACTTGGGAGTTGGAGAGAGATGGTTGGATGCAGTTTGGTATGCCGGGGCCTCAGATGTCATTTACCATTTTCTGTTCCACGAGAGAGTGGCAAAATCCTGTAAAAGCGAGCAGAGAGCAGGTTGGGGCAAAGAGAAAAAGAAAGGCATCTTACTGAGATGAAAGGCAGTGAGGACACTCAGTGGAAAACTTTTAAAGTCATTATTTGTTAGATGTAGTTTTTGTAAAATGACTTGACCTTCACAATCATCAAACTTTGCAGAAAAGACAAATTATGTGGAAAAATTAGGGGGTAAGTAATAGGTTTTGTAAGTTTGCTGACTTTTATTTTTCTAATTGGACTTAAACCTCTTAAACTGCAAGTTTGCTTTTCGTGGTGATGATTAAATGAAAGCCCAGGTCATTGAAAACTCATGTCTGATTTATTTGGAGTGATTGGAGTCAAGTTTGTAAATCACGTCAGATTTAATCAGTGGGTCCTTTCACCCGGGAGGCAGATTAAGATGAGCAATAAAAGCAGAATCATTAGGACAGATCTGTGGCGCATTACAGTTTCATCACAGAGCTGACATTTGAATGACACCATGATCCAAAAACCTTCTGATTTGTCTGTGTTTATTTCCTACAGAGATCATCAGTGGGTCAGAGGTGACATCTAATCAACAACAGAGCAGGACATAAGAGTGAACACCACACACAGTTGTTCCTGACCGAGGGCTGGTCCTCCACTCGCTGAAGTCGGTTTGCATGAAGACGAGTCACCGTTTGTGGCGAAAAGAGCAAATGGTGCTGCTGTACCTTCGTTCCTGGCAGCCCCCCTTCAAAAAGTAAGTACTATTTTAATGAAGCTGTTCATTTGAAAAAGAGGCCTGTTTTTAACTTTATTCATGTGTCTGAAAACAGCTACTCAAGGAAGAATCCCTGCTCAGTTCATTGTATCCTAAAGTTCAGACATGACTTAGGACACTAAGACTGACTTTCGGACTTTCACGTTTTGTTCAAACCAAATCTTCAGGGGTGAAAGCTCCAGTGGACCATGGTTTGAAACAAACATCTGCTCTCTGGTCCGGCAAACAGAGGTGGTCTCAAGCCGGACCAAACTGCACTATGGTTCGGTTTGTTTCTAGTGTGAAAGTGCATTTGCCGATAGTTCAGACTTTTGGTGACGGCCAATTAAACACACAAAGAAGAGTGAATAAAGGAGGAAACGGGGGAAACAAATATCGGTTGGGTTTAAAACCACATAAAACACATAGATTACATTGTTTTATGTTTTGTATGGCTCTATTTTTCTTGCTACAGCAGATGCCTCCTGTGAAGCAGTCCATTTCCATAGAAATTATGAAAACATCAGCAATTTAAATCTTAAACAGCACATTCGAAGTTTCAGGTTTGTATTTATTCTCTATAGGCCCTACTCCAGTCTGAGAATGAGCCACTAATGAGACCGCAGTAAAGGCTGTCTACAGGAGGCACGCACCTGTTGTCATGAACACAGTGTCAGGGAAAGTCCAATAGTCCGCTTTTAAAAAGTGTGAAAGAAATAATTACAGAACCTAACAATTTATGAGTTCTTAGTGTGGACCTTGTGGACTTTCAGGTGAGAAAACACCCTTAATGCTTGGATCAATAGTATGATACATTTAAGATAAGAGCTTTGATTCTGTGGCGATATATATATTGCATCTGACTTGCCACAATTACATAAATTTCCGTCTTTGTTGATGTATACAGAAAAATGTCAGGTTTAGTTAGTTTTCCGTGCTCCACAGTCAGTTTTAGTTTCATGTACAACATCCCAAAATGTTGTGGTGCAAAAAAAAGGGAAACTAAAATGAACCTTGATGTAAAATGAACTGAAATGTTCAGTGTGTTCTGTATAGTTTCTGAGGAGACAGTTGAGCCCAGTCTGACAGGACACACTCTGCCGCTGAGCTGCTACACTAGGGTCATGTGTGACGTAAGCCTTGACAGTGATTGGTCATTACAGCTGTCAATCACGCTTGTTTTTTTATGACCCTCTTTCTGGAAAGACCTTTTCTGTGAGTGATGACCAATATGATTGATGACCAAGATACATGTCCATGCAGAAGAAATAGACTGGATATATTTGTTTAGGAATAACAAAATAATTTAAAATAGTGTGGACTAAAGAAGATAATCACATTCACTGAACCTTGTTTTCATTTGTTGGCTATAGTATAAGAAGAGATAAATTGAGCTATTACGCCACAAACTAACACTTATCAACAGCTAAATGATGAGCATTAAGCTTGATTACCCACTCATTTTCTCCTTTTAGGCGAGAGACCAAACAGTGCAATCATCAATGGTTGCTCTAAAAACCTATTGCCATTAAACCAAATACTTAGAGGATAGACAGAGGACTCAATCGTATGGCACTATACCGCCTGGATTTATATTTCAGTTCAGAAGCTTAAACATTGTGGTTCTCAGGGGGAGGCTTCAGTTGAGCTTAAGTTAGCTTTCTCTACAATAAGCAGGAGTTAAATATTTGAAAGGTGATATTATAGTTTAGATTATGTATTTTAGTTTTAGTTTCGGTCTGGCCCTTAAGAGTAGGATTGATATTAAGTTTGGAAAAACTGTGTCTGGGGACTGTGAAAGCAACTTGTGTCTAAGATGTGAGCACTCCTACAGCTGATATTTGATGCCGCACAAACCCACACATAGAGAAATCATAATCCGAACAGTGCACAGGATCTTTTCTGAGCCCTGGAGGCGGCCTCTATTTATCCACTGACATTTGTCTTATGGTAAAAGAGCAACAAAAGCACAAAAGCCAGTACCAACTAACTACAGCGATGCATCACCAGCAAAGTGTTCACTCCATTATGAGGTAAAAGCTGCTCGCATACACAGTACAGTTTTATCGTTTTCCTCAAGTTTGTCTATATTAGTTTTATGGTTAATTTAATGGCTGTATAATTAATTCTCTAAGTTGCTTTGCAGATGTAATTTGCCTTTGGATTCAGATTGGATTAGGCCGGAGTGGATTTAAACTGCATGATGCTTGCCAACATTTATTACTGTAGCCAGTGAAGGCAAAGCAAACCTTTGTACTTGTGCACAGACTGTTTAAAACAAGCTTAAGTGAACAGTTCTTTGAGAGAAAGTGACATTGGAATCATAGACAGAGATATAAATGTATTATTCTAATGGATCAAACCTGCCCCGTCCCCTTCAGTGAACATCAGGGACTTTTCCCAACACTTTTTCCTCTTGTGATGTTGTTTGAAACCACTAAACCATCATGTGACTTCAGCCCAATGCTCTTTGATTGGTTCCTCTTCCTGTGTTAAACAAATCATGGCCCACATTCAGTTACAGTAATAAACAGTTTAGGAAACCTCACTATATTTAGAAATATGCTTTTTCCAGTAAACATATATATTGTAAGAACAAATACAGTGTAGAAAATGTAATGTTATACTCAGTTATTTGCCAGCACTAAAGAATCTATTTTCTGTAGCAAGCCAGTTGTTGTTGTTTGACTGGAGTCATTACAGCTGTCACTTTCAAAAGTCGGGAAAGTCTGACAGCGGAGACAGAAGGAGGCACAGTTTCTCAGAATAACAAGGAAGTTTATTAGAAATTCTCTAAGCGATGCCAGTAAAATGTTAAGTTATAAATCTGCCTGGATAATGATTTTGGTTTTGGTATGCCATTAGCAGCTTGGACTCAACTGGCAATTATTTGGCTTTTTGGAAAATCAACCAGCAATAGTTAGACTAAAGACCATCCTTTAATCATTTTTTTCATCCATTAAGCCTTTATTTACACCCAAAAGCACTTGCAAACCCAGTACACAAATACATTTTTGGTATTTACTGTAAAGCCAAATATATTATTAAGGCTTAACAAACATTCGCTTGTGTAAAAAGACTAGCAGTTAAAGCATTGAGTTTTCTTTGAAAGGCACATAAATGTATGATATTGTTTGCTTGGCAGAGGTACTGTCTGTTCACTGTGGCTGCCAGACATGACCTGACAGGCCTGTTAATGTGTTGCAGACGAAGAGCGTCTCTCCGCTGATGCTGTCTATTCTTTTTCCTCTTTTATGTCACACGAGAGCAGGTTCATTTTCACCTTGAAAGCACAGGGTTTCCTTGTGACTCAGCTTTCTCCTAAAGCCCCCAACTCGTCATCTCGAGCTGAATTCTGCTTGAAACAATTAAGCTAACCGAGCTGACTGCCGCTTCCTCTTTGCCCCACAAATAAAAAAAATCCAATCAGAGTCCTAGCTGGAGCGTGACAACCACACTCCTTGACTCCTTGACTTAAAGGCACAAGATAAATTTGCCTGTATACGTTCTATTAAAATGATCAAGAGCAATTTCTCCAAAGAAGGAAGATGCTCTCATCTAAGGAATGGTTTACTTCATGTAGCACTATCATTACTGAAAAACTATCAACATTAAAAGCAGTGCAAATAAAGTCAGGACGCTGTGAGGCACTGATCAAAGGCTGGAATATGCAGACCGACAAAGACTGACACTTCTAAAGTTTATTTACTGGCTTCAAATGCACTGTATCTTCCACAAGCACTATACTTCATTATAGTAACTGTACCAATGGATATAAAGCACCAGACATAAAGCACAAAGATTAGTCTCAGTGATATTTTTGTGGTTTGTAATATCCACAAGTTACTCCAGTTGGCAGTATAGGGTTAATTAGAGCAGACCATTTATCTCCGACTAAAGTGCCCTCACACTAGTCCGTCTCTGACCAGTGACTGCTCCCAATTGTGCTCCATCATGAGTTAGAAAAGAGGTGGACATAGGAAGGCACAAGTGTATGCATGAGTAAATGTTCTCAGCATACACATTATGTAAAATCGATTAAATTCTTGTGTATTTGATGAGGGAAATGCACAAAGCACTAGATATAAACAATATAAAGCTTATTTCCTGCTCATAGGTTAGTTCATGTTAAGAACAGCCTTTGAGAGTTTACTCACTTGTCTTATGCCAAGCTTTTTCTTTGTTGCCCTGCCACACTCTCTGTTATATAAATGTACAGACGCCATGCATTAAATTAAGAAAAAAGCACGTGGCAGAGTGGTTAGCACTCCTGCCTCACAGCAAGAAGGTCGTGAGTTCAAAACCCGGCCGACTCAAACATTCTCGGCCGACTCCGGTCTTTCTGTGAGGAGTCTGCATGTCCTCCGCGTGTTACCGTGGGTTCTCTCCGGGTACTCCGGCTTCCTCCCACCGTCCAAAGACATGCATGTATAGGTTAATTGGCAAATCTAAAGTGTCCCTAGTGAATGAATGTGAGAGTGAATGGTTGTCAGTCAATGTTTGTCTCTATATGTCAGCCCTGCGACTAACTGGCCACTGTCCAGGGTGTACCCCGCCTCAGGCCCAAAGCTGCTGGGATAGGCTCCAGTCACCCGCGACCCCTAACGGGACAAAGCGGTAGAAAATGAATGAATGAATGAAAGGTTAGTTCATGTTAAGAACAGCCTTTGAGAGTTTACTCCCTTCTCTAACGCCAAGCTTTTTCTTTGTTGCCCTGCCACACTCTCTGTTATATAAATGTATAGATGCCATGCATTAAATTAAGAAAAAAACACTTTACTCTAATAAAGGCCAGGTCATCTACAAGGGAGAGCCATGTTCAGGCCCAGTTTAGCGTGTGGCAGTGTGAGTACAGGCCAGTGGCAGACAGGGGTGAAGGAACCATTGTGCTTATAAAACCAGTCAGAGTTTGAAGGATTTGCAAATATCTCACAGAGGTGCAAGGCTGCCACTAATATTTATAAACACAATATGGACTTCTGTTGCAAAATTCTGTAGGTATTGTTGTACATTGGTTGCTATTGTATGAGCCATTGAGAACAGCTCATTGATAACTCTTCTAAAGCCCGTGAGCAGGGTCTAAGGTTTGTTCTCACATGAGTTTACAATGAAGGGTTGTACAAAGACACTGAGGTCCTGTTCAGTGTTTAGCTCTAATCTGGGGGTCTTCCGGGATAACAAAAACCATGTGATAATGCAGTGGAGAGGATTTGGGATTGAGACTGTTGCCACAACCAAAGGCATTATGGCACGGTAAAGATAAAACACGTCATGGCACTGAAGAGCTTTACATCAAGTCGATGAAGGCAGTCGAAGCCGCATTCCACCAGGAAACAAAAGCAGAGTCCTTAAATGCACCATGGCAGTGAGATGAGCAAAAGCATATCTCAGAAATAATCCAGAACAGAATAATAAGATTCAGTGCAAGCAGTCAACATCATAAAAATCAATAGTACACAGGTTATTTGGTCGAGCGTAGATGTTGTTTGTTTACTCAAAGGGAAGATTGTGATAATTGCAGCAGCACATTCTGTGGCAACAGGCCGCTTCCTGTAGCTTTTAGTTTTAATTTTTACAAAGCAGTGGAAAGAAACACGCTCTGTCAAGAACAAATTGTTTACGTGCTCCCACTGATAGTTGCTATGGTAATAGGATAATAAATCCCTTCACCTTCCAGTGGTCATAATGTTATGGCTTCAAACATAAAATCCATGTCCAAGTCCATGGACCATCTGCTCAGCCTTCAGTGACTTCCTTCAATTTTTTTTAAATTTTAGATTAGAAATTCAAACCCCCAGTGAGAAGATTTTGGTAAAATAGGAACGTTATAATTTCCATGTAGTCACAGCAATAAAATAAACATTTTATTACAGAAACACAGATTGTTAAATATGTGACAAATCCTGGGTCGTTGTGTCAGCAGCTGAAAAGAGAAACTGCTGAGTGCAAATCTAATCGCTCCTTCGTGCCAGGAAATTGGTGCATTACGCAAGAAAAAAAGAATTGGGAGTTGGTTATTGGAGGGTGACTGCATGACTTATTCGCCTTGTGTTATTCAATCCGCCTTCAATGGTGAACGCACAGGACATGTTTCAAAAAAGAGCCACTATATAAAAGATTTAAAAGGACTGTGTTAATGCGTCACTACATCAAATAACATTTATTATAATTTATTAGCAGCCGCACCTCATTTGGTTTGAAAATATGTCATGTGATGAATATAGATGGCCTTTTTTAACCCTTATTTGCTTTGATGGCTGTATTGTGGCATTTGTTTTTCTTACATGACAAGCGATCATTTTGATGTCACTTATGTGACAGAGACTTTTTTATGATTGAGAGCAGTTTATTTCTTTTGAGGATTTAAAACCATTTTTTATTCAAATGGAGTGAAGATTACAGTGTATTACAACAAAGACAGGCTCCCACATAAATAAAAGCCATTTCCCTCTGCTTCAACAACCTCTATGATTAACCCAAATGAATAGGCCGTGCTTTGCTGGCCTCATATTTTATTCTATGGCGGATTTCATTTCTGTCATCAGCACTGCGGTCCCATTTTGTGACATCCTTTCCACATGTCCAATCCGAACATCTAAAACATGATCTATGGACGTGCCATGGAAGATAAGCTGAGGAGCACTATTATCTTTTCTTTGCCATTAGTAAAGTGGATTTTCTGATAAATCTGCCGCCCCCTTTGGTCATCCAAAATCCGTTTTCTTGCCTCTCTCGTCTCTGTGTCTCTCTGTGGAGGTCTTAATGGTCCCTGGGATTCAAGGGGGTTTTGCTTAAAGCTGATTTCTGTCACTCTGTCCCTTCCCGTGTGTGTCTGTCCTCTATGTAAATCGATACAGACTTGGTTCCAGTATCAGACTGGGGGTTGTTGTGTGTACTGTACACTGCCTGAGGCGGCTGGCTGTCTGGCTCACACATTGCCCCACATCCACAGTTTACCCCCTGCAGCACTGAAGACTCAATCACAGACTGCAGCCCTATAGATTGTGCACAAATGGGTTAATGTTCGAACTGCAATCATGCGCAGATTCACAAACACACAGGGATTTTGCGTCTGTGACGTTCACACAAAAGACTGCAATGTGCCCTTTACATTATGTTATATAATAAAGGCAGCCAAATGAGTAACTACAAGGCAAGAAGCTAAAATGTCTGTCTGCTTTTCTTTGTAGCACCTGCTTAATCCAGAGGATCACAGCTCAATATGCTCTATTAATCCCTCTGGCTCGCTGCACCACTTCAGTCCCACAACACATCTATCTTGTTTTTAAAGGGCTGACCCAAATACTCCAGTGCTGAAGAGACTCACTGCCAAAGCTCCTGGGATTCAAAAGTCATCCATTCTTTAGAGCCACTCACACGTTTTTTTTTCCCCCCAGAGTTTCTAGTAAAATGCCGTCACTATCGGTCATATCTCCACTCACATGTGGCCACACAGTGCGGTGCACCAGGCGCCATCATACAACAGTATATGCACCACTTCTTCTAAATATTTTACTTCTCAGTTTTCAAATAGAGTACCCTGATACCACTCCAGTGTGGCGAGGGGATTGAAGTTGGAATAGGCATGTAAAAGGATTACTGAGAAGCATCTGAACTTACAGAGAAAAAAGCTGGGGGCACTGTACACAAATGTTGCTCTCATTTCAAATCTAGCACAGTTGGACCACTGAGTTGGAAAGTGTTTGGCATGTTGCAAGAATTACTTGTCAATGACAAAATCTTGTAATAATTGGAAGCAATAAACGGTGGTGCAGTCAAAACTGTAACTCTAGTTAAAGTCTGGAGTTTTTTTTATATATATATAATACATCTATGTTACAAACTGGAGTTTCTACAAAGAAACACATTGTGTTGAACTTGTAAGGCAAGGATGTTTAGGTTCTTTGTAATGTCTGAGTGTAACATGCTTGGAAATCTAGCCATACAGTGCAAAGAAAGTTTTCAAAGGTTGATGTATAATCGAGATACATTTTGTTGAAGCGAAGTAAAAATTGTTTTCATTCAACCTTGAGCCTAACTGTCACATTTCTGTTTGTAATACATTCTACCACGTAAACACAAACCCCTTTTTGTAAACTAATGAAATGCTTTAAAGGGGTTTGAATGAAATTAAACCTTACCTACTAATTGATAAACATAAAACTTATTCACTCACTCAAAAAAAGTTTAAAAAGCCTGTGACTCTATTTAATACCATTTTCTATTTAGTTCCATTACTCTTTAACTTTGAAAATGACTAAAATGTCAACAAAGTTTGTTTTTCCCAATTAAATGCACTGAGGTAATAGATAAGTACATAGAGATTAATGTTTGCAAATATAGATTCAACAAAGTCGTTCTCCTGCAAAGTTGTCATTCATTTAGTTAATTATCATGCTGCCCAACTTCCGCTCCGGGGAATTCTGTAATCTGCATGAGAGCCGACTGGCTGGGGCAGATCACCTTGGATTTGTGAGGAAATCAATAGTACAGCCAGAATATGCTCGCTGCAGTGTGGGCCGTAACGCTTTAACTAATGTCACTGAGAGTCGTGATGGGCTCAAGTTGTCACTCAGTGTGTCAACTGCAGTAATTTACGTTTCTCCACATTACTGTCTATCTTTATTACTAACTTACCCTTTTGACATTTATAGGAAGATAATCTGTGCCCAGTCATAGTGTGACAGTGGTACAAATATCTTGATACTAATTACAGACCATTTTGTTTTACTGTGTGACACATGTTCTATAAGAATACACTTTTGTTGTGAGCCTGGTTTGTTGTTTGGTCTGTACTAAAACATTCTGTTGCTCCATGATATTAACAAGTGTCTCCAGCTCTCTTTGGCTAATGCAGCCATCTGCTGGTACCTCCTAATGGGGTTATGGAGCCTCTCAAGATCTCCTAAATTATTCAGAGTTTGAGAGTCATCTCAGGACTTTATACTTATGCATAAGTCTTAATTCTAAATGTAGAATTAAATTCTAATTTCCGCAGTGAGGTTTTTACAATGTAATAATCAGTCTACTGCCTCTTTTTACCCACACTCAGACACTCAGTTTTAGGACTATAATCTTGGATTACTGTTCCTAATTCTGCATAATGATTGCTGGCTCAACAGACACTTTTGTTTATTTTGGCTACAAGTCAGTGGCAGAAATTTGTCAGAGGCTTTTATTTCCAAAGCTTGATCCATGCGTTCATTTGCATGATGGAATAAGCAACAAATGTGTGAATAACCTTTTACTAGTACTTTTGAATTGTATTTGTATATTTGTGCATTATTAGTGACTATTATTTCTCTTTTCTCCATTTCTTTTAGGGTGGAGGTCACAGGATTGCAGCTCTTGGCTAGGATTTAAGGATTAACATCATTCCTGAACAAGAGAAATTGTGTTTTTTTTCTTCACAATGGCACCTGCAGGTGTGGCTAAACTCCAGGATTTGCTCTTCCTCCTGCTTGTGCACTTGACCCTGCAGGCCAGTGTGCTTCACTTCGCTGGAGCCACAATACAAGGATATGTTGGAGACAGAGACGTATGTCCATCTGTTTGCAGATGTGATGAGGACTTTATTTACTGCAATGATCGTGGCCTGAGCTCCATCCCATCACTGCCTCCCACTGCCTCAGTGCTCTACTTTCAGAACAACCACATCAACAACCCAGGCCTGCCCACCTCCTTGGAGCACCACCTCGCTGTCCGAGTGGTCTACCTCTATGACAACGAACTAGACGAGTTCCCATTGCACCTGCCCCCATCTGTGCGTGAGCTGCATCTGCAGGACAACAACATACGCACTATTCCCCGCAGTGCGTTGGCCAGGATGCCTTTGTTGGAGAAACTCCACCTGGACGACAACTCTATCTCCACAGTCAGCATTGAAGACCAGGCCTTTGCTGACAACCCACGTTTGCGTCTGCTCTTCCTCTCACGCAACCACCTGTCCAGTATCCCCTCCGGACTCCCTGCCTCTTTAGAGGAGCTACGCTTGGATGACAACCGAATCTCTACTATCCCAACACATGCTTTCCGAGGCCTTGCCTCACTTCGATGCCTAGTCCTGGATGGGAATCTCTTAGCAAACCAGCGTATTGCAGATGACACATTCTCTCGCCTCTCCAATTTGACAGAGTTGTCCTTGGTGCGTAACTCCCTTCAGACCCCACCTGTCAACCTCCCCAGCTCCCATCTGCAGCGTCTTTCTCTGCAGGACAACGCTATGACTCATATCCCCCGTGGGTCGTTGGATGGAATGCACAGGCTACAGAGACTGGACTTGTCTGGGAACAACCTAACCTCCCTGCCGAGGGGGCTCTTTAAAGACCTGGACAGCTTGGGTCAGCTGCTGGTTCGGGGCAACCCTTGGCACTGTGGCTGTAACCTGCGCTGGCTCTTTGACTGGCTAAAAGCCCGTGGTAACTCCATCACTGTGAGGGGGCTCACCTGTCATGGGCCAGACCGGGTCAGAGACATGCCATTGATGGACCTGGGCAGTGAGATGGAGGAGTGCGAGGTGGTCAGGACACCAGACAGACCAAACAGAGATCGAACTGGCATCGACGCCTCCACCACCCAAACCCCTCCACAGGGCTCTTTATTTACCCTGCGCTCCAACAAGAGAGGCCTAGGTCTTCCTGACTCTGCGATGGACTTCACACTCAGCAGCAGTGGAGTGGGAAAGAGCCTTGCCCTCAACGTGAAGCCTCTTTCACACAGCAGCGTACGTGTCACCTGGAGTGTTGCCCAGCCCAGTTCATCATTCAGGCTAAGCTGGCTACGACTGGGAAATGAAAATAACCGAGGTTCCATCACAGAGACACTGGTAAGAGGTGACCGACGCGAGTACCTGCTCACTGCACTGCAACCACGATCCAGTTACATCATCTGCATGGTGCCACTTCCTGCAAGTTCAGAAAGCAAAGGAGTGATTTCTACAGACTCCGATGAAGCTCTGGTGTGTGCTAAAGCAGAAACATCGGACCTCAGCTCGTTGGAGGAAGAGGAGGAAGAAGAGTCTCAGCAAATGGCAAATATACCATTAGCAGGAATCATTGGTGGAGCTACAGCCATTGTATCTTTGGCTCTTATATTCGGTTTCTTCTGCTGGTATGGCCATAGGACTGGGCATTTGTGTTCTCGTGATCATTATACTAGAAGCAGCTCTAGAAAAAACAAAACCTATGATGATTACATCGAGTCTGGCACAAAAAAGGACAATACTATCTTGGAGATTCGAGGTCCGGGGTTCCAGATGACACCCATGGCAGCCTGCCCACCATTGCAGCCTAAACCGCTACGAGAGGATTACATCATTCATACCATTTTCCCATCCAATGGCACTGGTTCATATAAAGGTGCCAACCATGTTTCCAACGCGGGACATGGCACCAACAGAGGCTATCGAGAAGGGGGAATCCCAGACATAGACTACTGTTACACATGATGTACCAGACTTGTTAACAGTGTTATTTGTAAACTGTATAGATGCACAATTTCCCTTCGCATGAACACTGAAGCACCCCTCTGTGCCTTCTTCTTCTGGTCTCCCATTCCAAAATGACCTGCTGTTCACTGCAATGAAACTGTGTGATTAACTGGCTCGGAAACTGTGTGGGATCAGTTCACGGCAGGTGGCAGCAGCCGGTGCCCCAGGTGTAAATGCACAGTTGACTGTTTCTTCACCATCTTAGTAATGGCCTGTTTTATTTTCGGCTCTTTCCCTCTGACATGTAGGCAAAGAATGTAACGCAAAGGTCACACTTAGCAAAAGCGCGAGAGGAGCTCCTACTGTATTTCACACACAGGACCCTCAGAGTAAATGGAAAATGGATTAAAGGAAACAAATGGACATTTCTGGGTCTCATGCCTCCATATACAGTACGTAGTGTTATCGACTCATTGTTCCAAATGCCTCAACTATATTGATGTGCCCTACCAGCTATCCAAGGAAAGGGCTTTGTAAAGCTGTGAATTGTTCTACTGTATTTCAAACAACCCAATAACCACTTGTCTTAAAGTAGACCTGTTTTTCATTAGCTGGCAGGGTGAGCGTCTTTATCAGGGCTGATGGCCTTGGTTATACCTCTAGTCATGAGTTCAGTATTGTAGTGGTGCATCAGACAAAGATGCAGCACAAAAGTGTAGATAATTTCCTTAAATACAAAATGGGCTGTGTTTGAAAAAAGCTTTGCTATTTTTATCAGTGGTTTGTTTGGGAATCAAATCATGCACAGCTCGTTTTATTTATTTATGTAGTCTTTCTTTTCTTATGTAATCATTTTGTCAGGCTTTTTCATTTTTACCTTAAAGTTTGTCTTTAAAAAAAGCTTTGATGAAGACAATGGAAAGACCCCCAGAAAGACCAGCATGTCCTACCCACTAAAACGTTTATCTCCTCTTTTTATTTCTTTGTTTGTGTGTTTGTCCTCTTCTTTTACTGAGTGAGATTCAAAATGTATTCTACTCACTTTTAAAGGAATAATGGGGTCTGGACTAAAGGTGTGGCCTCCTGCGTGAGGCTGCTTCTTGTGATTGAAGATTGAGAAATGGGGGATGAGAGCTGAATGAATTCATGGGAGACTCAAACCGCAAACACTGTTGACCTGCACTGTGGGGCAGTGGCCAAGCTGTGAGGGGAGTAGTCGGGAGGTCCAGGCTCTAGCTGACTCCTCAGTCCTGGATGTTTGTTTTCAGCGAGGGCAAAAGGCCTCCACTCATCACACCTCTTTTATTACTGAGCAGCACTAAAATGTAAATGTATTAGCACTTAGCAGAGAACAGGGATAAATGAAGTGACGTGCAACGGGGGTTAGAGAAACATCTCCAGGCAGTGGCGAAGATCCAGAATTGATGGCCATGGCCCGGTGGAGTTCGCTCATGCATAAATCTGCTTGTCATACTCTGCTTCTCCCCCTTGGGTTTAATATTGTCCATCAGTTGTTTACCACTGTGTCACTTCCAAAGGGGAAACCAGTTGTGCTTCCGTTCCTTCACTGATGTGTCTGCCTCCGGAGTTTTACGCTGCCGTCAGACAGTGTGTCAGTGGAATGTAAATTTTAGCTCCAACACATAACTTTATTCTGGTTTATTCTGTTTTCTTGGTATTGCTGATCAAAGCGGGCCTACACAACAAGACATACGTACTCATTATTTGTATAAATAAAACCATGGCCACAGCCGAGTAAATATTTTTTGAGTGAAAAAATAGAACGTAATGGTGCCATAAATCTGCTTATGTGAAATGTGTGTGGAGATTGCTTTATGAATTAATCTTCAGAGGGAATCAATAAAGTTTTATAATCTTGTTATTTACTGTAACCCATCTTTTCAACTCAGACCCAAAGGCAGCAGAAATGTGTTAAAGGAAGACATGTTTTCTGAGAAGACATTCTGGTCAAATATTATACATCTGCATTGTGGTCAAACCCTGCGATGTGTTTGCATGTAATCTTATCGCGACCTCGATCTCAAAAAAGCAACCATATCACAACATAACAAAATGATTGAGCTTGAAATGAGATGTCTGATGTCTGAGATGAAATATAGTTAACGTTTGATTGGAAGGACGTGCCAAACATTAGCTGTATACCCTTCACTTACCCCCGCTTTGATTCTTCCACCAAGCCACCTGCAATTTAAAAATGTCACATAAATTACTTTGTAGGTAAATTGGTCAATCCTTCTTCGTAAATTGGCATTTGAATGTGCCCTCTAAAGTCTTTGCTATTGTGCATTAGAAAAACTAAAACATTTGTCAAATAATATGTAGAAGCAGCATCTCACTGTTTATCACAACGGACTTAACTTCATTAGTGCCAGGTTTGTCTGTGTCAGAGACAAGCTTATCCGAATCTGACTTATTTAGCAGAACTTTAGTTGAAGAATATTGGAAATGCAATGGGACTCAACCTCCTTTTTGCTTTCAACTGTTTTATCGTTGATCTTGCTTTCTGGAGACATGCAATATTTTTTTCATTTGGTACTGACTTTATTCTTACAAGACAGACATAAAGACAGAGTCCAACTGTGTCAGTGCATTTTGAAAGTGTCCCCATTATACTTTACTGGCTCACACAGCACTTTGTTCATTAAAGGTCTACAAAGTTACAAAGTCCAAAATCGTAGCCACAAGGATTAGCTTTCTCCTTAAGTATGCATGACTGTGCTGATTGAAATGCCTCATCTGCTTTTCATTTATATCTTTGAAAAGGGATGTAATAGCAAAAATTAATGCATTCAGTAAGTGCCACACTAGCTGCAGACTTAACGTTCCTTCAGGATGGAGCAAAATGATAATGATTCTAGGGTCAAACTAGATTGTTTTCTTGACTATTGTTGCCCTCACAGAACAAAAAAAGAAACTTTGTATGAAATGTGAGTTAATAAGTTTTAGACACACCTTCAGAGACTTCATATCAAATGAGTTCATACTGTATGTCTCATAACTTCCTCCCCAAACATTTCTTTGGCTCCGTAGGTTGATCAATACACAATAAAAGCGGCATTTACTAGGATTGGAAGGAGCAGGCTGATTAAAATCATCTCTGTGCAGTGCTGCTGTGGTGTAAAGGACACTGTGTGCACAGGGTGATTCACTGTTGACAGCACACGTGTGTCTGTGGCCAGTCTCTGACAGTGAACTGCACCTTTTTGTTCGCACTAATAAAAAAGAGTAGTCCTTTTGTTGGCCGTTGAGCATGATCACAACATTAAATAACTAGAACCTCAAGGTTGAACCGTAACATGTTTTCTGCCACAGTCCTGGGAGATTTAAGACTCGCTCTTAAATCAGATTGTGAAGAGAGTAGAAAAAGGACAAGGAAATAAAATATGAGAAGATGGTGAAAATGAGGCCACGTTGGGTTATTGCAGGGAAAGATCTTTAGAGATAGGGGTTTCGGAGCAGATGGGTTAGCACACTTTCAAAACGGAGATGGTTTAATAATGTTTTCTCCAAGATTTTAACAGTTACAGTTGATGAGCTTGCTGCAGATTATCAAGGATAAGCTATTGTAATACTATCGTGGAGGGTTCTGGGAGGAATAACATGTCAGCTTTTAAGTCAGAGAAAAACAGCAACACAACTAAAGAGAAAACGATAAGTAAAATGTGTTTTTCTAATGAGTTGCAGGCTCAGAATACAAATCAACTCAAATGGCTCATACTCAAAATATTTTATTCTAACAGCATCTGTGTGGCTCTTTCAGTTTTATTCAAACAACATCATATAAATCTCCCACATAGAAGAGTGTAAAATTGTTATTTTGAATAAGGCAAAGCTCTCCTGGATGGGTGAAACGCAGAGAATAAATTTCCCCACGGGACTAATAAAGTGTAACTTAAAGTCTTTGAAAACTCACAGCTCAAATGCCTGTCTCCACGTAAATTTTATTTCTCAAACTAAGTGATTCAAAAGGACATTTTGTGTAATTACGACATGCCTGAATCAATATAAAAAGACAGTTTTCAAATAGCTTTATTTCGGCACAAAAAAAAAAAAAGACATGAAAAATAATGGAGGAAGCCGAAGATTATAAAGTAACATAAGACGAGGAATACATCCAGTTCTTTTCATCATCTTCAATCATGACTGGGATTATGTTGCTGTGCAGAAAGATTGAACGAACCAGTTTGTGACATTGGCACCGGAAAGCCTGAAACGTTACCCTTTATTTTTTTTTTTCACTTTTGAGACCGACCCTCTGCAGCGATCGACTGGATGTCTCCAAACAAACCCTGCAGATTGAGTCAGGCATAATCCCTGCTCCTGAGAGACGCTCCTCAGCTTGTTAACTGCTGTGGCCGTGGCAGAAAGTGGACCTCACTGCTGCACGCGGGAATTGACTCTGTGTGTTATTTCGGCACTGTTTGCCTTCTCTCGGCTCTAATTACTCTGTATCCTTTTTGTTTTGTGGGGCTTTTTCTGTTTGCAACATGAAAGAGAGAGCAGCATTCAGTCTTTCTTTTTTTTGTTTTGTTTTTTGTTTTGCCATAAGTAATAGCCCAAATTTACCAGCATGAAACCCAATGCTTTCACATAATGTAGTGCTGTGATCCTGCCGTAACACTATACCTTCATTACGTTGCAAGGGTTCTCAGAAATGTCCGCACACATAACACACTGTCTGTCTGACAGGCTGCATTTGTGTCTCATGCATTCTCCATTTAATTAGCTAATGCACAGTGGATATGGAGCTGTAATGCCAGTGTAGGTGCGGGCCGACACATTTGTCATGGCACTGAAGCAGGTAGTGCAGCATCTGTACTTTAGGGAGCCATTTCAATCTGAAGTGGTAGTAATCACAACGATGCAGTCTGAATTACCAAGGTGGTGCTCCACAGTGAATTAAATTACAGTTTGTAAGCTAATTTGGCCGCACTGTTGTCCAATGAAATCAGTACAACATCGTTTTTTGTTCAAAATTACAGACTACAGGCTTAACAGTAATTGTAAAAAGGCAATGCTAATATCAAACTGGAGTTGCAGACTTATTGATCAACCTTAATAAATCCTGGACAATGGGAAATGGGATTGGGCCAGTAATGGATACGTGTAGAAATGTAGTAGTTAGGGTAAACACAACATGACAGGAAAGAGTGATTGTTGCTTTATTTGTTTTTCAGTAGTGTCAATGTTTCTACTCACACATTGGAGAGCCACTGTAAAAAAATGCAACTGGCTGTGAATGTAATTCCAGGTTTTCGTCATGCAAAGGTCTTTCCTTTTTTCAGATTTCCATAGACTCTTGGGTCGTCATTTTGTTCTGTCAAACCATATTGTCCTGTGTGTTTTTTGTAAATTACTATTTTGAATGATTCTTTTCTCCCTTTTGCTGTGTTACAGTATACTGAGGTCAAATAAATATTTTCTACAAAGGCCGTCTCCTTCTTTATAAATCATCTTATCACAGTTGCACCATGTTTTTAAAGCTAAAAACAATAAATGGATAGAGTTCACAAGATTTGCAATACATTGTCACATGTAGCTACAAGAAGAGCTCATTATCAGTTAAATTCCAGTATTACCTTCATTTCTAACAACACAGTTCAGTACATTACAGTTCCATTTAAGAACAAACGTTATCCCGAGCCACTTAAGGACCTGGAAATGGAAAAGCTGGTCAACAGGGTCGAAAACCTCTGCAGAGTAGCTGTCAGAGGGGACAAGCTGGGGACAGAGGGTTGGCCAGGGTCAGTGGGGCCAAAGACACTTCGAAACATACCTCGAGCTTGTAGCCTTTAGTTGGTGTAGCCTAATTGCGCAATCTCTGCGCAAAATGTTTTCTATTCAGTCACTTACAGCACATGCAGTCGGATTAAAAATTCCCCTGTTAATGCAGTAATTGTTTTTTTGGGGTGGCTATTGCTCCAAACAGCTCCCAATTTTACTTGAAGAAACATTCCTGACCCACTTTACTGGCTCCAAACTTTCTCTCAAACTGGTCTTCTCTTTAACCCCAATCAATCAACACCTGCCCCAAAAAACACTGCGTCCTCTCAACAGATGGACCCACTCTTCTGGACGTATTAAAAAGCAAGAGGTTTGGAGGTTGGAGGCCCATTACATCTCTCAAGCACCAGATGTTTTTCCACAGCTTTTTGATAGTGGGTTTTAACTGCGCTGTGACATTGAATGGCCAAGTCTGATTTGAGCACGTAGGTAAAACTGGGCAGTTCAGAGCCACGATGATAATTGTGTCACAGATGGTGAACCATAATGTCCAGTCATAGGCTGGATATAATATGAACCGGACTGTGTGATGGATGCAGCCAATAAATCTCGACTGCTTCAGCAATCTGCCGCTCATTAGGCACGCTCAAAACCAGTGACTAAAAAGATCCATATTCTAACTTTGTACAAAACACTGTGATAATAGACATTGAGTCACATATAAGCATCAGTTTCCTCATTGTTCTATAAGAGACATTATATCTGCTGATCCACCATCATCCTATAGACTCTCGCTAATTAACTACAGTTTCTATTCACAGGATATCATTCCCTGTTATGCATTTTTCCCGCCTCCCCATCCCCCATCACACAATTTCCACTTTCAGTTCCTTGTTAGCTCACACTATGGAAGCATAGTGTGTAACCTTCATTCAGTACATTACCTCTCTTTGCCTTTTATACAGTCTCCCTAATTTAAATCAAATGTTGCCCTACTCACTGCTAAATGCTTTTTTATATGTATATATATTTTTGCACCTCCAATTACCACTGGTTTAAATCTTTATGGGAACTGTCATTAATAAAAGTGCAGCATATTCCCCTCCAAATTTGGCAAGTGCTGACCTCTGTGGACGGATAACAGTCAAAGAGAGCTGCAGTTTTGGAGAGGCCCTGTCCAATTAAAGTAACCATTGTAAAACGGTAAGACTGATTGTAATTAATGTTAATCATACTTGTCATAATGTCACGTCTGATGGGTTTATTGCTTGGGTGTGGTTTAAAGTTGCAAGCAAGGCCTAGAGGGGACAAACTGAGCACTTCCGGAAGAATTTATAATCTTGTGTATTGTGTGTTGGGTATTTGCAATGTGCACTTCCACCACTAGGTGCCCCCAAAACCCACACACTGCACCTTTTAAACTCACAATGGCTTCTTTGTTATTGTTAAGTCTGTCCACATTTAAAGCCTCAATATTTAAATGCATTACAAATGAGCTGTGACCAGTGCATTATAATTGTATTGTATTAAGAAATTTTACATTTTCTCTTTTTACAGAAAACTATGTATATTTGGAAAGGTTTCTATCCAACGACAATGTGTTGACAGCATCACTTAACGTCCAAATAACATTATAACATTGCTTCCTTGTTTGTTGTCATTGATTCATGCTAATTTGAGAAAACACTAACAGCTAGGGGGACACTAATTCGTGACAGCCTGCTCAGTATTCTGCCATTGTTCAAGTTGAGAAAGTGTTGATGTAATTATATAATGTGGGAGCCTTAGAGACTTGAACAGTGATTACAGTGTGTTTAAAGAAACAGTGACAGCTCAGTTTGGTAAGGGGTGGGTTCCTTTATGCTCTGTACACCTTCACTACCTTCAGCAATATTAAATACTGAGCTGTGTGTTGTGTGTTTTGAGCACTTAAACCTACCTTGTGCAGGGATGGCACCACATTGTCTGCTGCATGGTACTGTCTTGGTTTCACATCAAGGACATGGGGCACAGTCCCTTTTTTTCCCACTCCAGAGGAGGCATCTGTCATTGCGAGGAGTCGGTGTAATTGAACAATGGGTCGATGTGCATTTGAATAATGCCGTGCTGGGGTTTCTTTGTAAGGAAACTTTTTAAAGAAACTGATAATTGTGGAAAGGAGAAAAGTTGGAACACATTATAGGTTATATACAGCAATTTCTAAACAATAAATTATAAAACAGCAGTGCCTTCTTGGAATAAACTGAAGAAAGACTTAAAACTGAAATCCTTGGTTTCTTCAAACAATTTAAAACAATTTTCACTAATATTGAAGCACATTCATTCATTTGTTGTTGTTGTTTTCAGCTGATGGTTTTGTTAAATTATTTATTTATATATTTATGAATGTATGAGGTGTGCACGTGGCAGAGTGGTTAGCACTACTGTCTCACAGCAAAGAGGTTGTGAGTTCAAAACCTGGCCGATTCAACATCCTTGGCCAACTCCGGTCTTTCTGTGAGGAGTCTGCATGTCCTCCCCGTGTTACTGTGGGTTCCTCCCACCGCCCAAACACATACAGGTGTAGGTTATTTGGCAACTCTAAAGTGTCCCTGGTGAATGAATGTGAGAGTGAATGCTTGTCTGTCACTGACTCTAAATGTTAGCTCTGCAACTAACTGGCCACTGGGTGTCTAGATTGGGGTGTACCCTGCCTCAGACCCAAAGCTGCTGGGATAGGCTCCATGCACCCGCGACCCATAACTAATGAATTAATTGGTTGGTTTGCTTGTTGATCTGTGTTATTATGTAATTTTCTGATTGTGCTGTTGTCTTAGCCAGGACACTCTTGCAGAAAAAAATTTAATCTCTTTTAATCTTTTTAGCTTGGTTAAATAAAGTTTAAATAAAAGTAAAGTAGTCAAAACTGTAATCAAGTAAAAGTACTTGATTAAACTACTCATCTTTATTCTAGTACTAGTACTAGTACCATTGACTTCTGCTATTTTGAGGGCAGTAGCCAAAGATGCAATATGTATCAGTAAAATTAATTGGTTTAAAATAATAAGGATGGAAGAAAAAGTAGTAGGGCTGCACAATATATCACAAAATTTATTGTTATTGCAATGTTATTGATTGCAATATCCGTATTGCACAGAATGACTTGTATCACAATAACAATATATCATTTGATAAATCAAAATCATTCAAACAATTGTCCAAACAAACCTTCAAATTAAAATGTAGTGCTTCCAAACAAAATGTCCTGGTTTAGACCTGGTTTAGTCCTAGTTTAGACCTGTTTAAGTCTGGTTTAGTCCTAATGTAATCTTTGATACTGATTTAACTCCTGCTTTGACGGATGGAAGTTAGTCCAGAATGTTATATTTATTTTTCCTACGTAAGTAGTTATTGTAAATCAAATATTTTTTCAATATGGTACAGCCTTAAAAAGTAGTGACTTAACAGTAACAAGGTGTACTCCAGTTGATTGTTGTCCAGAAATGAATTGTATCTGTGTATTTGGGATCCTATAAAAATGAGCGTCTGCACATGACAGGAGAAAATCATTTGAATTGCATTTGACTGGATTAAAGCTTCAATAAACCCAATGAGTAGTTCCATTAATTCCTGCTCCTAGAATATCCCGGAGGGGGTCAAACTGAGCACAAATGGAGGAGAAGCACGCTCATGTTTTGTTTGAAATCACCATCAGATTTCCACAAGCTTTATTCAGAGTTTGTTCCTGCAGGGCACCTTAGCTATTCATAATGTGCAATCTACATTTTCACCACCAGATATTGCCCAAAAAGTCCAAAACATACCCATCTTAAGACTTGCTCAGCTGGGTCAGAACTATTAAACACAGAAAAGTAGACTGATGGATAGTAACAAAAGAAACTAAAGGATTGAACTTTTTCAGAGGCACGTATTGAGCAGCAATGTCTTCATATTTACTATTTTCCAGGCTGGTTACAGTGACACAGTGCCCTGTCTGAGTGCTCTGTGGTTTATAGGATTATGGGTTTGAAAATTGAATCGAGAACTGTGCTAAGGTTAGGAGGCCAGAGAGAAATCGGTCCAGGCCGAGGTGAAGCCACTGTTTCAGATGTTTATTGTGAGCGGCGCAGACAGGCTCCTCCTTCAAACAACACACATACTGTACACATACAGGCACAGAGAGACATGCACTATTTCCCTGTATTGATTAAGTGGAAAAAAGGGTTGAGGTCAGCGGGTATTTGTCTGAATTTCTTTCTCCCTGTCTCTCACACTCCATTTGTCTCTGTCTGATTCGATACTCGTCCTCCTCCACCAGGGGGGCATGCTTCATCCATATACCTACTTCTCCCCTCCCCTGACCCACGCCAAACACTCACTGACTCCTTTTGTCTGTCTGTGTGCCCTTCACTTGACATACATAAATCAATCAGTCAATTCCATTTCATTCAGAGCAAGGCCCTGATGGATTTCTGTGCCACTGTCCTGATATAGCAACAGGGCCTGCGCTTTAATTACATTTGAAATGAGCTGATTTGCTCATGGCCACAGATCTGATTCCCCTTCAATTGCAGCTATCGCATAAACGTCAGTGAAACAAAAAAAAGCAAACAGATGTGTGGAGTATGTTGGCATTAAGTTTATGTCCTCAGCAAGATTTTATGGATCATAAATTGTATAAAATGACAGAAAACAAAATCAACTCATTGTCTCACACCCACTCAAGGCAACATATTCCTATCACATTTTAAAATACAGTTTTTAAAATGACAACCACAAATATGTGCACAAAGTTTCAAGTTATAAGTGGCTCCAGCTATTTCAGTTTCATAGTTGTTCGAAAAATTGGTAATAGCACTTGGTGTTGTGGTAATAAGCTGTGCAGGTAACTATGTCAGTACCATGTGTAGAAATTTGGAGGGAAGTTTAACAGATAACAAGTCCCATTAAAGGAATTATAACTGCACTATCTTGTGTTTTAAAACTTAGAACAACCAAGTGAGTGTTACAATTTGAAACATGCCTTGGTTTGTCATTTCTCTTTAGCTTTTCTGGTAATTTTTTTTTAATTATCCAATTTCCTAATTTTGTATTATTCCTTTTTTATCCCAGTAGCCACCAGGGGGCTCCCAGGTACCCCGGTCAGCATGTTTTGGTGTTAGTGAGCGGAACCGGAGTACCTGGAGGATACCCAACCAAGCACAAGAAGAACATGCAAACTCCACAAAGAAAGGCCCCGTCCGGCCCGAGAGTCAAACTCTGGACTTTCTTCTTCTTGCTGTTAGTGCCACTGTGCCGTCGTCTTTATAGACATAACATGAGTTGCATTTCCTTATAATCCACTATATTTTATACTGTATTATTAAGTCTATTAATATATTATTTCTCCACATCTGAACAGTATGTACATGTACAATAACATGGGGGCAGTGAGTCATTAATTAAGCCAGTACCTGAATGTTAACACTTTCACTAACAGATAGTCCTGATAGTTGATCAATAATGCCAGACTCAATCAATCAGCGTCCCTCTCTCTCCCCACGCCGCTTCAGAGCTGCAGGCGTGATCTGTCCTCCGGTGTCTCTGTCATTTGTCTCTACGTCCCCCCCTTCCATCTGATAGCCCTAGTGCTTTTCACATGCCCTTTCCATGTGTCCTTACCCCCTGTCAGTGATTTATTTGTGTGCCTGGTCATCTCAGAGGACGCCACAAGTTCACACTCATTTGCACAAGGAACTTTAACAAATATTCTGATTTATTTGTTATTTTTTTGCAATTGAGAAAAATACTTTTTAAAAGCACTCATTTAATGAAGACATAAAAAATAAGCTGCAATATGGTAGATATATTTTTACATTTTGCCTGATTAAATAAATCTAGTAATAATATATAAATGAGTGCAATTATGTAACTTTTATAATTGCACGAAAGGAATGTAATAGACATTTTTAAAACTGTATTAAAAGACTAGTTATTTTCAGCACATCACTAGTGTAGTATCATTTTATCCTGTGCTTTACAGAGAATGAGATAGAGCACATTTCCCTCCCTCACTGGCACTTTTTGGATTGTAGGCTTTTGCTTTTTTATTTTCTCATTTGGCTCCCATTACTTTGCTGCAGCCAATTCACATGGGCAATGATCTGTGAAGGTAATATCTGTACCCTCATTTTCAAATATATCCATGGTCATTTACACTTGCAAGCACACATGTTTGCTGTAAAGACAAAGGAGCATTATTATGAATGAGCATGTAGAGACATGCACTCAATTTATTAAAACATTATAATTTAGTGTTAGAAATGGCTTGGCGTTGCTTTAATGCTGCGCTAATAAAAAACATGGTTGTATGTAACATGAATAGGGGAGGCTCTGTGCACTTCAAGCTGCACGTATGGATCATTTAACAATTCTTGATTGCCAGCAATGAGAAGTGATAGGCCTACCTACATTTTCCTTCTGTTCTGGATAGATTCACAGTTAAGAGCCCTGGTAGAAGCTCAGTTGTATATTTCTCAAAGCTCATTAGCACATCCTCAAACAATGATAAAACTGTTGGCAGCAAATTAGAAACTCATCTGGGAATAGTAAGTACACAAATAGCTACTATTTAAATACTAGCATTTAGTTTTCAATCAATTCAAACAACAGACATTGCACTGCAATATCCCATGGCTTCAGTTTAGTGCGCCATCTGCTGACTGAAAACACACACTGCACTCACTGGTATTATGTTATTAAGAATGTAATGCCATGTTGATCTGGACGATATTGAGCCACACTTTATTTTTTTCCATGAGGAAAATATGAAAAACCCACAATAATACAGCATAGTTGCGTAGATGATTGTTTGCAATGACTCATTAGTCCCATAATAAGCTCTTAGCTGTTGTTGAGTAAACAAAAATGGATAATATGATAATAAATCATAATACACCGTAGTCTAATTACAATTTTTTTACATATAATCATGTGTATTTATCAAAACACCTCCAACCAATAGGTGGTGGTATGTAACTTGACTTTTGCCTTTGTCGGAAATGCACGAAGAAAAGAAAAAAGCGGAAGAGACGTGGCACAAAAACAGAGGAAAAGGAGCGGCTAACAGGGAAGTTTTTTTTTTAAAGTGAATGTCTTTACACTTACTTGATAATGAAATGGTCAAGAAAGCACAAATGACACTTGTACAAGTTTTCTAAAACGGGCAGAACGCGACTTAAGTTTTGGTGAAAGGTAATGTTACTGGTATTTATCCTTTTCGAAGGGATTTCATATGCTAGATTAGCAGGCTAATATTAGGCTACATGCTAAATGTAGCTGTGTTTGACAACTTCCTAGTTAAACTAACTTTATGGTAGCTACGAGTAATGGATGGTACTTGTTAAATAATGACAGGTGTCGCAAGAACATTATAAATTAACTTAATTCGATGTAGGCTATTGTTTTAATTCCAGCGTAATCTAACGTTTAAAATCAATGTGGTGGGTTAAAGAGCAGTCGGATGCATTGGAGACATGGGCGTCATATTGGTGTTATGGACTAACATTTCTACTGTAAATGTGGAAAAATTAAGGGTTACTTTGACTTATTCTTGTACCATTAGTATGAACAATGATACGTTTAAGGTTTTAAATAATTCTACTTACAGATCTTTAGTTCTTAGATACAGTATGTACTGTAGGCTATATATGCTAACATAAGGTTGAATTTGACATTTTTTAAACCTAACAAATAATTAACTTTGACAGTACAACCTGCTATGGGGCTCTGCAAATGTCCAAAGAGGAAGGTTACCAACTTATTCTGCTTTGAGCATCGGGTGAATGTGTGTGAACATTGCCTGGTCTCCAACCACAACAAGGTTAGTGGGTTAGATTATTTTTGTGAAGCATACTTGATGTTTAGAAAGTATCATCTCTATATTTATTTTATTTTGTGTATATATATATATATATATATATATATATATATATATATATATTTTTTTTTTTTTTTCAGTGTATAGTGCAGTCCTACTTGCAATGGCTTCAGGACAGCGACTACAATCCCAACTGCACTCTTTGTGAAAACCCACTGGCAGGCCAGGACACTGTCAGACTGGTTTGCTATGGTAATGTTACATATAGCGTTCTTATCATTAAAACAACAAACAATTCACTCATCTGGGTCAAACAGGTTTTTCTACTAAACAACACACAACCTCAATCCTTGGGGACACTACACTAACTAAACTGAAAATACTTATCAATGATTCTTTCATAGATGTATTCCACTGGCACTGTCTTAATAATTTGGCCTCAAGGCTGCCCATCCACACGGCTCCTGCAGGATACCAATGTCCCACTTGCCAGGGTCCAGTATTCCCCCCTTCTAACCTAGCCAGCCCAATTGCAGATGTATTGAAAGAACAGCTCTCATCTGTTAATTGGGCTAGAGCTGGTTTAGGACTACCTCTGGTAAGATTCTACTCATGGGTTGGACCATAAGCCATTGTTTAATTTTGATATGTAACTGATAACTGTAATTGCTGACAGATTGAAGAGCCCATTGGGCAGCTCGAAGAGACTAAAGCGACCGATATCACAGATTACACTGATTGGTCATCATTTGAGGGTGAGTGTATGACTTTACTATCCCATATTTCCTGATGTGTATTAAATTATTTTGTCGCTTTTGTATTTTGCAACAAGAGCCTTAGGTCACCATGATTGCCTTAATATGTTTATCTCACATGTTTGTGCCACAGCCCGAGAACAAAGTGAAATGTTCCCCAGTCACTCCTACAACAACAATCTTGGCTCTCCAACAAATTCCATCTCAACTGCAGCACAGGAAGACCTTGGATGTCCTCATAAAAATGGGGAGCCAAGTATTCAAGAACAGTCTGTTATAAACTTCACTGAACCCAATACTTGTGACACTCTCACAATGCATGCAGGTAAAACTCAGTTGCTTCATCCACAATGGATGACCTAAAGTCACTGCAATACTGTATTAATATTACTCTTGTTTCACTGATTGTTTATAAAAGCATCATCGCCAAGGAAGGTTTATGACACGCGGGACACTGGCCACAGCTCTGTCACACAGATTGACTTTGATGATGACAAGTACAGACGGCGGCCAGCACTCAGCTGGTTTGCTCAAGTTCTCAAGTTAGTATTTTATTTTGCATGTTACAAGATGTCCCTCTTTATAATTAGTTATTAAATGTTTCTTTGTTCTTTCTTCTCCTCAGAAACCGTACTGGTGGAAAACGGACATCTC
Organism: Neodontobutis hainanensis; assembly: GCA_024349245.1. Taxonomy (NCBI): domain Eukaryota; kingdom Metazoa; phylum Chordata; class Actinopteri; order Gobiiformes; family Odontobutidae; genus Neodontobutis; species Neodontobutis hainanensis. The sequence continues at coordinate 5,430,502 of JALDNG010000008.1, read as the reverse complement.
TGTCGTGGAAGCAGCGGATGTTTATGTTTCTTTTGGTTGGAGTTCTAGGATTCTTTACATTAATTATAATTATGGCTAAACTTGGACGTGCCTCAGCTGGTTCAGACCCAAATCTAGATCCTCTTCTTAACCCTAACATCCGTGTAGGGAAATACTAATAACAAGCATCGATTACTTTCCTATTACACAACCTAAGGTTGTGTAGGTTGTGTGACAATATGACTTTAAACATATTTGGGCTAACAATAGGAGCTATGTGATCATCTTGAATAGAGGACCACTCTCGAATAGAAGCAAAGCTGCCAGTGTTTTGACACTGAAACCAAGAGCAGTAAACAATTATTTTTGCTCGGATTTGTGATTTAAAATGTGTGGTGGGTATTTATTTGTATAATTCCAGCACTACATACATTGGTGATCTGTAGAAGTTCACTAGAAAAGAACACTGTTGATGTTGAGAGAACATCTCTCTATATATTTGGCAAGTTATGTTTTTATATTTTCAGTTTGACTGATTTCAGTCACTTGTGGAAAAGCCACGTGCATTTTTCCTTTCTGACTGGAAATCCACATGTGATTATTAAGACAAACTATTGGTGTAACAATGACTTCTGGAATTGAGTGCATTGCTTTTAAATTTGCCACAAGTATGTACATTTTTCTGATGTTTTTTTCCTGTACATTAAATAACAAAACTACAATTTTTCAGATTTTTCTTTTCTCTCTCAAAGCACACTTAAGAAAATGACTAAAAGAAACTGATTTTATTATATTGTTTGTTTATTGCACCACAAAGATCTTTAAGTGGCATAACTCTTTGAATGACGATGGCTATTCTGACAAACTATTAAAAGCAAATGTTAATATCATTTAAGGCTTACAAAATAACACTAAATAAAAATAAAAAAAGGTTTAAGTAAAAGCAACTGGACAGTTTTCAAGGTAAAGACGTTTCAACTCTATTTCCAAGAGACTTTCTCTTGGCATTACAGACAAAACGTCTTCACCTTGAAAACTGCCCAGATGCTTTTACTTAAACCTTTTTTTTTGTCAATATATCCTGGATGAATGAGAACCTTCACAGACACTAACACTAAATCCATTTAAGAATTCAGCAACAGACATAATTCCCATACCACAAGTGTTTTTATTATGTAACCTCACATGCTGTCTTTGGTAACCCTGGTTATCACATCACTACTGACGGCCCACCAACTGATCATATGTGTGTGTGTGAGTCTACAGTGCTGTCAAACTTTCCACTGAGCGTGCCAAGCAGTCATAGCTGATGATATTGGCTGTTAGGGCATTTTTTGCACATTGATGCAGGGAAAGCAGCCTGCGGCAACAACAGTTGTACACACTATACATTTACCTGTCCACCCCATTAAGATACTAATAACCTTTTTTACCTGTTTACTGAATAATTTAAGTAATTTTCTATTTACTTTGACCATATATTTGAATGTGTGATTATCTTGCCATTACATTGGAATTCAATGTACTTCTCATTGTCTGTGAGTTATTAGAATGACTATTGCTCTGACATAATAAGGCCACTCTGGTCAATAATGGTTGGTAGTTAACAGTAACTGACAAAGCAGCACCACCCTGATCTGCATATCCTCATGATCTCTCCAGTGTTAAGACAATGGAAAATAAAAATATGTTTGGTATTATCACTGACATGTCCATTACTATAAGCTTCATAAGATATGAGATAGGATAGATGTGAGAGCCATAAAACTATTAAAAATGCTATAGTCTCCTGTAATAACTGTCCTCTGTGACATTGGATGAGCTCAGATGTCAATAAATGTGAGTGAGTTTCATTGGTGCTTCCACAGTTCAGTTTAAAAGGAGCATGACACAGATCAGTGCTGTCGGGTACATAGAAAGAACACATCTTCCCGTGTCATTTCTTTAAATTCTTTCACATTGTAAGTACAGATTTACTCCATTATGCAATGATTAATTTTATGCTATTTCTAATTAGCTGCACTCTTAACTGATTATGATAAATGATCAACGTATATCACTGTTGTTTTGATTTTAGGCTTGTGTTTTAGTCCTATGTTGTAATTGTGTTTTTGTGTTTTGGAAAAAATACTGACCATGCTTATGTTAGTGCTACACTAAATAACTGTATTTGCAGTTAACAGTTAGGACATCTGTCATCTGGAGCATCAGGAGATGGAGAAATGTTTTAGAACATCCCAACCACATCAGAATGCTAAAACCATCAAAGGCCACAAGTCTGACATATGTGAGAACAAACACCCAAAGACTCTGCAAATAATGAGCCGTAAACAAAAGCATTACCGTAAACACCCTTCAGATGACAATGGCAGCCATGAGTAAGTAAACATGTTCATCTTTGTTTAATCTACAGACATTTTTAAAGTTTTACTTTGTGCTGACATGTTTCATATTTTATATATGTTCTATAGTACCCTTTCAACCACAGAGGACAGTGTTTTTAGTGATCATCACCACGACAACCGGCATCACCATTCTCACTGTTCCAAACGCAAACAAAGCCATCATAGCCTTTCCACTTCAAGCACCTCAATAACGTCATCATCATTGCCGTCCTCCTCTTCTTCGTCATCAACATCTTCCTCTCTTTCATCCACCTCTTCATTGTCATCTTCATTTTCTTCATCAACAACATCCTCTTCCTCCTCCAGCTTTTCATCCGACACTGACAGTGAAAGTTCAAATCCACGAAGCAAGCCTCAACATTCACACTCATGTACTGACATCTCAAGCAAAAACAGATATTTTGACGAAGGAGATGACACAACTCCTTTGATAGCAAAAGGTGAACATCTGACCCAAAAACCAAAACAAGAACGAGTCAGATCTCCTCAGTGTGGTCCGTCCCACAGTGGACATAAAATTACCAGAGGTGATGGAAGTGTCCGTAAGGCTAAATCAATGGAGTCTCTTGCTAGGCCAAAGGAAAAAGAAGCACAAGATGAAACCGAACAGGAGAGGAGGAAAAACGAGGCCAGAAAGAATTTAGTTAAGGAAAAAATTAAATTCTCTGCATTTCTTAACGAGATAACCCGGCAAGTGCTTAGTCCAATGAGACTTACTACCCTTGGAGTGTCAAATGCTCAAAGGCCCAGCAGTCCAGGACAGGTCTCTGTTAGGTCAAAAAAGTCTGATAACAACACTGAGAAAAAAGAGCAGCAGACAAATTTACCGTGCAGCGCAGAATCTGCTAGCTCAAGCAAACATTCACGTAAGCGTTCAAACTCTCATCCCCGACACTATAGTCATCGCTCAGCAGACTCACCTGATGACAAACCACAAAGCTGCCCTGACACTGGTTGTTTCAAAAGGCATCACTCATGGTCTTATCGCCATCGATCCTGCTCACCTTCAGATAAGCACCACCATAACCACCACCAAGGACACCATCGCTATCATCATGGACATGTTAGTCCAAGTTATCAAAGAGATCACCAACATAAATATGAACATTACCACAATCCTACTTGTTACCAAGATGACCGCCACAAAATCAGTCATCACCTTAAAAAACACCATTACTACTATAGTGGAAATCATCAGAGCACACTACATCATCACAAAGACCATAATGCACCTGTGCACCACAACCATCAATGTCCTGCACATCACCATGGAAGCTGCCATACATCACATCATTGTGATAATGGAAACATTCACCAAAGACTCACCAGTCACTCAAATGAGTGTCCTACAACCCCACGTAACCACAGACACCACAATGACCCTGGAGATTACTGTACAGATAGTTATAACCAACGTCACCATGAAGAGCATCATAGTCAACATCGTCACTACAGTGACCATCATAGCAAACAACACAACCATGGACACCATCGTAATGTGCCCCTTCATCAGCCTAGAGAACATCACCACCAGGGTGAACATCAGCATGGAGGACATTATAACCATGAAAACCGCCATGATAATCCTTATTTCTATGGAAAGCATCAACGTGAGTTCTATCATCACCATGGAGACCACCAAACACTGTCCCAAGACCACCGTCGTGAACCACACCCCCACAACTGCAAATTGGACCAATTTAATGAACACCATCACCTTGAGCCCCATCATACTGACCCTAAAAATCACCACGGAGACCATCAGAGTGAGTCCCATCATCACCATGGAGACCGTCATAGTGAATCCCATCACCATCACTATGGCCATCAGCAACACCATGAAGACCACTATAGTCCCCACATAGGTACTAAATCCCACCAGATCCAGTCTAAAACAAACCAGGGTCAGTCTTTAGACAAGGACCTGGAGTCCAGCAAGGACTCAATCAGAAACACCAGTACATCTAGTCAAAACGAGAAGCAGACCAGCTTCACTGACTCATTACGTAAGGTATGGCAGTATTACATGAATTGTACATTTAGTTTTACTTAAATGTATTTTTCCAGTCGAAGGTTGATTATCTTGTTACATAATAGTGGAACACTCATATGTATTTTGTAAGCATTACTTAGCATGTCTGTGTGGACAATTAAAATTGATTAGTTAAGTATTAGTTACTATTGAATAGTTAAAGCACAATAAAGTCATAAATATCAATAAAATGCTCTCAATAGTTTTTTGTTTCAATATCTTGTTATACACCTTTTTAACTCAATTTCTGTCTATTTGGTCACTACAGGAAAATGCACATGACATTGGTAGAATAATGTAAGTGGGGTGCTTCTTCTCAGACTGTATGTGAATGAAACAATATTATTTACCTATGCATTTATAAAGTATAAATAAAATAACTGAAGTATAAATAAAATAAAGGTCTTTTCCAACAGGATACTACAGGAGCAGAATGAAGGTCTGCAGCAGACTTTGTTGAAAACAGCAGTGAGAGTTGAGTGCTTGGGAGAAGAATTCATGAGCAGTCGGAAATGTTTGGAGACAGAGCTTCAGAGGACACGTATAGAACTCAGTAACCTCACTGAAAGGTTTAAAAGGTAAAGAACACAAACATACTAAAAAGGTATGCAACCTATGTTGCAGTGGCATCGAATATTTTGGTTGTCTTTGTGTACCAATATATTGAACGTTCATCTCACAAAAAAATGAAGAATAAGTATGGTTTATGCTCTTCACATATCGTATTTTCACATATCGTAATTTCGCCTTTTTAGACTGCATGATAGCTGCTCCTCAACACAACAAACCAATAGTCTGCTGCAGCAAAAGCTCAATCTAGTGGTAAAAGTCTTTTTTTTGTCTATTGAAACCACAAAGAACCACACCTGTATCTGGAACTACTTTGTTTTCTGTTCCTTTTGGTAGGCTCAGAGTATGGAAGGGGAGCGGGAGAGGCTGAACAAACGTATTTCAGCTTTAACAGAAAAACTGTCTGATTCAAAGTTTGCCCACAGCATGGAAACATGCAATGTAGGATCCTCTCTTATCTTTCTCCAACAAAGGCATACTTTAATTTGGACTTGTAACATGTAACAATATGCACATTTGTCATTATTTTACAGGTAACATCAATGCACAGAAGTGACCAACAATTTCCCTCAGAGGATGTTATTAATCAGGTGGTGCTCCCTATTACACCTCCACCAGCTCAGTTCATGGACTATGCAAAGGACAAAGCTGCTGGACAGGAACAGTCTCTGGGGTCAGTCCCAGAGGAGGAGGAATCTGATTGGTCAGAGATCGGCGAGGAGACACCAAGATTTATACTAACATGTTTGAACCGTGGCCAAGCATGGAGACACACAGAGGGTGAAGTAGACAAAAGCAGTGAGTCAGAAAGTGAAGAAATAGTTAGACCACACTCTCCACGTCCACTGACAATACCTCACCTACAGTTTACTGTCCACAATGAGATCTCACCCTTTGTCCAAAGTAATCTCTCTAATATTGTGAAATGTGAGGGGTCTTACAGAATCACCACAAATCCCAAACTGGGGTCTGCCGTTCTTGTTCGGTCAGCAAGCTTGGAGGAGATCCCTCTGGCCCGTCACTCTATGGAGAAGGAGCTCAGAGGCACAGAGGCCATGATGGACCTCCACCACCCATGTGCTGAAGCTACTGAGGACTACAATGAGATCATTCATCACTTAAGAACCAGTAACAACGGGGACACTGTGAATGGGTGGCAGATAGATAGCAGTGTTTCAGAGATGGACAGAGCTATGTCCGGTCTGCAGTCAGCAGAACGCAAACTCAACCATCTCATATCTGAAACGCAGCTAAGTGAGCAAAAAGGTGAAACCAGGGCTGAGATGCACGGCTGGACAGATGAAGTGCTCAAAGGGGAGCGCACAAAGCTGTGACAGGAGACGATTAACCTAACTACATTTTTAACAGTGTAAGCTGCATTTGATTGTACCTGATCTGTATATTAGAAAATGTGCGCATTTACATCATGTTATTGACTGGGAATATTTACATAGTTATGTGTGTGTACATTTAAAGATAAATCATATTTAAAAGTTCTCTATTTTAGTTAATGGTAATAAATTAATAATGGTAGCATATTTCCTTCAGTGGATACAACCCTCTTGTGTTTCTTAAGTAGATGTTGTGACAACATTCTGTAGTGTGCAGCATTTAAAAAAATATGTTATCTAGAGCAATACTGTAGAAAAATGCTAATAAAAAATGTAGAGGTAAATATTAAGATATGGTATAACCAAAACCCAGTTTTAGCCAAGATGTGATGTTTTGTTCTTGTACAATGGACTGAACAAATAAACAAATAAACTTTAGTTACATGTTGTCTCTCTATCACCCAAAAAACTTTGTTTCATCCTGGGAGTGCAGTTTGTGTGTTAGTACAGCCATTTATTGTATTATACTTTAATATTTTAGTCGTTATAAAAATAAAAAAGATAGTTCTATTAAACGTTTAATTGTTTACTTCACAAACACTCGCATGTAATACATGCATATACGCGTCATATCAAATCTGAACATGGATCTGTCAGCTTTAATTACGTTTGTCACTCATGTCCCTGTGCGTGTGTGAGTGATGAGCTGAGCAGACAATGGCCTGGATTGATCAGACCCGTTTAATAGGATATAGATGGGCATTAGCTGTAAGACGTTCCTGCTAGCCAGATTCACCAAATCCACTGTGTGGCCCTCTGGACGGTGCACAGTGGTTGCTGGGAATCAAACAACTTTTTTCAGCACTTTTTGGGAGACAAATAAGGTAAATATTAATATAAAAGCAAAATAAACCTAGGATTTTATTAAATTTCACTTGAATTGGATAACTGTCTGTGTTTAGAAAGTATGTTTAAAATGGTTACCATAATCTTATTATTGAGCAATGTTAGTGTTATAATTGTGTAGCTATTCTTATCTTTTTTTTCTCTATTCTCATACAAGGGGTTAGGTCTTGTCTCTTGCTGTTTCGTTGCTCTTCCTTCCCCTTCTCCCCTGGTACAACTCGGACCCCCTCATTTCTGCAATCATGGTGGTGATGAAGATGAAGTTCCCATTTCAGAAAAGGGTGAAGTTGGCCCAGGGTCTGTGGCTCCTCTCTTGGAGTGCCACAGTGGCCGGGGCCATAACCTTCACTCTGGGATGCGTTCTCAACATAGAACTTCGCAGGAGAGGAGAGGTACTGAACCTTTCTATAGCAGTTCAGTAGCATCCAGTTGTTTGTAAGAACGTTTAGTTAGTTTTAGTCACTTGCCAAATGATGGATCCTAAGCCTGTGTTACAAATAATGTTAATCTAACTAAATAAACTTGACAAAAATAGCTTATCCTTTTAAATCTGTAAACAGTAAAACTTACGTATAACAGCTATGTATTTTGGAGAAACAAAAAACTTCTGACAGGGAATCTGAGGAATTTTATCTACTAAAAGAATGTCCTTGTCAAAGCTTAACACACACGTGACCTACTTTGGATCCTGACTCATTATTAATAACCAGGCTTTGTGTAAATCCTTGCTCCTGAGGCTTTTCATAACACAACAGTGATAATAGAGATCACAAATTTATTTTGCAACCTATATTAAACTACCCGTTAACACATTTTGTCTCTTGTTAATGCACGTTAGATCTTATCGTTTGTTATCTTTTTAGAAGCTCACTTCAGTTAAATACGCTGCACTCACTGTATACTGTTTTTAAAAAACAGCACCTGGTTTACACTGAATACACCTGGTATGTAAACTTAAAATAAGAGTGTGAGACTTGTTATTAGGTGTAGTCTATGTATTATTTAAATATCCTTACTATTAGTTTATACTTCCGATCCTGCCAAAGCAGAGCACACACTGCATCACATCCAAGCAGAAACTCACCGTCAGCCGAATGCACAGCACAATATTCATCATCTCTTTGAGCCTCCATTTATTTAGAAGCAGCAGCAAGAGACTCTACAAGAGAAAATACATCAGTCACTTACACTCTGATTTCATGTTTCAGTCAAGAGTCAAAACAGATGTTAAAATATATTATGAAAAACATTTTGAATTTACTATATACACTTATTGAACACAAATATAAACAGTGTTTTGTGAATTATTTGTAATTAAGAAAAACATCCTTCATCTGATTGCAAACAGTTACATTTCAAATGTGTTGTGCTCTTCAGGTAATGGACAACACCGATATACACATTGTGCCCAACACGCTCATGATAGTAGGTCTGGCCTCTTTGGGTATCAACTATTTTGCTGGAAAGATTGGCCAGGATGCTCTGGATGCTGGCAGATTTCCGCGCTGGAAGAATTTCTTGAAGCCTTACTTTGCAGTCTCTTGCTTCTTTACTGTCCTCATGCTGCTGGCTGTCATCATGAGCTATGCCATGAAGGGCAGTCTGGAAGCCTCACTAAAGGTGGGCTTGAGAAACGGCATTCGCTTCTACAAAGACACAGACACCCCAGGACGCTGCTTTCAAAAGCAGAATATCGACCGGCTACAGATGGAGTTTCAGTGTTGTGGAAACAATGACTTCAGGGACTGGTTTGAAGTGCAATGGATCAGCAACCGCTACCTGGATTTCAGCTCAAAAGAAGTCAAAGAGTAAGTGCTTAAAGATAGCTCCTGCATTTTCTTTCAGTTTCTGGTTGACATTTTTACCAATGTATATATTTTTTGCCTCTTCCCCAAGCCGCATCAAGAGCAATGTGGATGGCCGTTACTTGGTAGATGGAGTTCCATTCAGTTGCTGTAACCCAAGCTCTCCCAGGCCGTGCATCCAGTATCAGCTCACCAACAACTCAGCCCACTATAACTATGACTACCAGACCGAGGAGCTCAATATCTACATCCAAGGCTGCAGAGAGGCCCTGGTCAACTACTACATGGGCCTGATGAACACCATTGGTGCTGGTGTACTCTCTGTGTTCCTATTACAGGTATAATACTGTTTTGAGAAAATGAGAGCAAATGTGTTGGCCTTTACTTTGGACTTAAGCTATAAAAGCTTATTAGAAAACAAACATAATCACTGTCACTTTCATTTGAGAAACAACACACTCAGCTTTTCAAGAAATATTACAATCAATCATAATTTACTTTGCAATATGTTGTTTTGTTTGTTGTTTTATTTGTCTGGTGTAGGTATTTTATAAAAAGCACAATATAAATTTTATTTAGTATTATTATTATATTATCCTGGGTTGGGTTGCAAATCAGAAAGTTCTACAAGTTAGTTTTTCTATTTGTCTGCCTTGACTTTTCCAGGGCTCTGTGTTGGTGAGCTTGCGGTTCCTGCAGACTGCCATGGAGGCTGTGGCAGGAAAGGAGAACACAGAGATTGAAACAGAGGGGTACTTACTGGAGAAAGGAGTGAAAGACACCATCATGGAGTACCTCAACCCAGTGCTTAATGTCCTGCTCTTTAAAAACCAGGTTCAGGAGGGCACTGCGGCTGCTACCACACCAGGCCCTGCCAACGCCTAAACACAGGGGAATGATACACACACACACACACACACACACACACACACACACACACACACACACACACACACTGTACATGAGCTTTCCACGAACTAATGAACAATTGATTACATCTGAACAGGAAACATAGATCAATATGAATTCCACTGACGTACGAATAGTGACTGACTGTAACATGTGGCCACATTGGAGGTGAATGTAAAATAGTTTGTAGTGTACTTTTTCGCCATTAAAAGACTAAAACTAACTGTGGAAAACACTTGATTTATACTTAATAAAATCAAGTCAGCAATCAAAATAACTGAAAATATATTTTTACTATATGTTTTTCTTTCTTTTATGTACATGAAGCATAAACCTAATTTAATATAAAACATTTATTTGCATTTTTCTTTACAGCTCTGAAATTACTCAAATATCAGTCATGCTTTTGAATTACTTTGCTCAGTAATCTTCTTAAATTTTTTTTTTTTTTTTTATAATAAAATTCACTGACTTAAGTGTTAAATTGATGTGGTGTTGTATACAGTGGATTTAAAAATGAAGCTGATTGTAGAGAGGCACAGTTACGCAACAAAATACTGACTTATTAAAGTATGAAGTTACTAAATTTCTCTCAGAGTGGACTGTGTTGTTCTTTCAGTGGCTGGCTCCTGCCTTTAACATCTCGGTCAGGAGGAGAGAGTATTATTAAGATGGATTAATGTGTGTCAGTAATACCCTTAGTGTGTCCTCTGCTTTGACACCTTTGTTAAAGCCGTTAATCTCATTTGTAAAAACTCAAACTTGCTGGCCTTGCTGACAGTCACTAGAAAACATGAACAATGTCATAGTTTTTCTCATATTACCTGGAATAAAATGAATGCAATATTGCAAACAGACATATAGTGAGAATTCAGAGCACAACCATTAGATTTTAAAAGACCACATAAAAGTTGTTTGATACATACAGACCTAACTGGTTTTATGATTATAGATTAGTCAAACTCAAGGCCATATTCCTTTTAAGTTTGTATATTCACACATATCAATTTGGATTGTTATGTCAAATTTTAGCTCTTATAGTGTTTTTTAGGAGTAGCCCTTTGGAAAATATAGAAGTCAAATAGGCTATTTAAGTGGTCTTCTGACATTAAGTGATGAAAGTTGTAGGCATCTGGAGAACAAATTATTATATTTTTTAGTAAATGTGCAAAAAATAAACAAGGAAGTGGTTTGACTGTGACATAATTTTTTGGCGGGCCCCCATTTTTCGGCAGTGAAAATTACTTGTCCCCACCCCACCCCACCAAAAAAAGGCAGGGCTACTTGTTTTACTGTCTTCATTATAGAAGGTACTATGACCTACAAGTAACGCAATTAGATATAATATTCCCGTGTAAATGCATTGTATTCACATTTCAGATCCTAAGTGACTTTCAAATGCAATACTCACCAGATAAAACCAGATTTAGTCTCCTCTCAATTAGAAACGCCTGGATCACGTGACAATCCGACACCAAGGCGCTATTTCCCACGATTTTGGTTTACTCCGGATCGTACCCTTTTGAAGCCATTCACGGAAGTAGGTGCATCGACTTTCTTTATTCATTATTGTTAAATAACAATATATAGTATACTAACAGGACTGTCGATAGACATAACAGAACTGTCTCTTTGTGTTTGGGGAAGACGTCTAAGTAGAAGTTAGCTCTTAAAACTATAACAAATAGTTGATAATGCTCTTATTATGGCTTTATAGTCAGTCACATTGTGGTTAATGTGAATGTCCAGAAAGAAAGCGTCTGTTCTCCTGTAAATGTACTAGGTTTTAGATGTTTTGAGGACAAACTGTCACGCCCAGTAAGGGTTTACAGCAGAGGGACTCATCCAGAGCCACACAGTAGCATTTGGGCTGCCCCGGAAAGCTAACAGCTAACGCTAGCAAGATTTAGACAACTGCCTACAAAACGAACAAATAACTTTTAAAGTAGCTTACGACACATTAAGCTATCACTCTTCGGCTACAACTTTAGCTGCTTGGGTTGACAACCGAAGTAGCAAGTGGGAAAATCTATCAGAAGAGGAAGGTGTGTTAATAAAACAGTAACATGTTATGATTATATTTTTGTCCAAACATAACGACAGACAATTCAAGGTCTTGCAGAGTCTTTTCGCTAACTAAATGTTGCTGTCGTTTGTTTGGGTGTTAGGTCACGGGCTGTGTAATAAAACTAACTGTTAGTTGTTTTTTTTGTTTTTTTGTTTTTTTGCTGAGCTACTGTTAGCTTTGTCCCACAGGCCGCAAGAGTTTAGCATTACACCTAACTAGTTTTCTAGCATTTATTCACCAACCATTAAAGTTCATATATGATGAAAAGAGGTAATGACAGCCATTGTGGGTTTAAACATGAACCAAATCGCAGGGGAAAGCCCATTGTAGAGGGTTATATGGGATGTTTTAGTCTGTTCTTGTTTACTACCACATGATGGCGCTCATTTAGTTCATAGACAAAATAACAATTGATTACACTGTTAAAGGTGTAAAGTGCTATGAGTCACCAAGAAAGATGTGTTAGTTTTTACATCTTCATCTGCCAGTGTAACACTTTTGGTACAATGTGTTAGTGTGAGCATCATGAATACATGTCTAATAAATGATTGTCGTTTCTGGTCTAGTTTTATATAATACTTTGACATATAAGCGTTTAGATTTCAGTTATTGCTGTTGTGCACATGGGTTTGTGTTTCTGCTGCTACACCTAATAAGTAATGTTTTGTTTATCTTTTGCACGTCATGTCAGAGATGGAAGGAGATGAGGTCAGTTTTCCACCAGATTCTTTGGATGATCTGTCTCAAAGAGGAAGCGTAGCCTCTTCTGCAACACTTTCTCGTGGTATAACGTGTTATCACCAAATGATAAAAGTGCAATAATTTAACAGCTCATTCCCAGGCTTATTATTTCTCTCATTTTTCATCTCTCAGCCCAAGACGTTCTTGTATATCTGTTTGGGGAGAGCGCAGTGCATTTAACAGTTGAAGGCATTGGCAGTATCTCTGTTCAGGAGTTGAGTCGCAGTGTTCGTGAGGCTCTCAATATTCCTGACTCGGTGCAGGATGTTTTTGCCTTTTGGCTGTGCTCACCATTGCTTGGTAAGAAGCTTTCCCTCTCAATAGCCGATAACAGCTCTGCGCAAAATAACTGATTAGAGTTTTTTTCTTCAGAATTGCAATTAAAACCGAGGCATCAGCCCTACAAACTGTGTCGGCAGTGGCAGGACCTGTTGTATCGCTTCACTGAGGCCTCAGAGGATGACATATCACAAGGTAGGAGTCTCATTTGTTTCTGAATGTGTTTAAATTGTTAGGTTGCAGCTCACATAGAGAAAAGCAGGTTTCTGTGGGATAAATTGAAGACTCGGAGGTTGGCATGACAACAGAAAGCGGCTGTGTCCAAGCTGAGCGGACACTAAAAGGTCCTAAAGGACAGGTGCATTAAGGAAGCTTTTTCATCTTTTTTGTAATGGTTTACTGCTGAGCCTTTACATTGTGTCAGTGAACTATGATGTTGCTGTTGTTTATGTAATTTTGAATCTACATATCTGTGGTTTAATTATCACACTGAGCTCAGTGGTATGCTGTCGTCCTTCAACCAGAAGGTAGGTGGTTCGATTCCTGCTCTCCCCACAGTTCATATTGTTGTTGTGTCTTTGGGCAAGACACTTAACCCTCCTTGCCTCCAGTGGTGTTCCAGCTGTAACACTGGTAATTAGAAGCCTAATGGAAGTCGCTTTGAATGAAAGTGTCTGCTAAATGACTAAATGTAAAATGTAATCACACAACTGATTTACTCTAACTCACGTTTTGTCCGCTTCTCAGATGAGCCATGTCTCCAATACCGCCGGAATGTTTTTTATCCCAAGTCAAAAGAGCTCCAGGTAGCACACAGAACCCGAAAACGTTCATGTTATATATTGCGTTTGTCCAGGTGTTCATTTTGATTTTACACTCTCTTTTTGATCAGATAGAAGATGAGGTAGTGCTTAGGCTCTTATATGAGGAGGCCAAGAGCAACATCCTTACTGGGCGATATCCCTGCGACCCAGAGCACTGGACAAGCCTAGGTGCTTTGAGTCTTGCCTTAGAAGAGGGAAGTGGTCTAGAGAGCCAAAAGCTGACTACTACATTAAAGTAAGTTTTAACAACACTTAAAGGTGAAATTAAGTGGCACAAAACTCAAAGCCCAAATGCACTGAAACAAAAAAAGAAAAGGTCAACACTAATTCTTAAAGATAAGAGAATTTGTTTTTCATGTTGAGAACACTCACAGTGCCAAATGTTTTATTTTTTAATTTTATTTATTTATTTACTTTTTATCTCTTTTATTATCCCTGTGGGAGTAACCATTGTCTGCAGCTGCCACCAGAGGGTGCCTAGCATGTTTTTGATGTTAGTGGGGTAAACCTGGAGAAAACCCACACACAGAAAGGCCCAGGAGAACTCTGGGCCTTCTTGCTGTGAGGTGACAGTGATAACCACTGTGACACCATGCCGCCATCTACTTTTATTAGTAGAATTATTTGGCCAAAGCAATTTTACATTTTTCTAATATTTCTGCTATAGTGTTGTTTTGTTTTGTTTTATTTATCATTGGCAAATAATGAATACTAACAAAGTAACGGTGCAAGTAATATTGAGCTAAAACTTCAAATAAAATTCTTTCCACTTTTTTTAGCATGTTTCATAGAGTATGATAGAACTACATTAAACCTAAGTCTGAAACTGTTGTAACAACATGGCACATTATTTAAATGTCATGTGTTACATTTATAACAGAGGGGAATATAACAACAAAACCCGCATTTTACTAAACTAATGGACCATTTTGTTGTTTAATTGTTGTTTTATGGTCCATAGAGAAAAGAAGCTGTCCTCTTTTCTGCCTGCTCATGTTGCCATGGGGAGTGGAGGTCTGCTCTCCACGCTGAGAGGGAAGTCAAGTCGTCAGGCAGGTTTGGAGCAAAAGCTTTTAGAAGAATACAGGAAGATTAGTACATCTGCAGGAACCTCTCCTGAGTCCATACATCTTCTACACCAATACCTTAACACGTGCCACGCCTTGCCTTATTATGGGTAGGGATTGATAATTTGAAGCTCCTGTTACCTTAGATTTTGTTTTTGAAAGGATTAACATAATAACATGACTATGCCAAAAAAGCTTGTGTCCCAAATTAAACAATATTTTTGTACTGATGTTTTGATGATGGTCTGATTGAACAGATGTGGCTTCTTTTTTGGAGCGATTGACAAACCTGTTCAAGGAATCCTTCAAAGAGGCCGACGCAAAGCTGTCATTGTTGGAATCTCTCTGGAAGGAGTGTATGTAATGGATGTCAAGGAAAAGGTGTGCACGTGTAAAAATACATTAGTATTTCTTATATTTGTAAAATGCGTTGTAATCTTTAATTCTCTTAATAATCATAAGCATATATCTTTTTGCAGCATGTACTGCTTGGACTGAGATTCAATGAGTTGTCCTGGGACCACAGCTACCCAGAAGAGGAGGGTGACTCTCACATACTGTGGCTAGAGTTTGATGGAGAAGAAGAGGGCACTCATGTCAACAAGCTGCTAAAGATCTATTCAAAACAAGTATGTACATGTACTTATGTTAAGTATCGTAAATGACTGACTGACTTCAACCAACAAAACAGACCTTGAAACTGATGTTGTCTTTATATGTGTGCTTCACTTCCAGTCTTTAAAACCAGCACAGAGTGGAAAAGCATTATCCATGGAATTTTTTTTCAAAGCTTCAATATATGCTGCCACTGCTGCTTTATTTTTAGCGAACCTGTTGTGTTACTAATCGCATAATATTATAGTAACATTGCATTATATGACCAGCTTTTATTACAAAGCTATAGTTACTATGATTGAAATGTTACAACTTGAAGTAAAATTGTCTCCAAAGATCTGTTGTAAACTCCTGTTAAATTGTGTGTCACTCAGGCGGAGCTAATGAGCGGCTTCATTGAGTTCTGTGTGGAGCTGAAGTCCGTATCAGAAGAAGGAGGAGCAACCGCAGCTGACGGCGAAGCAAGTCTGACTCAGCAAACATCTGGAAAAGACTTGAGCAACAAGAACGGTAGAGGAGGACGGCGTGGTTTACTGCGCAGACAAAGCAGTGTTGTCTGCAGTCGTGTCCATTCACTTAACACCATTAGCTACGTGGACAATGGTGAGTACAGTCCTCATTCTTCACACATAAAGATCTGCAAACTAATTAAGAGATGGGAACATACTGTATGTCACAATTATAGCGTAACAATACTCTGATTGCTTTTCAGGAAACGAAATCAAGCGCTTGAAACCAAAAAGAGCTGCTTCCTTCTTCACCCGACAGGCAACACTATCCACTTATTCTGCTGTTCAAGTGGCAGACAGTCTGGAGCAGGGTTAACCTTCCAACAAGTCTCCTAGTTGCTTTCAAAGACCAAACTTTGACACTGAGTTATTGAACAATGAAACACTTGACATTTAACTATTGATATATGAACGTGGAAAGGACCAAGTGAGGTATATAAGCAAAAGTGATCATATTTATCAGTTGATGTTGTGTGTGTGTGTGTGTGTGTATATAGAGAATATAATATGTGGAAAAACAAGAGCGCTTTCATGTTCCAAGGTTGGACTGAAGTGGGCAAAGCAGTTTATTATTTAATGGTAGGACTAAGAAAAGGCCTTATTGAAATCCTTTATCATATCTCATTACAGATGTCCAGGCACTCAAAAACATTTTAACCTTGTGCAGTACTAGGGTGTGTAAAATGATATAATTTCTCCATGATAACCTCAGCATTACTTTTTTTCACAACAACTGAAACAACAAGTCTTTTGTGACAGAGATTTTGATAATTCTGATATTCTGGTGACTCAAAGTTTTGTTTATATTTCAGTTTAAGCACTTCTACTATTGTCTTTCATAGACTGTGCCTTGTTCCTGTGAATTCAACTGGGTGGTGCCACTTAGAAAAGTAATCATGCAAACATAGTTAAACCGAACATAAAGAGTCCATATGGAAGCACATTTATTTAAAGGGTTATCTTTCTTGCATTGTAACTGATTTGGTAAGCAGCCTACCATGCAGGGTATGACAATTCATTTTGGTTAACTCATTTGCACAGCCAAATGGCCTTGAAATAATAGATAATTAATATGAACGCTTACTAACTGTCTTGGTTACCCACTGTCATGTCACCTGCTAAACCATTCACTTAGTTCTGTGTTGAATGGTTGCAGTTTTCCACCAAACCAGTTAAATGCACGTCTTAAACCAATTTTAGTTTTACTGATTAAATACTATTGACAAATAATGCATTCTAAATTTGCAACAAAAAATTTAATTTCATGACTATCAGTTATGATTTAAAGTGTGATAAGCAATGAATACAATAGAATATTTGACTAACTTTGGACATAAGAAATTAATAGAACAAAGCTAATATACACTTATTCCACTAAAAAATTAATTTGGGAAGGGATTATACGTTATTGTAAAAACAAGGATATTATTCAAGATATTACAGAAAACCTGACTTTTTATAAAATGTGTATTGTATAAAGAGGCATACCGCCTAAGAAATTTAACTATGCTGTTACAATCACACCAAAGCAAGCCTGTTTACAGTATGCTACCTAATGCTTCAGCGACAAAGAGACTGAATTTCAAGTTCTCTGGGTGTCTGAATGAACAAGTTCACCTCAATAAAAGCCATTAAAAATGTAAACTCAGCCTTCCACTTAAACTTAGCAGTTTGTGGGAAAGATGGTTATTCCTGGTTCCACTTAACATGCAAACTACAGAATGTTCTTTTATACGCTTTGAAGACTTACTATGTAACTCCATTATATTGTTACATATACTATGCATGCCATTTTGTAGAATAGTCATTCCAATCATGACACATCATGTGATGAACTATAAATAATACCCTGTTGTTAAGAACTCATTTACATCTGCTGGTGTTTTGTATAGTTTGTTAGGTTATGAATTTTCATATCTTTTTAAAATATTTGTACATTATTTTAAAGAAATCTGTCACCTCCTAAAAAGTGCCTTTTTATTTCTAACAAATTTGTCTGGCTGTATTTGGTGCTTGCATAGGAGTGGACAATTTTGGTATTATTTCAAAAGTGTAATTGTGTTATGTGATGTTTTTTCTTAATTATTCAATGCATTTTAACTTTACTATTCAAGTTAGAATATTGATTTACTGTATACATACACCTGTTTGACTGCTACTGAACCGCTCATATTTCCTCTTTGTACAATGGCAAGTCAGTTCTGCCAATATGCACCTGTGTAATAATTTTTTATAAATAAATGTTAAGTGTAAATCTAGCTGTGTTTTAAGAACTCCATCTAATTGTTTCCCGATTGGGGTGCTGTAGTGCATTGTCAAAATGCCAACTCAAGTATATTCGGTATGGTATATACTGTATGTTTTGTATTTCTTATCAATCCCATTTCCGGTTTGATTGACTGGCGAGGCTCTTGACGACATCATCTCTTTGGCGACGTATCACCGGATAGGCTACGAACCCGGAAGCGAAATTGCACCTATGCTATTCGCCTGTGTTTATTCTGAATTACTCTATTTTTATAATATTTCTCATCTCACTTAGCGTATGAACCTTTACGATTAATGTGTAATGATAGCTGGGATTAGTGTCGTTATCGTTGCGAAAGTATTTAAATACATTTAGTGTTTTTTTCCCTTTCGACCACGGCTCTGAGTTCAGAATGGACGGCGAGGCAGACGGCTCTGCCGCGGTGGCGGACGAAAACGGGAGGAGACGCAGGGTACACGGCATGTTGAAGCTGTACTACGGGCTGAATGAGGAGGGAAAGTCCGTGGAGCTGGCGGAGTCCCTGGATCCCTGTGACATTAATGGGCCTCATTTCGACCCGGAGCTTTACCTCAACAAGGTGCCGTCATGTTACCTGTTCATATATTATGTCTGCACATTTCTCTTCTAACATAATGTACTGCATGACACCACGCCGTTAGAGTGACCACACGTCCCCATTAGACATTTGCATTTTCCTTGTCCCATGTCTCACCAAACCTCTAATATTTTAATACCTTTTTTTTAAAAACATTGACTGTTCCCAGTGCAACAGTTTAAATGTAATACTGTTGCAGCATTGCATATCTAACTCAGTTCAGTTCCCGTGTGGCTGTTGCTGTTTTTACTAATAGAAAATTTAAAAAATCAGAATTGTATCAAAAACTGTCTGTTTGCTGTCTTCAATATTGCTGTCTGAAAACGATAGGAACTGAATGATATAAAATTGAGGGTGACTTTTTTTGCAAATGTATACAAAAAGGCTTTTCTTGAACTTTGTATTATACCTACAGCTGAGGAGAGAGTGTTCTCTTGCGGAGTTAATGGACCATGAGACATGCATGGTCAAACAGATCCGCTCTCTGGACAGTGATATGCAGACACTAGTATATGAAAACTACAACAAGTTCATATCGGCCACAGGTGAGGATCTACACTGTCAGTATCTCCGGCTTTGAAATGCCTTCTCAGTCTGAAATATGCAGTTTTTGCCAAACGTTCTCATTCCAGACACAATAAGAAAGATGAAGAATGACTTTAAAAAAATGGAGGATGAAATGGACTGTCTTTCTGCAAATATGGCTGCAATCACAGACTTCAGTGCAAGTATAAGTGGCACACTTCAGGATCAGCATGTGCAGATTACCAAGCTCTCAGGTAACTCTAATTCTTATTTTTAAAGATACTTGATTTCTGGTTTATTTTACATTTCAACCTGTTAATTGCAGGAGTCCACACACTGTTAAGAAAACTGCAGTTTCTTTTTGAGCTACCTGCGAGACTAAACAAGTGTCTGGAGCTTCAGGCCTATGCTCAGGCTGTGAGCTCCCACCGCAAAGCCCGCTGTGTGTTGCAACAGTATAGTCACCTGCCATCCTTTAAGGGCATTCAAGATGACTGTTATGCTATCATGGACAAGCTGGCTCAGGAGCTACGACAGAAGTTTAGGTAAAATCTATGCTGTCATTATACATAGCAGTATACATAGCAGTTTTAGGTCTCTTCTGTTTATGTTATATGTTATGTATATGTAGATCTCTTCTGTTTCTGTTATAAACAGAAGAGATCTAAAACATACGTAGCTTCATATTTAAATAACGGAATACATTGATAATCCTAAATGACACACAGAAAGCTAGTTGGGTTGGCTCAGGAAGATCCTCCAGGACCCTTAACTATCAAGGATGAAAGAACTTGTTCTGTCATTAAACTCAACATTAAACATATAAGGCGGTACCATTATTATTTTATTTTTTTTTGTAATAGTATTATTATCCAGGCATGTTTTACTCTTGTAAATTTACAAATGCAAGATTTGCATGCAACAGATTTTTCAAATGTTTTTTTTCTCCTTTTGATTGCACCTGTAGGGATGGTGGCTCAAGTTCTAAAGACTTATCTGAATGTGTGGAGCTTCTGCTACAGCTGGATGAACCTGCTGAGGAGTTGTGTGATAAATTCCTCAGCCATGCCCGATCTCGACTTGAGTCAGATCTCCAGGGCCTGGAAGCTGAGATAAGCCCGGATGCTTTGGCTGTCAAAGATGCCTCTGCTGCTTCTGCACAAAAAGCCTCATCAGGTGCAGTTCCTGGATCGCCTACAGATAACTCTCCTAAAGCCATCACTCTGTCCTCTCCCATCTCACCCAAAACTGACATTCTCGAATTCATAGACCGAGGCTGCAATGAGTTTGTCAGCAGCTTATGCTTAGTGATTGCATCTTATCAAGAACTGTTTATTAACCACTCTCCAACTGGAGAGCTAGCAACCAAGAATATTCCCCAGATGGCAAATGGAAAGCTGCACGCTTTTGTAGATGATCTTGCTGTTCGGTATTTTTCACTAGTTGAGCGGAGGATACAAGAGGAAAAGGGGGTGGGGGATAACTCTCTCCTGGTGCGAGCTTTGGACCGTTTCCACCGCAGACTGCAGGCAGTGACTAAACTGCTTCCAGGTTCTTCTGTTCCTAACCAGGGCACTGAGATTGTGATCCGTGCGGCAAATGAGCGTGTCAAGCAGTATCTATCAGCTTTGCGGAGCTTCTACATGGACAGCTTGACAGATGTGAGGCAGGCCCTGGCCACGCCCCGACTCTCTGTAGTTGGGGGACCACCATCCAACAGAGACAACCCCAGCAGCCTACCTGAACTGCTCTCCTCCCTCTCAGCCGCCATTCTCAATCAGATTAAATCTGTGCTGGCATCAGTGCACCTCTTTACAGCTAAAGACATCACCTTCTCCAACAAGCCATATTTTAAGGTCAGCAGCTACACTCTCATATCACCATATCAGTCCAAAATTAAAGCCCCTGAAGATGCTTCAAAAAACACATTTCCTTGTAGTCCATGCCAAAGGATCCAATTTGATTATGCAAATTGAGTGTGTTGACTGATTACATCTATTGTTTGGCTAATCAAAGCGTGTTGGAAGTTTAATGTTTAAAGGTACTACGTGGCAAAAACTTCAGCTGATTAAATAATGACACTGTTCAAATGAAGACATCCTGTGTAGCTGTTAACTTCTTTTTTTTCACGCTACAATTAGACTGATAATCTTTTCCGCCTGTCTGTCCTCTTTCCAAAGGGTGAATTCTGCAGTAGGGGTGTTCGTGAAAGCCTGGTTGTGAGCTTTATAAAGTTTGTGTGCCAGTCGTCACGTCAGTTCTGTGAAAGCACTGGAGACAAGGGAGGCTCTACCCCTCCTGCCCTTCTGCTGCTGCTGTCTCGCCTCTGTCTAGACTATGAAACCTCCACCATCTCGTACATACTCACTCTCACAGACGAACAGTTCTTAGTGCAGGTAAGTAAACCAGGTGCAAGGACACACGTATCACTGATAAGTCAAGTCATTTTGCATTTTTATATCTTCAAAATCCAGTTAAAAAGGTTATTGACTCACTCAAACTATATGTGGATTACAAAAAAGTCTTAACACATACATAGGTTACTTAATTTTGCTAAACTATCTCTTTGTATTTCCTTAGCACCACAGTCCTGTTACGCCTGTCACTATTTTATGTGCAGAAGCCAGAGAAGCATCGCAGAAACTTCTGAACCATTATGTGAAGGTTGGTTTCCTCTGATAACATCAATGCTGAAAACGTGCACTTGATCTTATGTCACTGACTGTTTTTGTTTTACAGGTTCAGGGCCTGATTATTTCTCAAATGCTGAGAAAGAGTGTGGAAACAAGAGACTGGGTGAACACAATTGAGCCACGAAATGTCCGAGCTGTGATGAAACGAGTTGTGGAAGACACAACGACGATCGATGTGCAGGTAACTGTCCGGTCATTTTTGTGGTTGTTGGAAATAAGCTGTGGTTGTCTAAACTTTTTTGTAACATGAAAAAGGTGGGACTTTTGTATGAAGAAGGAGTGAGGAAAGCACACAGCAGTGACTCCAGCAAAAGGACTTTCTCCGTCTACAGTAGCTCCAGGCAACCAGCCCGCTATGCTGCCAGCTACACCCCAAGGTACATTACCTGCCAACCAACACAATGTGTAATGTCCTAATGTCCATCCTGATGCAACATGTTCACAACATATTAGGCTGTCTGTTATGACATGATAAAAAGACTAAGGGGTTTCTTTGCTGACAGTGCTCCCATGGACACTAATCTGCTGAGCAATATACACAAGCTGTTCTCTGAGAGGATTGACATTTTCAGCTCAGTTGAGTTCAACAAGGTGAGTAAAGCATTACACAAATGATAAATCATAAGATATAATCATAATAATCACACGGCCTTGCTTATAAGCACTGTTCACTCTTTCACAGGTGTCAGTGATGACAGGAATCATCAAAATTAGCCTCAAGACCTTCCTAGAGTGTGTCAGATTGCGTACGTTCGGCCGATACGGGCTGCAGCAGATCCAGGTTGACTGCCACTACCTTCAGATGTATCTGTGGCGTTTCGTCTCAGATGAAAACCTTGTTCACTTCCTGCTGGATGAGATAGTAGGGAGCTCTGCCCACCGCTGCCTGGATCCTGCCCCGATGGAGCAGAGTGTGATTGAAGTCATTTGTGAGCGAGGTTAAGGCAATACGACAATGTGACACTCAAATCAAATTTCCACAGACTTCCAGTAAAGATTTATAAACAGCTTGTGAAGTACATCAGAATAAGTCTTTTTTTATTGATCCAGATAAATAGACAAATAGGATCTAAATGAACATGCATTTATGTAAGAATTTACTGTGCCCCCATGCTGAATGAGGTTATCATAGTGATTGGAGATTTCTGAGGATTTAAAAAGCACTAAAAACAAGACGTTAACCCTAATATGATGCTTATAAGTGCATATAGTATATTTCTGTAATAGAAGTATGTTGTCATTTAAAATCACAAAAAATGCATTCAAACAAACAAGTTTACTATTCTCCATGCTGCATGATTATCCTGTAATAAATACAGCAAGAAATAATCAAATAATTTATGCATAAGTACTAAAAACAATTTGTTAGACTAATAAAATACTAATCATTAGATGAAATCTTTGACCATATCATAAATCTAAATAGACAAGTGTCCTTTACATTTATGTTGAATTTTGAAGTGACTCTAGCCATTCCCTTCATGTTTGTTTTGTTTTACAGTCTGTAAAGTCTAATAAAGTAATACATTTCTCTGGCTCTGTGTTTAAAGTCCTTGTTTTAAACCAGCTTTATTAATCATAGAGTATAAGGTTTCCACAAATTCAGAACGAATTTAGAAGGGGGAAAAAACTCACAAGAACCCATCCATATTTCACATTAAACCAAACAACTGACTGTCGCCACCTCACAGAAAGATCTGATTGGTTAAACTTTCTTGCCCCCGCCCTCTTCTGATGACTGCGGAGGCATGTGATTGGCTGATTGAGTGTAACGTACAGAGAAACGAGTTCAGGGGGCGTTCCCATGGCGCCTACCTGCAGGGTTGGCCGATAGATGCAGCAGACCACACTTTCGAAAACACCTTCTATTATTAATACGGTAAGACAAGACATTACACACAAGGAGAATAACATCTGAAAAGAGACTCCACTGTTCCCCTGAATTTTTCTGTCGCGTTTTAACCATGTGAAAACACAACATTCACCTTTGTCTTTTCTTTATAACTATCACGGCAAGTAGCTTATTGCATTTGGTTATGTCTAAGATAATGTATTTTGTATATTCAGTCTGCTTTTTTTTGTCAATTTGGGATCAAGTTACTATATTTTCAATTAGTAAATGAATAATTAAAGTACAATTGTTGAGCAAGTTAATATTAGCTATCTACTGTATGGGTTTGTGTGTTTACTACACTTTAAATGGCTAGCTGGTATTAGTGTTTAAGAAAAGCTAACATTAGCTAAGGTCAAAGGTTGCACACATTAGGTCTGGGGTTTAAAGTTATGTACAAGGTCCACAAAGTGACCACCTCTTACATACACATGTATAAATGTTGTATGTACCTGTTATTATTTCTTTATTTTTTTCTTTTCATAATCAAATATCTTACTTGTCATCTTGTTACAGGACACTGACAATGACGCAGAGTCATGCAGCCAAACCCTCACACGCAACTGAGAAAGAATTCGGGGGAACTCTGGGTAATGGGCCATCACAGTAGTGTGTACATTAGAACAGCATTGCATTGTGTACATCTCAACATTTATGATCATTTTATGCAGACTAATCACTCCTACTAAATTTTTTAATGTGTAATTTGAAGTGGACTGTTCATTTTGTTTTGTACAAATAGGTACAGCCACAGGGGATTAAAAATATTAGCTGTTGAAAAAGCAAATGAGGAAACCCTTTGTGTGTGCTTATTGTTTTGTGCATGCCTGTTTGTAATGCTTTATCGCCTGTTGTGTTCTTTGAACTGAGCATCAGCACTAATTTGCCTCCCAAGTGCTTCAAGTAAAGTCATGTATCGAACATGACAGCGCAGCAGCAGCACAGATTAACTATACCTACCTGTACTAATAAGATAAGTTTTCTTGCTCTCTCACAGCCAACAAGTTGTTTTGCTTGTATTTTAATTTGGTCGTCTCAGGTGCCGTTTGTATCCCGCTTTTTCTACCATTGACCGTGCTGCTTCTAATTGGTGTGAGTCGGTCCCCTACAGCCAGCCTCCTCCAGTGGCCACCCGCCATTCCCTCCTCTGACCAGCTATGGCACCCACTGGCCCCTGTACTGCTTCTGGGATGGATAGGGCTACACGCCGCACTCTATTTTCTGCCTCTGGGAAAGGTAGGACTACAGTATTTGACATGTTAGCTTCAGCAAAAATGGCTGAAAAGATTTTTAACACATAAACAGACTGTTGCTCCAGGTTGACAGAGTCTTTTACAAGACTAAGATAAGTTAAATGTAATACACAGATTGTGTATATTAGGTAGGAAACTTCTGCAATGTCAGCTTTCTACTGATTTATTTTACCATAAATTTGACAGAAAAGAAATAAGTGATAGAAGACAGCTTAATAAATTATGATTTTTAGCCACTGATTACAAACTTTGTAACAACTGTTACCAAAAATGCAGAAACTTTTTATAAAATATCTTAGCAGCTCTAAAGACACCAAGTCCACTCTTTGTACCATCTTATACCAAAAAGGAAAAGCTGTCCTGACATTTATGCCAAGTGTGTTTTAATCCATTAACAGTGACTGTATTTGCCAACAGATGTCTGAAGGATTAGAGCTGAAAAACAAGACACGCCTCAAGTATCCTATAAATGGTAACCTTGAGTTCAGTGTAATATTGTGACAAGTTCCAGTCGTTCTAGTTTAGTATTTCAATCCCTGCCACTGGATAAATGTTACTGTTATACAATTTGGACTTTTTCCACAGCATTGGCTGCTTATCTTCCTCCTCAGGCCACAACATTTAGCTTTGGTTTGTTTGTCTCTCCCAGGTTTCTATGCCCTCTGCATCAGTGTGGGTCTGGTGCTGTTGTTGCTGAGGCTGGGGGCTCCTTTGGGGAGGCTCTTTGAGTTGCTCTTGCCTCTAGCCGTGTCTGCAGTAGTTCTGTCGTTCCTGTTTTCCATTTTCCTCTACGCCCGTTCCTTTTCGGTTTCTTTCGATGCTCTGGCTCCAGGGGGCAACACAGGTGAGATGGAGGCTGAAGAATGTAATACAGAATTCCACCCACATGTTTTTTATTGTTCAGAGGGCTTTTCTTTCCTCGTGGGTAACGGGTAAGAGGCTGCAGTGGCTAGGTTTTTTTATTTTTTTATATTTTTAGCAGCCAAGCTTTAGTGGAGACTGTATGCATTAAAATGAGCGCTATTATTTTTCTGTAATAATAGATTTCTTAATACAATTTAACACAAAAGTAAATGTGTTTTGTCAAGCCTAATACTGTTTTTTATATCCTTGGCCTCTTCAGGACATCACTTCTATGACTTTTTCATTGGACGTGAGCTAAACCCCCGAATTCAAAACTTTGACCTAAAATATTTCTGTGAGCTCAGACCAGGTCTTATCGGATGGGTGAGTATACGTTTAGAAAACAATAATACGAAATTACATCAAGCTTGTTTTATATTAATATACTATTAACATATTTGTGCCAATTTTAAAAATACATAATGTGTAGAAAAATATGCTTGCAAATGCACTCTCAATCCAATGGGACGGTTCTGTTAAAGCAGCTCAACCTCCTTAGTGCCACTGAGAGTGTAGTTCCTCAGCTCTTTTCATAGGCTCTCTGAATAATTTAAAACACATACAGTTTTCAATAATGAGCGCTGTTGGAGAGCCTCAAATTACCAACAGGAGGCAATGTTGCTCTGTTCTATTAGCTGATAATTGTGGACTGTGACTTTGACACAGTCAGAGGCAGAAAACTTTCCTCCCTAATGACCTGACACAGTAAATCAAATCACCCCTCTGCGTCTGAGTCATCAGACCGAATCAGACAAATCAGACCCCCCCCCCCTCCCCGTAAAAGTACAAATCCCAACACTTAGACCCAGTTTATCTGCACTCGACAGACAGTGTTACCATTTTCCGTTGATCTGGAAATATTAATTCTTTAAGTAATTTTCTTAAAAATGTCATCTTTAAGTGGATTTTCAGCAGCAGTAGAAACACAGGTTTGCATATCTGAATGTTTTAAAGGCAGGTGCGTAGGAGAAGACAGAAAAAGCTTCCACCGACTGGCCACAGACAGTGTGTGGGAGAGTTCTGTTTCCTGTGTTTTTCCTCAAAGTCATATACATGATAAAGCACATATTCAAAATTGAAAACACCTCTAAATGATGTAATAGATTTGTTAAAAAAAGATAGATTCAACGATTTTTGGGATGTGCAGCCTGTGACTCTATATCAAAATTGTAAAGAGGAAACCTATTGTGCTACATAACATCCTAATCTTACAAATATACAATACTTTCTATATTCAATGAGGGGACATTGGTATCTTTTTTTCTTGCAGGTGGTGATTAATTTTGGTTTGCTGATGAAAGAGGTGGAGCTGCGAGGTTCCCCATCCCTCTCTATGATCCTGGTCAACAGTTTCCAGCTGCTGTATGTTGGTGATGCTCTGTGGAATGAAGTGAGCGCCCCATTAAGTCACTCTAGTGAATGACTCTTTATTTTGTATTTATTGCTTCTGTGTGATTTACCAGGAAGCAGTTTTGTCCACAATGGACATTGTTCATGATGGTTTTGGCTTCATGCTGGTCTTTGGAGATCTGGTCTGGGTTCCCTTCACGTACAGTCTACAGGCCGCCTTTTTGGTTGTTCACCCACAATCCCTGAGTTTGTTTGGAGCTGCAGTTATTATAGCACTTAATGGTAATAACCATCATCATAGTATTCCTAATGGTTTTGTTTTAGCTATTTAAATATGATTACAGCCTTTGCTTTGTTGGGCAACAGGCATCGGATATTACATTTTTAGAAGTTCTAACTCACAGAAAAATCAGTTCAGAAGAGACCCGAACCATCCAAGTGTTTCAAGTAAGTCACTAGTAATGTCTTTGTAACGCACTACAATAAGGTTTTGTAAACAGAGCCCACATTGTTTTCCTCATTACATCGTCAGAGCTGAGGACCATTCCAACATCATCAGGAAAAAAGCTGCTGGTTTCCGGCTGGTGGGGATTTGTTCGTCATCCCAATTACCTTGGCGACCTGCTAATGGCTCTTGCATGGTCTCTGCCATGTGGTAAGTAAACTTTTATTAAGATTTGACATGGACTTGATTTGGTTTTATAGTGTTTAAATATGTTAAAATAAACAAAATCTACAACATGGCTGTCTAAAGCTCCAAGGTGTAGGATCTGCCAATAGAAAACAAAGATGACACAATCACATCTCTTTGTGCATGATACTTCCCACAAATACTTTTTGTTCCACATGGTAATTATCTAACACAGAGGTTTGATGGCCATTATGGTTTTTTTTTTCTAAATTCCCTTCCTCTCCTTATATAGCATAATTGTACGGTGTTAGACACTGATGCTGCAGCAATTAGGGCTGTGACAATCTGCCGTCTTTGTTCATCTGTAAGCTGCCTTATGTTTTCTGAGCAACTACATTCTTCAAATGGCGACTGTCAGACCTTTGTTCCAGCTGACAAATGCTGCTCATTGATATTCAACTGTATGTGACTCACTTGTGCAGCTCTCTTTGTAACTGAGATGTACTGAATTCAAAGTTATAATTGCTCTGTATACTTTCAAATATGATATACTATATAAACATAAAAGTTTGGCAAAGAGGAACTACAGTCATATACATAGTTTTGTTGTCTGCCTCACATCACATCTTGTTTTTCTCTCTGTTTTTAGGATTTTCACATCTCCTGCCATACTTTTATGTCACATACTTCACCGTCCTGTTGATTCACCGGGAAGTGCGTGATGAGAGACAGTGTAAAGTCAAGTATAGAGCCTCCTGGGACTCTTACTGCAAACAAGTCCCCTATAGAATATTTCCCTATATATACTAAATAGGCCCTAGAAAGAGTGAGTGGACCAAACAAACCACACAGTATACATACTGTACATACACTTGAACGAATATTAGAAAGACTTAGAAGCATTGTTAGACCTCTAGTGTGTTGAATGTAAAGCCTTTAAAACATCAAGCCAATGCTAGTTTATCTGATGTAAAAAATTCACAGTGATATAGGCACTGACAATAGTCAAGTGTTTGTTTTATATGAATTGCTTTGTAAATTGTAACGTACAATTTAAACACATAAAAACTCTCATTCGTAAATAATATGATCACTTTTTTTTGCAACATTCTTTCCAAAGAAAGAGAGAGAAGTGGAGATCACGACATAGCACAAGGCAGAGAAAATGACAACTAATAGCCATGTCAGTTTTTAATAACCTTTCGAAATGTGTTATTATCAGCCTGCTGAAATGGATTGTCTGCAGATCTTAAAAGCATTCACAGAGCGTCCTTGTGCATTGCTGCCAGACTAAAGTAACAGAACTATGTGTATTAGAACAAAGAAATAATGGCTTAACCGTTAAAATATTTAGAATGAATTATGTGATGGAAATGGCCTCAGTCTTTACTTGATGAATGCTGCGTACGGCCGGAGGTGGCAGCTCTAATGTGGACTGCTGTGTCTCTTTTATTCATATTTTTGTTAATCATAAGCCTTTTGTTTGGAGCAGCATTAGAATAATCATTCACTGGCATTTTTTTTTTTTTTTCCCCAGTAATTTCTTTTTGCTTGGCCCCATTTTCAAACAGATTACACCACCACTCGGTTAACCGCTGCAGTTTGTCTAAAAATTATCCACATCAAGTCTGGCCTTTTCTATTACTAATCACCCCGACATTACTCTGGACACACACACACACACACACACACACATAGATGGTACCACACTGTGGCAATGCGCACATTCCTTTTCCACCTTTAAACCTATTTACAGTGCCCCAGTCCTCGCCTACACAGCACTCAAGCTATTTTCTGTTGTTTGTCATAACGTAAGTGCTAATTAGTGCTGCTCAAATGTGGAGCGGTGGTCGTCTAACAGGTGGGTTTTTCCAGAAGAATAAAGGTGAATGCAGTTTATTTTTGCACACCGATTCAATTTATGTCTCAGTATTTCTATAGATTTCTGGTATAAAATCTACATCCAGATAATCCCAACGTACTTTTGCACTAACCTTTACATAGTCCTTTGTATCTTTGTATAGAGCCCTTGCCATTATCATGATTTTAATCATGTACGCTCTCCTAATAAGCAGCATTAGATATAGTCGTGGTTATAACTAGAAACCAAAGAAGCAGAAGATAGAAAAGCCTGGGGCCCACATTCATTATGTACTACTCTAATATATGTACTTTGATTTGATCTGAAAATGTAATCTAAGAGCCGTTTGATTCTGAAGATTATAAGACCAGATTCAGTCTCCTCAGATTAATCAGCTCCTCTGGACTTCATTAATCAACAGCCTTCATTGTCTCATGAGTCATTATAGCAGACTGGAGACATCTCATTCAACACTTAATGGGATACTTTATTTTGCATATATTCACTAAAACAAATGGGAGGGTTGTGTGTTTAAAATAAGCACATATCTAAGTGATATTAATAAGGGAGACCACAGCCGCAGACAGTGTGTGTTAGTCATGCTCAAGTCTCACAGTTCAGCTAGAACAATGCATGAGCAGGTTTGTTACGTTTAAAAAAAAAAAAAAAAAAAAAAACACCGGTGCTTTTCTGGTTATTATAATATAGCCCATGCAGTGAATTGAGGTGGAAAACAATTACCAGACTAATTGCTAACAAAAGCCAAGACTTTTGCAGCATTTGAGAGAAATCATTTTATGTAGAATAAAACAAAACGGGCACTGACATGTAGCTTGCCTATTTACTGAGTTTTACTTCTAAAATGCAGATGGGACACCAGGGACACCCATGTTACTGACTGAACTCCTGACAGGCTGTTTTGAATAAATCCCTTATTTCACCCACAACAATATTTCTTATGTTTTTGTCAGGTGTTCATGTAACACAAGCAGGACTTTCCACTTTCATTTTATTCTCCTATTGTAGTACCACATTACATCAGTATATTCCACCTCAGATCATTAATTATCAGTTGGCATGGCCTTGATTCACGCTCATTCATATCTCATATGTATGCATGTCTGTTCCGATGCTATCGTTTTCAACATCCACGGAGTGCCTTGCATAGTAATGAATGAGCAAAAAATGATGCTTGTCCTTGAGTTTGTATGAAGTGTGTTTGTGCATGTGCCTGCCAAGTGTGAATGCCAATAGTCGCTCGTCAAGCCCATCAGTTGTAGACAGTTTCCATGGTTACAAATCCCTCATTGAGCACAGATGTGGGAAGACTGGGGAAAAAAATCAAGACAGTTAAGGTAAGATCCAGGTGTGATATTGTGTGAAGCGATTTGATGATTAGCCATAAAGAGCTGATAAAATAGTGTGTGTCACATGATCGATTCATAGGATTTGTTTCAAATTACAAGTTACAAGTGTAACAAAAGAGCCACAGTGGACTGAATAGGATTTTTCTGTCTGTTGAGTGAGAGCTTCTCAGAATGAGTCAACAGGAATCTAACACAATTTTGTTTCCATGGTGACAGCGGGCGAGTGTGTCCTTTGAAAAAGCGAGTGGAGGGATTGATGCCAGCTTGAAGCCTCTTGCTTGTTGCTCTGTTTTCTGTCTGAAGCCTTATGTAGACAATGTGATAACCTGCCAACACCTTACAGACGCTGGCTGAATCCCCACAGACATGTCCGTCCCAATTTACCTTCGAAGACGAGCACAATGTCCACATCTGAGAAGTAATACAGCTGCTCTGACATTTCAATTAGTGATCTTTCACAGCTGAAGAGAACTCTTGTCAACTTGAGTTTTGTTACGCAATGTAATAGGTATCCATCATGGTAATTTTAGATGCTAATATTCTAAAAGTAGCTTGTGCAGACTGAAAATTATCTGCTATCATCAACAAGGAATTTTGTTCTCTCTGTGGCGGTGAATCCACTTCTGAATGCAGCTGCTTTTTAGAGCCTTTCAGCTCATGGCAATTTGTCCCTGCACTACTCAGCTTCCTAGTTATTTTGTGCCTTGCTTGGCAGAGAATCACAGGCGAAGCTTGCCACAGATGCACAAAACACTGACCCTTCACAGACACAAAATAAGGACCTCCCACAAGATCATTTTGGCATTAGGTTTTATTAGAATACTTTAGTAACTGTACATCATAGTGTAGCCTAATAAATATAAAGTAACCCACTGAATTAACCAGAGTGGACAGTAATGATCAATGTAAAAAAGACAAATACTTTAATACAATCCTTTATAACTCTTTGTCAGAGCAAACTCAATGACATTCAAATGAGTTGTATATCTCCCTCCTTATTCTAAGCGTTCCTGTGCTTTTATGGTGATTGTCCCCACTCACCTAGTTAGCTTTGAGGTCTCATTGTCATTTGTACTTTGAACATTTGGCACAATAAATGTCACAAAGAACTGTCAGCCTGTTAAAGTTGCCTTGGTTGGCATTTGGCATTTTTTAAGTTATAGTCTCTCATTAGTATTAGCTGACATGAAAGCAAAGTGACAGACAAAAGAAGTGCGTGTTTGTACGAAGCTCCAACACACAGCTCTTTTAATTGGTTGTGTTAATGTTCTGTAGAGAGCCAAATGTTTCTGCGAAATGCTGATACGGTGTTGCACTTGATGCTGTAGAAAAAGGGCAGCACAGAGATCTTCAATTGTACATATCCGTCACATTAGTAAAAGATTATAAGAAGAAATTAAAAGGATTGATTGACTGATGGTGTGTGGTAACTTAATTGCGATATTATCTCAACATTATCCAATATATAAATGAATTTTCAAAACTAAGTTGGCAATTTAAAGCCGTTATTTCTGTTCTACCGTTTTAAAATGTGTTAATTTCTTATTAACAGTTATTAACAACTGTGGCTTGACACTGCAATGGCTTACTATGTAAAACAAAACTTTCTGAGTCTACTGTTGATTTTAATATTTCTGCCATAGCCATAAAGTGTAAGCACATTTATTGCACTTTATTGTCAAACACTACATAGAGTCTCTTTAAATACTTTGTTCCATAATAGAAAAGGCTCGGTCTATTAACACTGCAGTTAATTTTGACCCAGCCCCCTTAGATCTTACTGGTCAGGCTTCCTACAAACAATAACTGTGAATTCTAGTTGTAAACATATCACTGTATAAATGAAACATCTTTAAAAAGGGTTTAGTAGGCTATTGCAGCCGCCGTTCTAATTAAAGAGTTGACAAACCAGACATTACCACGAATATCACAGTCTGTTACTCGATTTCTTATTACTTAGAAAATCATTCCCACGTATAACTCACACTAATGATCACATGAGAGTAGCAAAGGCCTTGACTTTATAGTCTCGGTGTCCTTGTGTCTGCACGCACACTGCTCTCTTCACTGTCATAACATCACTCGTTCTTGTCTCGTCTGTCAGTTTAGTCCCACTCCTGTTATTACGCACACTTAAAAGAAAAAAGAAAAAAACTGCATCGATATGTCTCATGAGAGGAATCACATTGCTAGTTTTCATTGCTTATTGTACATCAGGACTTGATACTCAACCTTAAACTCTACCTCGATTAAATATTACTGCGCTAAAATGACTATGTGACTATAGTATAAATGCAAATGAGTAAACTTCACTGGAGGAATAAGGTGCTCCCTGTACACACTAGAGATACAACAGCAGTCTGTAGCTTAGAAGAAAAGGAAAACATTGTGCCAAATTCAAACTTAGATACACTCAATCTTCATTAAGCTTTGATTTTCTACACTGTTCCTAGAAATAAACCTTATTATATGGCCAAGCTCTTTGGAAAACCTATTTGGCTAACATGAAATGTGTTTTAATAGTAGACATATTTAATTCTATAAATTTATATTTTATTTTACATGTTTTACTCTTAAAACTATTTTAGCAAAAGCTGGCGTTGTTGGCCTACATTTTGTGTCCATTTCTGACCATAACCTGCCAAGACTCAGGAAAACCCAAGCCCTGAACTGTTCTTAGAGGCATCTATCAGTGGTAAATACAGGTAACGTCCTGCTTTTAGAAGTCACAGAATGCAGACGTATTGGCGTAGTTTTCCAGCTCCTAAAAGTGTTTGGAGATTCACAGTGAGTTGAGCAACTGGATTCACAAAGAGCAGCACGGGTAATGTCCAGCCCTTCAGATAATATTGTAAATTCATTGTAACGGGTCAAAGGCAACACAAACATAGTCCTTGTGTATTTTTCTGAAGCCTTCTGAACTCTGTGCAGCCGGTCAACAGCAGTATATAGGATAAAGTGGTAGAACTGAGAAGAGGCATCAACTTTACATTCACATTGTTATTGTCCATGTTAACACTGGTAAACCCAAACCAATAGATGGGAATAAGACACAGAGAAAGGACAGCTTGACGTCTCCATTCATTCTTCTTTCTTACAAAATATTCTGTGTGCTTCCAGATCTGTGGTTTGTTAGAAGCTTACCAAAGCGTAGACCATACTTTGAGGCCGGAATATGAAGAAATGAGGGAACAAAGAAAAAAAAGTGCAATGTGTTTCATCAACTGTGTTTTTAGCAACTTCACAAGTACTTTATCAAATATCCAAAGTGTGATTTATTATCTTCATCTACAAATTTGGTGACGATGAGAGAGTTTACTCACCTATAGAGATAGTAGAAGAAAGACACCAGGTAGAAGCCCATCTTACACCAGGACTCTTTCTGGCAGTAGTTGAGGATGTCGGCGTTCATCACACTGACCGGATCATACATAACCTCTGACCCATCAGCCGGTCGATGGAAAAACCTAAAAATAAAAGAGACATCTGGGTAACAACCTCACCAAACTAACAGAGTCAGACATAGTCAAACATCTGTTATGGGACGCTACATACCTCCACAGATGGTAGAAGAGCAGCGGAATATTTAGGCCAAGTGTGACCCACTCTCCAGCACACATGAACATCAGACAGAACAGCCCATGGATGGAGTACTCTGGTACCACCAACTACAAACAGAGCACATACACACATGGGTCAAGCACCGGCTGATGTCCTCGATGTATAACCTTTAAATTAGCACTGGACAAGCAAAAACATTAAAACTCTATAAGCAAACACTTCTCTCACCGAAAGAGTTACGTGTAATGGCACTCATATGTTACTCATGTGTACACGGCACAGTCCCATAGGACCCTATGAGATGACTTTGTTACCTACTACCAAGGTAACTAAGATCAATCAATTCATATAATAAGGTTGGCGGCAGCTGTTGCCATGGTAACTGCACAATTATCTAAATTGGTTCAGTTTGTTGCACTACAGTTTTTTAAGTCTCCAATGTAAATAACATAATGATTAGTTTGTGATAGGTCACACTCGATAAAAGAGTAGTTAAGCATTAATAGATAAATGTAAATAACAATTAATGGTAAAACTTTAGATCAGGGGGCACATTTCATCATGAATTCATGCACAGGGTTAAGGTTAGTGTTAGGAGGAAATATGATGAAAACATAATCCCTGGTGATTTATGAGATTTTAATGCATAAATTAATGGATGAATTCGTGATAAAATGTGGCCCCTAATCTAAAGTGTTACCCAATAAATGAATTAAACTATTTATAGACAGTAAAATATAATTTATATGTAAAGTTATGCATGGGTTTATTGTTAAGACTAAAGCATTTATAACAATGTTTATTACGTAGTAGTGATTAGTATTGTTGTATTAATGAATTATGGATTAATTTAGTTGTTACAAATACTCAACTAATACTTAATAGTTTTTCTAAAGTGTGACCTTACTTTATTTTATTTTATTTTTTAATGTAAAGCTTGAATACAGCCATTACATGTTTCTACAGGAATATAGCAATTTCCTAAAAACTAAAATTGATGTTGCATGCATTTGAAGAATCTCAGGTCTATTTATTTTACAACTAAATCATCTGTGTGCCACTATATTGCTCTTAATACATCTACTCTTGTTTATAGAGAGTCATGGTGCATGGAGGTGTTTTCTAAATGCGATCACGCAGGACAATAAGGACACGGCTTGCCAGCGTGAGTGTACTTTGGTGCATAGAGCAGGGCTGAGGAGCTGTGGAGATGGAGAATATGTGAAATGGGTCTAAATGCGTCATGGCGGTTGACAGTGGTTACAGAGGAGAGTGGTCATGGTGGTGTGAAGTCCCCCTCGCCTCCTCCTGTTAGTCACCCACCAGCAGCAGGTGAAAAACAACCATTACTCACTCGGCGAAGCAGGTTGCAGATTCTTTCGATGTTGAGGATCCTTTCTCTCTGTGAAGGAAAAATTCAAAGAAATTCAGCGCATATGCTTTTTACAGCTCTCCATAAAACATGAAATCACTCAGCATTTGGAGACTTCTGGTTAAAAGTCTCTCTGTAAATAAAGGGGATGAAGGTGATGTTTGAAAAAGCTAAACCTAGACAATAACCATATAAATATGTATACGTTTAAAACTTCATTTATTGCTTAATATATTGATATTTTTTTCTATAATTATGTCTGAAAGGTGTACATTCATAAACATTTTATTTGATCTATGTGTTTCTTTTCTTCTTTTTGTTTTATGATACATGCTATACAAATAAATATGAGCAATAGTACATTTGATGAGTTTGGTATAATCCAGTGTTATTTCCACAATATGAGTCTCCTGTGAGCCATAACACAGGACTCAATTATCGAAGCTAGAAATGAAAGCGTTTTGTCTTGTGCAGCACCTACAAGCCACAAACACTGACCTCAAACAATATTGTTTCTTTTTGTGTATTGATGATCTAAATTAAGTCTGCACCGTGAGCCATAAACACGTGCACAGTTGATTAGTCTCACCATCCAGGCCTCATTGGGAGCTGTTAAGGGATTCTGTGGACAATCCTGAGCCAGGTATTTCACAGCAACTTCAAAAGCCCCAACATGGAAATCTCCCTTCTCACCAGGCTGAGACATATACTACTGTTAGTTTTAGTAACGGAGCAGAAAGTATTGAGGGTCGTGTGATGTCTGTTCCCTTCAGCTGGGGCCACAGGCAGCGCCTTTGAGCGTTTATGAATTTATGAACTCCCATGGCAACCTCAAAGTGGCTGTTGCCCTCAATCTACAGAATCCAGTCTCCAGAGTCTGGCTCTTCACTCTTTCTGTTTATTTACAGCTGTAATTTTCTTTCTGCTTTCTTCAAGTAAAAAAATATGCAGCACTGACACTAGGTCCATGTGACTGTCAATTGAAGTTATTGATTTCACTGATCACCAGGTTTAAAATGTCTCCACTTTTCTTTTAGTATTATGTGGCACTTATGTTTTGCATAATTAGATCCACCTTTAAAAAATATTTTTAACTTAAGGCATAACACACAGAATAGACACACCGCAGGATATAGCTAAACCTTTGAATCATGATTAATAGAACATGTAAAATTCTTTTTTTTTCTTAAAATTTTGTGGAAAATCAAAAAAAAATCTCTATATGTCAGCCCTGCGACTAACTGGCCACTGTCCAGGGTGTACCCCGCCTCACGCCCAAAGCTGCTGGGATAGGCTCCAGTCACCCACGACCCCTAACGGGACAAAGCGGTAGAAAATGAAAAATTAATGAATGAACCATTATAACGCTTTAAAAAACTATAACTCGCAAATACATTGTCACATAATAAGAATATATAATATCCATTCATTTACACCAATTATTAAAATTTATTTTTCAACACACATTGCAACCCCCTAAGAACAGCTCTGGACCAACTTTTGGGCCAGAACCCACCAGTTAAGGAACCTTTGATCATTGTTGTTTTAGAGACAATTATAATGTGGCACCACTTTATGAAGTGAGTCACCTTTGGAGAGACTTAAAAACACACTTTCTCATTAAATCAGAAATGATTTAACAAAATGGCTGCTTCTAAATGGCTAAACACACCAAGTGTAAATTTTGTCCTGGTGTAAATTCACTCCCAAATATTTGATGCTTTTGTTCGTTTCTGCCTGCAACAGCTCCCTGCTGACATGACAAACAATTGTTGTTGATTTTCAATGTCCAAGCCATGTGGGTCTGTGCTGTTTACTGACTTTGGCCGGGACCTGCATCCTGGCAGTGGTTGTCTATTTGATGTTGAAGATTTTATCAGACAAATGTCAAGCCAACATGGCGATCTTGTCGGAATACCAATGTTCAAACAGAATCACCCTGCATTCAGTATTGCCACATTTGATTTAAATTGTATTTCACAGTGGTATAGGTTTCATGTGTCCACTCTCTGGCTCTGACAGGCCTCTTCTCTCCCTGTTTCACAGTCTCCTCTCCCACTCCTCACCACTAACTTTGCAGTTCAGATGTAGGTTCATAGAGATAGAACATAAAAAAAACTAATTCACAGCTGCTGTTAACTCGCTAAAAAAAATGCGAGAATTCTGAAAAGTAAAATACTTAATGTTTTTAAAATGGCTATGCAAACAAATTGCAATTTGTTACAACAATGCTTGTGTTTACATCAATCTCTTTAAAGCAATGATACTGCAGTGATACTGCTCACATGAGCCTTAACAACTCTCCCATCAGGAGTCACACTGCCCTTTCAAGGTAACAACTATGAGACCAGACAGCCTGGTCCAATCAGAGTTAGTTTCAGGTCAAACCCCTCCCTCTAGCCCCTCGGAATTAAGAGACAAAACATCTTCACCCTGAAAACAGTCCAGATGCCTTTGTTTTAACCTTTCATAAAGATGACCTGGATGACCGAGAATATCCACAGACATCTCTTTAGATAATCAAACCAAACAACAAGACCAGTGTTAGTGTTGATAGCTTCATTCCAGAAACTAAAGGTAAAAGAAATGCAGCTACTGCAGCTGGGTATGTCGTGTACAACCGACACTCAAAGAAACAGTGTTCAGTCAAGTCTGTAAGAGCTCCGATCAAAATGGATAAGTATGTGTTGTGAAAACTTCTATTTGTTTGCTTTTATGAGTGTTGTAAGTCTCCTACACAGATGTGGAGGGTTTCCCATGTGGGTTTGTCTGCTCTGAAAAGAAAAGGAGTGAACGAGGTTCTTACCGCTCTGGTTGGATTGCTCTGATCTATCGGGTTTTTGAAGTCTGTGCGGAGCTCATCAAATGCAATGATCTGAAACCAATAAAAGTAAGATTTTTACTTCAACGGCTTTGAATATATTGTTGTCAAATATTATAAGCATAGTACACATTTAATTTAAGAGTAATTGTGCATTACAGTATTGCATACTGTACTATTACAGTGTTTCAGAGCTACTTATCTTATCATGTACTGGGACAGTATAAAACACGGGGATACCAAAGCAGGACCACTCTCACTGTCCTCTCTGTGAGGTGCAGATCAGAGGTACCTTTCGTGCTAACCCTTGTTTAACAGCTCTGAAGTAACACTGATTATATTACAGTGACAAAGGCCACCTGCTGTGTCCATCATGAGTGCAGCTTAAAATGCATGCTTTTTGACAGCTCATTGAAAGGCTAT
This sequence comes from Neodontobutis hainanensis, assembly GCA_024349245.1. Taxonomy (NCBI): domain Eukaryota; kingdom Metazoa; phylum Chordata; class Actinopteri; order Gobiiformes; family Odontobutidae; genus Neodontobutis; species Neodontobutis hainanensis. The sequence goes on along the minus strand of JALDNG010000008.1, from coordinate 5,390,947 downwards.
GAAAAGGCAGACGGGTACAAAAATAAATGCATCAGTGTCTGATAACAGGAATAATAACTGTTAATAGTACGACTCAACTCGTCTCCCTTCATGCATCGCTCTCTTGTAAACAGATGCAGTTTCCATGGAGACATGGTGAGCCCCTCAGCGAGCTCCGTGGTTACTATAGCAGTGGAGGAGCACTGTGATTGGCCGGGAGCAGCATAGAATTGGGGTGCTGCACTTGGGGGGTAGAGGTAGGCAGGGGAAACTGGGGGAATGGAAAATCAAGAGTTTGATAAGCGTTTCAGTGACATGGAAGAGCAGCAGTCCAGACAAACACTCTCCATCTCACTACTGACTCATACAGTATGTAGTCTCACTCCCTTAGTCAATGGTACATTAGTCATTTCAAGTCCTGTATTCATGGTCTTGTTTGTTTTACATTATTCATAGCTGCCTTTGTGGAATGCTAAAGGTGAAGGATCAATGCTTTAGTGTTTGTCGCGTCTGTGTAATCAGAGACACAGAGCGAACAAGGGTCTCTGGCGATATTTGTGCAAATTGTGCTCAAAACGGTGCCGGAAAACACATCCAGTCTGCTGCTAGGATTTATTATCAGTGTGTTTATCCTCCTCTCTGCGCTCATTACAGCCGGCTTTGCTTATCCTTGTTTGAGGGACTGTTTATTGCCAGGACTTGGGGATCACATAAATCTGCCTTTTTGTTGTGAAAGACAGTCCTAGTTAATTACACCAGCACCTTGTAAACAGGTCCCACTGTAAGACAGCACAGCAACCTAAAAATCCTCTTCGTAGTCTGACCTTTATATTTATCCATTTGGCTTGCCACTTAAACTGACAAGTACACTGAGATTCAAATCTGACATATTCCTAGAGTGCTACCTCTTCAACACCTTAAAGAGGTGTCTGTTTTATAAGTGAGTGTAGGTGTGTGTGTGTTTGTCTGCAGAATGAGGAAAGAGCATTTTACTTTTGGGGTGAAAAATCTACTCACCTGCCATATGACAAAGAAGATGAGCCCCGCACACAGTACCAGCGTCAGCATGTAGCAGAAGGCCGCAAAGGTGAACGCCATGGCCTGGTCAGCCAGCCTGACGACAAGTTTCTGTTCTCCTCCCTACGCTGAAATAATGGCCTCAAACTCCTGTGGTGCAACTTATATTTTTGTCTAAATCAACAAGTCTTCACTGCATGCTCTGCCTTTGTGTCTGACCTTCTTTTTCAAATTGTTTCAGGAAGCACTTACAGTTTATGTCTGTCCACGCTTGTCTTTCTGCCTGGTGGCCTGATGCTCCTTTTTTCAGTCTCTGACAGATCTGACTCTTTCACTTGCTTTTACTTGTAGTTTCTCCTCAGTCCAAATTTGTACATCTCTTTTTTACACATCACAATTACAGGATTCAAAAAAATAATTGTTGATTCAAAAGCGTTATTATCTGTGATGGTTATGGCTTGTGAACTGTGATATGGCTTTCAATTCAATTGTTGCTTTAGATCTAAAAGATTGATCAGACAAACTGCTCTGCACGTGACATTCTCTTGCTAGAATAGTTAATACAAATTTTTACAAATGATCCAACTTTGCACTAATCTGCTGATAAAAAGGTATTGCTTCGTTTGTTTCTGTTTATAGTCAGAGAGCAAAATGTGCAAACTTTACGACGCCACCAGTTCTACTCTAGAGCTGATTGCTTCAAATGGAAAATACCTGTGTCTGGCTGGAGACGTGTCAGCCACTGAACAGTCCACTCTTTCCTCGTCTCTGTCAGTCAGCAGCATGTCACAACGCACTGCTCCGCATCTTTGTCTCACAAGCATCCCTCAGCTTTCCTCCAGAATAGAAAAAAAGTTGCGTGTGTTCAGAGCCTTAAAAAAGGAGCATTAGGAGAATCTGAGCAGAAACATGTAGCGTGATCCGCATGTTGAGAAAGACATTGGTTTTAGAAATGTCTGTAGTCGTCTGCTTCTCAGACCTGAATTTGTTTCCTGAGTCTGTCACATTTACTGCCTCCTTCTCTGTTTTGCTCTGCGTGAGGAATGTTTGTATCACGCTTGATGTTCTCCTGTTCCACCAATCGCGCGGCTCTGTTTGCCTCCATCTGCCTCCCTCTCTCCTCTTCCTCACTGTCTGTCAGTCTCCCTCTCTCTCTTTCTACATTTCCATAATCCCTTGTTCCCTGGAGACCAATGAGGAGGCAGGGCAGGCTTTTGTCTGCGTCTCACACTGTTTTTCTCTCTTTGTCAGTTTTCGGGATTGGGAAAATCATCAAAACTTTTTCATTTAATCATCTACGCCATTATTTAAGCTCTGTGCTCTATTCATAAATGTAGTTCAAAATTAATTAAGTCTTTTATACTTTTTATTGTACTTTATTGATATACTAACATCATAATACCCATGACCTAATATTAAAAGTCCCCATGTGGAGATTAAATTCATATATCAACATTTTTGTATGGTTATTATGAGCCTACCAAGAACATACTGTATATTTGTGTGTTACACCTAATGTCAGTCTTTTCTGTGTTACAGGCGGCTGGGATTAGCCTATGGCTTTTATTAAAAATGATTTCCAGCAGTCTGGATTAGTGAGGCAAGATGTGACAATTTCCTGGAGCTTCTATCTAAAATTAGTTTAAGCCATAGCATTAAAGGTAAACTGCCACTAGTGCTGGTGTGTGGTGAGCAGCTTCAGTCTGAGCTTGAGAGGATTTGGCTCCATCTGCAGACAGTAGATTTTATGAACATAAGAAAATATGGACCGAAACAAGAGGTCCTCCGATTCCCTTTGATTCATTCTGACAATTATACAAACAATTATTTTTTTATACATTATTATAGGCATATTTCTGTGTCAGCCTTGGTATAAAAACAGCTTGATTCAGGGGACTGTAGAGGCTCACCTTAATCATCCAATCATTCCTACCGTCTCTGTGTCAAACAAACAAACAGACATCACTCAAATCTGTTCTTTAAACATACTTTTCTTCAGGGTACACTACTGCAGCAGTTACGAGGGAATGATCTATTCATTGTAAATTCCTCACCACATTTTTAATGGACAACCCTCGGCTTGTCCTGACAGAATGGTTGATTTATTTGCTGATTCTAGAGCACTCTCTAGTGGTTACTTATAGGATCTGTGACCTTTCTACAGTGTACAGTGCTACATCTGAATAACAAAGTAAATCAAATGTCATGACTAAATAATATAAATGTATCACAACCTTTAATGTACAAGTCAGTCTAAATTTGATCACAAAAAAGCAGCATTCATATAAGTTATAGTTCATATATAAAGTGATATTTAATTAAAATGCATGTATAAAGTCATATTTGTAAAGTAAAATGATTTGCACTTTTATGATTGCATACTTCAGTAACAACAGATCATGCAATAATTATAAAACTTTGCTTGAAAATTTAAATTATAGTTGCATTTTTATTTGTATCAAAACTGACAGTGCCCAAATTGACCACAAGGGGGCAACGCGAATTAGCCACGAAATAGAAACAGCAACAGATGGTGTCATTAGATGAACTGATTTACAAAATAACCAGTTATCAGAGCGGTGGATTCATTGCCATCACCCTTTTAAGCCCCAATCAGAGACGTTAATAGAGGGAATACGCTAATAATGAATAACAAACTATTGCTCTATAAATGTGAGGTCCTATTGCATGAATGAATCATTTTATAGCCTACACACCTCCAAAGATCAACTCTACGGCTGCAGCTGCTCCACTAGGACAGGGACCGTGTTTTGTGTGGTTTTACAGCGTCACTGAATGTCCATAATGTCCCAGGGGCAAACGGTGGGTCTTTGGAAGTGTAATAAAACCACAATGCCATGAAAAAAACAAGACAAGCGTAATGTAAGGTGCCCCGACCTGCCGAGCTTTGGGTCCCGGTAATGAAATGTGTTTTTCTCAAAGCATTATTGATTTCTCAACCGATAAAAAGTAGAGGGAAGGAGTCACCTAAAGGCAACAGACCCTCGTTAACAGATTTACACCGACCACATCTTTCTGACAAGATGCAGCGGTGTATGTCCCTCAGACACTGGGGGGTTCTCAGCATCAAACCACTGCTCAGAAAACGAACAGTTTCCAGAATTTTCCAACATGGCCTGTAGGACTTATCTTGTCAGAGATGAATGTAGTAAATATGAATAAGGTACAGCAATTATTTCATTCCAAGCAAAAAATAGCTCAGCGGGATGGAAACTACAAAGACATCCTTAGCATCCATGGATACACAGTAGCAATGGGGTTACCATGGCAACACTACTTCAGCAAGGTTGCTTTTTAGCCCCTAACCAGATGCCAAATGTTTTGTGACCTTTGAATTTCAAAAAAACGATGTATTCGATGAAACCCTTAGCTCCCTATCTGAAGTCAGTTATGTCAACTAACGATACGTTTGTGGAAATGCAGAGTGTGCCCTGGATGTAGTGAGTGTGATGCAGCAATGTGGGCTTCAAAGACAGGATTTGTGCCTCTGAGATAAACCTACTGAGAAAACATCATTGTGTTTTACTAAAAATGTGAACATTGCAACAATCAGAAGGAGTTTATGAGTAACAGCGAAAGAAACAGAGAGATGTGAAAAATTTTTGTGGTTCAGAAATGTGTTTTTAGGTAATACTCATTGTTTGGAGAAATATAATACTTGTATATTAAGATAAGAGAAAGGTGAGGGTGGGTTTAACTTGACTGGAGTGAGAACAAATGGTCTGCCCCAGACAGTCTTAGGGCACAGTAAGTGGCACTAAAACACTTTAAGCAGCTGCCTGAAAGTACAGTAGGCTACCTTAAAGACACTTAGGAAGAGAAAATGTTTTTATGAAGCAATGCATAATGCACCAGAACATTTTTTAAGAACACGCAAAAGGAGTCCTGCTGTTTTGTGACGCTCAACCCACAAAAGCTGCTTAGAACAACAATAACAGTGTGTCTTATTTTAACAGAGACTATTGCTCTGAACATTACAAGACTGTTCTGAAATCTCTTCTAAAAAGTCAAAGCCATGGAGGACATTGCTACCTGCTAAAATAGATGATGAGTTCAAGGAAAAAATATACTTTTACAAAGCTACATACAGATAATAAATAACTGTTTTAGGAAGAAATCATTGTTGTGGCTAATAGATCTATCTCTGTGAAAGTAAAAAACAAATTGAACAAAGTCTGAAACACAAAGCTGCGTGTCTGACACATTTATCACTTTTGCCAGCGCCCTTTTTGTTATGCCATAAGTCATGTGAGCCGGACATGACACAATAAATGCAGCAGACACACGTTATTTTACCGACCAATACTCCTGTGTCCAAATGAAAAAAAATATATATGTATACACAACAAGGATACATCTAATCAAACATTTATGTGCTATAGGAGGAGGACTGCACCTCTCTTAAGAGCTGATGTCTCCCCGGTTGCCTTTACAGTCCACGGTGTTAGCCCCAATTTTGGAGAGATTTAAGGCTAAGTATTTCTAATGTTAGGGCACTTTTGGTTCAGTGAAATGTCACACTTCTTTATACATTTAGAGCTGTAATCCATCTAATTAGCTGTAATTTAATACAGCGATGTGCTCACAGACTTGAAAAAGTCTATGAATGTATGTTTGTGCATCTGAGGTTATAAAGTTTTTATTACACAAACTTATCAGTGGTGTTTTCTGTGTCCCTCTGGACTCTGCCATCCTCCAGATCTCAGCCTAATCTCTTTTATTTGTCTCTAAAGTTTTGCCATAATGGATTCAGGAGGGTAATGAACAGCCTCTGCACTATAATTATTACAGGCAATCCTCCTCCAATATGAAACAAATGGATCTCATCCTAATGAAAGTTATACTGTAGCACCTTTATCAATGTGCCTCAATGGATGCCACAGTATTTTTACGGTTGAGGCTTCTGACACTTTTAGCCGTGGACTGTGAATTGGGACAATCTGGTGCATAACCAATAAGACTGCTTTTACAACGTAGATGAGAAGAGATGATGCCACTGCAAACTAATTGATATTTAGTCAAAGATTTTAACCCATATTAAAGATGGCTCTGCTCTAATTAAAAATCCCAGTAGATGTTGCACTGACTCCTGGCACCAAACTTATTACCAGGAGGTGTGTGAACATTTAGTTTAGACACTGCATGGGTAAAAATAGATTTTTTGTGGGTCTGCTATTTTTCTTTTTTTTTTGTTCTAATAATCATTTTACAGTAAAATGTACTTTGAAGAATGTTAGTAGTTAACCAAAGATTTTTACTTATAACATGGGGTGGGCTCTGTGTCAATGTGATTACTTCATTTTGAAAATATGGGTCCAAGGAAATAAACCTCAAAACATGGTCTAGATCACAAACAAAAGAGTAAGTTAAATGTTTCTTTAAGACTTATGTAAAATCTTAACATTTTGTGACATTTGCTTGTATTGGTCAGTAAAATTAATTGGTTTATTAGAACCATTTCTTGCTGTTCTTTAGCATTGATTTATACTTAGCCTAGATTTTTTATTGGACACCAAATAAAAGCATCATTGATGGTAAATTAAGAATCAATGAGGTTATGATTTATGTGATGTTCAGCCTGTCCTGCTATGATATGTGAGCAGGGGCATTCACGTTAAGATTTTTGTTTGTGCAACACAATATTACACAGTTGTCTCTGGGGGGAACACAGTGGTTCTTTATGAGGAAAAGGATTCTTCTTTTAAAGTTACAGAGCAAAGATTTTTTGTTTTTTTGTCTGATGTAATTCTAAATTCAGTGTGTTTTAGTCAAAGTCCATAAGCACTGATTGATTTCAGTGTCTCTAGCCAGAAACCAGTGGGTTATTGTCCCATTACAAGTTTTCACTATTGGTCTTTGGTCTCTTCTTGAGTAGCTGTAGCTCACTGTTCATGCCCCCCGCCTCACCCCCTTCTTTGAGCTAAATTAGATTCTTGTACATCTCCATCCAAGAGCACAGGACTCCAGACATTTGCTAATATCTCACGCCAGAAAATAAATAAATAAATTCACGTTTCCACCAGTGCAGTTTATGTGGGAGCACTGTGGGAAAGTGCTGACACTAATAGGTCCATCCCAGTGAGAGGATTCAGGAGAGACCTGCTCACTGCTGGACTCCTGATGCGCAGTGTGGAGCACCGGCCGTGCGTGTAGCGCTGTTTGTGAACGTCTCCTCCCCTGTTTCTGCAGTGTTACCGCTTTTTGCCTTTTGCCCTCGTCTCTTTGTGCCACAGTGAACGGCCAGCACACAGTAAGACAACAAGGCTCTCCTACAGCATTCCCGTAACACCACACGACCCTGCTTCTCGTGTGTCTCGCTCTGCTTTATATCCATCTTGTCCTGGTCCGGGTGCTGTAGCGTGTGCGTCGCGTCCATTCATGCACGCCTACTCTCATTTGTGCTCTCAACTGTTTGGCTCTGAGCAGGTCATATTGTCAGGAAAAGGCTCTCACCATTTGTCTGTCTGGAAGAAAAATTTATTCAAGCGGGATATTCGAGACAAACAGTCATTTATTATTTTACGCATAAGCAATCGCTCGTAGCCAAGAGAGGAAGCGTTTATTTTTACTTGAGGGAGGTGTCGCCGTTGTGAAACAACGCTGAATAAATAAAAAAAAAAAGGTGGAAAGGTAGAATTCGCAAGTTTACTGATGTGGAGTCTCTGTCAGTGAGAGGAGGGAGGAAAATCGCGAAGGAGCACAGTGGATGAGCGACGCGTCATTTCCAAGACGGCAGCGCAACAAGCCATTACAACAGCAGCCTTTGAGCGGGGTGCATGGCTTGAGTGGTGTGCGCCCATGGTGGACTGGTGCAAGTGGAACAAGCCACGGTAAGTGTCGCGCGTCCAGGGTCCTGTAGCGATTTAAGGGCTTCTAGGGGTATCCGTGGCACTAGTGTGCGCACCGAGTGGACCAGTGTTTGTCGTTGCCTCTATAGTGTCCTGTAATGTGGCTGCATCGGAATTTTTTTTTCTTTCTCTGTGTCTGTGTTCTCTGTTTCTTTCTCTGTGTCTGTGTCTCTGCAACCACAGATGAGTATTAGGCTCTCGAAACTCATTGTAGACTCGTGCTTATGTGCTGGCTCTAACACTGTACCTTTTCCACAGCGATATGTGAGATAAGTTCATCTCCTGAGGCCACAACTTCCACTGAGCTGACTCACAGACAACTGCAGGTGAGCGATGCAGATCTAATTTAAATTGTTAAAACAACAATTATGTTTACTTTCTCCACTTAATGCTGCGATTTAACGTTGAGAATCCACTTTTCCTACCAAAGAGCCTGCTTGTTTTTTTAAGCTGCGTTTCCTCGTTGTTTATTGGTTCTATTCCCATGATAGTAGGCTTGGCATTTATAGATGTGACTGCCACCATTTGAAACATTCACATAAAACACAACAGCTTCTCTCACATCATGGGCACTGGCCTGAGAGTGTGACTCATTATGTGTTTCTTTGCCTCAAACCTGTGCTTGTCAAACATAGGCAGACAGGAAGAGACTTGAAACCTCCAGTATTATCAAATGTGTGTCAAAAGATGTTTTTTTATCGTTTTACTGCATTTTGATTCCATAACAATGTTTCATGAGAAATGTGAATCAACATAATGCATTTTACAGCTGCCAGAGAAGGACTTGTATCTGCCTTTGAAGTTGCTCTAAAAGTTTTTTTTTTTATCTCGCTCTAGCAACCGATCATAAGACAACCATATCATAATTACATTTTTCATTGTGTTATTGTCAGCTCCCATTTTTATTCCTTCAGTTGGAGAGCTTTTACCATAGAAACGTCACCCACTCAAATTTTGTTTGCCACACTGAGCGAGTATTTCGTGCTGCACATGAGGTCCTGTCGTCTTTGCTGCAATGATGTATGTGGCCTGTGATTCATCTTGTTCATTTTAAATCGTCAGCCAACTGGTGTTTGGATAAGGCACATAGAAACGAGGCGAAGGAAGGTCATACCAGGTTCCTGTTGTGAAAGAAGGCACTCTCTGTGGTTCTGATCTCCCCTGTGTTTAGCTGTTGAGAGTTTAGCTGTTCATGCATAAACTAGACACATACAATCTGTAACAAAAAATGACAAGTTAATTTCAGCACCTGCGCCATGATGCTCCAGCCTCATACAAGGCTTTGATGGGAAATGGGCAGTCTTGTTATGCAGGTCAGAGTGGGGATTGCTGCTGTTCCTTGCTGCATGTCAATGAGAGCATGTGCTGCTCATGAGGCATTGTCAGATTTCTCACGCTGCACCTATTTTTGAGATAGGCTTAAATATTAATTAGGAAGCACCATTACATTACATGACAGCCTCCACCAAGCTCTCTGTATTTCAGTGCTTTTACTCTGATGCAGATGTGATTCTTCTGGAAAGCACTTGGGCTGCTGAGATGGACATGATGCTGCCAAGAAAGCTGTGAATTTATTTAAACTATATTAAACTAAACACTGTTTTATTGCACAAGTCGTTTTTTTTACAAGATTGTATTGTATTTTAAAACATATTTATAAATAGAGCCAAGCGGTACAGAAAACCAAGAACAACTGCTCACTTCTCATCATTTTCATTGTTAGGGAAGATTATTTTTGGACTCCGATGTAGCTCCACAACACATACAGAGTGGACTGACTCACAGTTTTCACTGTAATATAGGTGAAAAGGATAACGCTTCTCCTGGTGTTAGATATAAAATGGCCACAGTACCTGTGGGAGAATGATATAGTAGTGTACAGGTGACATAATAATTAGTAAGTCCCAAAAACTCGTGAGCAGAATTGTTGGATTCTACATCATTTGCAAAGAAAATAAGCCCACTTGACATCAACTTGCTGTGTTAAAGCTTTTACTCAAGGTTATTTTTAGAAATAACTGTGTGGGCTTTATAACTGAGTGCATACAGACTTGCATATTGACTTAACAAGTACGTCAGTATGCTTACTTGTGTTTTATTTCTCCTCAAATGGCTGTTTCCTTGACATTTGATTGCCCTAAGAATAGAAAATACTTGTATAAATATTTAAATCACACAAAGCAAGATCTGTAAACATTTAATAACAAAATTAAAAAGCATGTTTTAATTTACTCAAATACCAAACTTTTTTTCCTCCACAGGCTGCTATGAATGAACACATGTAAACACAAACCTCACCAAGCCGCCATGTTCAAGCACAAGAATATCCTGATTTGCACTCCACCGTTCAGCCCCTGTGTGTTTATTTCTATTCTGCTGGTTCTGTTGCCGGGAGTCACTCATTTGTCCCAGGGAAGTGCCAGCCATGATGACACTGGCCACTTACCAGCCAACTGCTCTAGTGAAGATAACTGCTCCGAGGGGGTGGTGCTGCCCTTGTGGAACCCTCAAAACCCAGCCGTGGGTGACAAAGTGGCACGTGCCATTGTTTACTTTGCGGCACTCATCTACATGTTTCTGGGCATGTCCATTATTGCAGACCGGTTTATGTCCTCCATTGAGGTCATCACCTCACAGGAAAAAGAGATCACCATCAAAAAACCCAATGGCGAGACAACCACAACAACGGTGCGCATCTGGAATGAGACAGTGTCGAACCTGACTTTGATGGCGCTGGGATCATCTGCTCCAGAGATCCTTCTGTCTGTTATCGAGGTTGTCGGCCATGAGTTTGAAGCCGGTTCACTGGGTCCTAGCACTATTGTAGGCAGTGCTGCTTTCAACATGTTCATTATCATTGCTATCTGTGTCTATGTGGTTCCAGAAAATGAGACCCGCAAGATAAAGCACCTCCGGGTGTTTTTTGTCACTGCCGCCTGGAGTATTTTTGCCTACATCTGGCTTTATCTCATCCTGTCTGTGTCCTCCCCTGGGGAGGTGGAGATTTGGGAAGCAGTCCTCACCTTCTTCTTCTTCCCCTTGTGTGTGTTGCAAGCTTGGATCGCAGATAGACGCCTTCTTTTCTACAAGTATGTCAATAAGAGATATCGTGCTGACAAGAACCGTGGTATTATCATCGAGTCAGAAGGCGATGCTATGTTTACCAAGATGGACCTGGAGATGGACGGCCAGGGGACAAACTCACACACCCACCCCAAAGAAGCTCTGGACGGGATGTTGGAGGGAGTCGAAGAAGGTGGAGGGATGAGCACAGAGCAAGATCAAGAAGAAGAGGCTCGAAGAGAAATGGCCCGCACGCTGAAAGACTTAAAACAGCGACACCCAGAGAAAGACATGGAGCAGCTGATTGAGATGGCCAACTACCAAGTGTTAGTGCAGCAGCAGAAGAGCCGGGCTTTCTATCGCATCCAAGCAACACGCATGATGATAGGAGCAGGCAACATCTTAAAAAAACACGCTGCTGACCAGGCCAGAAAGGTGGTGAGCTGTCATGAAGCCAGCGGTCAAGAGGAGGATCCCAACACTATCTACTTGCAGTTCGATCCATGCCACTACCAGTGCTTTGAGAACTGTGGCTCAATGAAGCTGACAGTTAGCCGACATGGAGGAGAAAGTGGCTGCACTGTAAAGGCAAGTGTTGGGAAAACTGTAAATGTTCAAGGTTAAATTGAAGTTTAACAGCTCAGGGAATAAAAGTATAAATAATTCAAGATTTTATTATAACTTTTATGGTTCAATATTTAATAGTCTTTCTACCTCACAGGTGGACTACCGTACAGAAGACGGGACTGCTAATGCTGGCTCTGATTATGAGTTTGCAGAGGGGACTTTAGTCTTCAAACCTGGTGAAACCACTAAAGAGTTCACTGTTGGTGTCATAGATGATGATATTTTTGAAGAAGATGAGCACTTCTACGTACGCCTCAGTAACCCACGAATTGTGCACCGAGCTGAGGTCTCCCTCCTTGAGCCCAATTCAATCACCTCCAGCAACAGCATGGTGGGCATCTCCTCACATGTCCCTCCAAAGGCTGCTCTGGGAAAGGCTCACACAGCCACCGTTACCATCTACGATGACGACCATGCTGGTATTTTTACATTTGAGAGCAACAGCACAAGAGTAAGTGAGAGCATTGGTAGCATGGAAGTGAAGGTCCATAGGACGTCCGGGGCACGTGGGAAGGTTGCGGTGCCCTACCACACTATGGAAGGCACTGCCAAAGCTGGGGAGGACTATGAGGAGGTGTCAGGCAAACTGGAGTTTCAGAATGACGAGACCATGTAAGTGACAGTGTGGCATGTTTCGCCCTTGCTATGATGTTTTTGTGTTGCCTCTCATCCCTCAATGAAACATCAGAACCCACACATTGCTATGTTAAACAGTCTTAGATTGGTGTAAATGATTATCTCTTCTGGTAATGGATGAAATGGCTATTTTTGTGAGCCACAGATATGTGTGCTCTGAAAAGTTCAAATCTTTTAAAGGCATGTTGTGGGAGGATAAGAAGAATAATTGTGAGGCACATAATGAAACATTGTGCTCCATGTAACAGAATAAGAATAGTCATAGTAGTACTTTCTATAGAGCAATTTAGGCCTAACATATAGTCATCAGGAACTGCTGTGGCGTTATTTATTCGTTCATTTAAATGCAGAGAAAGAAAAATTGTGTAGCAAAAACAAAAGCAACAGCATGAAGAAAAGAAAATCAGACAGGTGACTTAACAAAGAGAGTGAGGTGAGGGTTGAGCAGAAACATGTGTTGGTGATAGGCTTGTGTGATTCCAACAAAAGAACTCGTGCGTCAACGAAGAGACTGGTAAAAAGAACAGGCAGAAGGTGGCTGAAAGAGCAGAGAAAATGTGAAGCTTTTCCAGCTTTCACCTCAGCAGTGAATGGCTGAAAGCTGATTACACTTTGATTGTGTTAAGCATGTTGTAGAGTTTTTTAAGTGGTGATGGAGAAAGGACTGGCAGTCAGCTACTTTTTTATTAACTTTTACCGCAAAAACTAAATGTCCTCAACTGCTCATCATAAAATGATTTACAGCCTGCTAAAAGAAAAAGCCAACACAATAAAACATGAAATGAATTATGACTGAATAATGTGTGTCAGATGAATCCATCTGTGAGGAGGACTCGAGGGCCTGTGTGTAGGTGGGCTGTGTAGGTCTGTGTGTGGGAGGAAAGCCAGGTGAATTCACTGTGTCAGAGAATGCAGATCGGCCGCCTTTTTTGCTTTCAGTGCAAGTGAAAATCAAATATAGCTCTTGGTTGTTTCTCAGTTTTGCTTTTGCACAAATATATGAGGGGCTTTTGAGCTGTTTTACGTGTGCCTTTATGAGTTCGCTGTCAGTGTGCTAAAGCCCTCTCAAACCCAGATCAAAGAAAATGTTGCTCCAGTGGGAAAGCAAAAAGACCTTATTGAGCATCTAAAGCAATTAAAGAGAATGAAGAGGGGTTAAAGTAGTCCCAAATGCTCTCATTGCAAAACAGACTGATATAGATGCTGAAGGTAATGAGACAATAGTGTGTAACAAATTCAAGTTAAGAGGAAGGAAACTTGTATCTGCAATCAAACAACAGTGACTATTATAAAGACAAGTGTGCATCAATCAGACTGTAAGGAGCACAAGTGGCACAAACATCTGCACACCTGTGTTATCTAGACTCAAGCTTTCTTCAATAGGCAGTGATAGATGTAGGACCACAGAAAAATAATCCAGCGGGAAAGTCAAAAGAATTCCCTGGAAAACATAAAAATAATATAGTATGTTGCTTTAAAAAGCAATAAAAGGAACATCAAGAGAGTGTTGTAAAATATACATTTCCCCGAAGGACTATGAATATATAGGTCAAAGGTTTGACTCATTGTTTAGTGAGCTATGTCAAGCCCTTTTGATCTTTTAAATAGGAGCCATCCCTGTGGAGATTCTTACTGTCAGCTGTCAATCACAGATTTGAAAGTGCTCACTCTGGAAAGTGTAATAAATGCTAAATATCCCGAGTCATCAGCTTGATCTTGTAGTTCAGCAACAGCAGAAAAAAGTGGCTAAATCTAGTGTACTTTCAGCTTCAGCATTTTAAATAAAAAATTTGCCCCATTCAAAAAAATACACATAAGCTACATATTGTAGAATAGCTAAAAACAAAGAATTAGCCTGGTCCCTCACGTTTTGAGTTTTGATATTCATTTCTAGGAGAAGGCTCAATTGATTTATTGTTATATTAAAAATATACAACCAATCAGAATTCAGGGGCCAGTACCGTTATTTACAGAGACCAACGAGATTTGACATTGCTAAGAAAGAGGGAAGTAAAGGTCAAAGGGTCTGACAGGGCAGGCTAACTGAAATGAACAAGTCAGGCTTAAATTTTCATGAGGTTGCTGAATTTAAATTATATTGTCATTGATATAATGTGCCTTTGTGCCCGCCCACTAAATGTTAACTGTATTTGAGTGCTGCATAATACTGATCAGGATGTCACAGTGCATTCTTCAAACAGAACTGGGTTTTATACCCAAGTGTTTCCATGGGCACTCAGGACAAAGAGCTGACACTAGGCAGTAGCCTTTAGGCAGCTGTGTGTGAGTGTGTCTGTGACTGTCTGGATTTTGTTGTCTTTGTGTCTCTGTACATCTGCCCATCCCGCTCTTTCAGCATGCAGAGAAGCAAAGCTGGAGGCAGCCAAGATTTTAAGCTTTTGAGATGAAGCCAGAAGGAAAGGTTTAAAGTCAAAATGTGCATTTAAATAATAATTTACCATCTACATTCTGCAGTGCAGTAAATAGATTATGATGTGCAGACACAAACATCTGAGCCACAATAAACAGGCTGACATAGAAAACCATTTTCCATCCTGTATTTATGGATTAGAAGAAGCTCTGAAAACCCTCTTTCATGCCTGTGTGTTGCTTGCTCTTGAAACAGTTTGTAAGCACCTCCAAATGTGTTGCACTATGGACTAGAGGAGGCTAACGTGGATAACGGGGCCAATTATATAAGCTTCGATGAAAGAGCTGTGAGCAGATGACTTCGGAGATGAGAAATCAATTTCCTGCTGTTTTTATTTTTTACACTCAATGTGGTCTTCCTCATGAATGATAATAGCCGACCAGTGCAGGGTTGGACAGTGGCATGACACAGAGAAAAGAGAAAACTCCTGAAAACATCTGTTCATTAGACGTTTCAGGGTAGAAGCTCAGCAGCACAGGTAAAATACATTTTACATGCTGACGTTATGATTATTGCAATCCAATATTTTAATAATAATGGTTAGGTGATTTTTAATGTTACATTGCTCCTCATCACCTCCTTCAGCTATCTCCTCTAGAGTTTGTGTCATAAAGTTGTACATTAATACTTTAGAAGCAGTGTCATATCATTGTTTATTACAGAAATCTATAATTCACTTATACATATTTAGCACATAGTAACCTACTATTGCATTATGGCAGAGACAAAATATTACTACAATATTTTTTTCAGCTGCAGATATAAAAAGGCATTTTCTTCATATGCTTTAGTCCTGTGTGCATTTTGCCAAAGTACAGTCTCTAAACCCCCGGATCTTGTTCAAGGACACTTCGCTTGAGTTTGTGCTGACAGCCTGCCTTTAACTAGGGCTCCTTAACCAAGTTCAGTTGTGTGACTGGACTTACTGTCATGAATAGGTGATTAGAAAAATTTGTTGCTGCTTCCTTGCTGACACCTTCTTCCTGTCATAGTCTAAGAGGGCTGGAGCAGATCCCAGGATGCTGAGGATGGAAAGCAGATACAGTATACGCTCCCAGGGTGCACACAGAGCCATGAAATCACTCAAACTCATACCTGTAGGCACTTTGGAGTCTCCGAACTTGTGCATTTTACTGTGGGAGGAAACCAGAGCATCCTTCCAGGACTAATGCAGAAGAGGAAAACTACAAATAAAAAATAATAAAATAGTCAGAAGTTTCTAAAAAGTCAAAAGAACACAATACCTGAGTGTTGTAAAAAGACAAATAATTTCACGTGCAAGTGTATATTTTGCAGCCTGCCAAACAAATGATAATTATACTCTGAAATAGTATTGTAAAAAGGCCACAAAAGGATCAATAGTGCTACTATAAACTGTGAATAGGTGGCACAAGGCCATTCAGTCTTCAGTGTATTATTGATTATTACGATTTCAGATAGAACACACACATCATTCCTCAGGCCTTAGATTATAGTGTGACAGATACAATAACAGTGTTTGTTTTGCTGCAGAGAAAAAAACACAACATGCAGCAAATGAGGGCCTTGTAGTCTTAATCGGTTCACTGGCTACATACTGTATTTAAAGTTATTTTATGTGACATTTCCATGATAAACAGATAAAACACAGAAGAGCTTTGTTTTATATAATGTCACCCAATGCTCTTTCTATAGATGTTTGCAATGTTTCAATTCAGAGAAATATATTATTTTATTCAAGTTAACACTGCTTTCATTTAGTTTACGGTGACAGTGGTGTCAGAGCTGCTTTAGAGAACATCATGAACACTGAATAATTAAAGCACTGTAGCGCTGTTTTAGGTTAACGCTCACAGAAATCTGTTCTTAAGCATGTTTGTTCTTAAGATAAAATGGCATAACATATCAAAAACATTCCATTCATTATATTTCTTTATATGTCAGTTGTCAACAGTTATGGTCATGCTCTGTTTCATTCTGTCTGTTTCGAGGTCAGGGGTCAGTTGGATTGGTTGGCCTTGTTTGATCCGTCACACACCTTTTGTTTGAAACCTTTTTAAACAAGTTTTAGTGTTTCTGACGGTGGTTTTAAATTGACACCTAATTATTTTAATGGTGTACATGAAGCTGACAGCCTTTTATATCGAATAGATATTTTTATTGATGTCAAAATGCAAATGTTTGACTAATCCCTGGCAGCTGTATCCCCTGCTCTGCTACTGAACAATACCAATAACATAACAGAATTACTTTAATATACCAACGGCCCCTTCTGTGATCCTTCACAGTAATGATATCTGCTTTTTGAAAGGCTGTTCTTTAAATAGCAGAGTGTTTATAAAGTAAGCACTTTAGTTTCCATTGTGAGGACCCTAGGCTACTGCAGCTTCCTTTGCTCCCACTGCCGTGACTCTCACTGATATTAGACAGTAGATGACGTATCATTCATCTTTAAAATACACTGCTTTTTATTCTGCCTGCATGTTGTTAAACCCTGAGTGTATACTGTGTGCGTAGACAGAAATAGGCAGCCACCCACATATCATTAGGGAGATGGAGAGAGATGGAGAAAAGGATTTGGTGTGACTACTGCATGTAGAAGTCAGTAGACGGTTATGTTGGTCATAGGTTGACACCATATACTCATATTTATCACTACAAACTTGAAATAGTGTTCGACTCTGACCAAAATGTTCCAGCTTCAGTTTCACTTGAAACAGGGCTTTATTTCAGTTTGCCATCAGTTATAAGTTGAAGTGTGTAGGAGGGGTGTGGGCCATTTCACTATCTCTAGGATTTTTTTTCTCTAATGGAAGATAATGGTGCAGCAGGAGTCCGCCCCCTTGTGGGATGTGAGGAAAAATTACCTAGACTGTTAATGGGTTCAAATATAAAGCAATTATGCCTCTTGATGAAAGCGTTTATTGAGGAATTCATTGTGTGGGCAGAGTTTGAAGTGTCGGCAAAATAACTGGATTACTTATAAGTGTACTTGATACCACAAAGATAGCAAGATAATTAAAAAAAATAGTGTTTTTCCTATATCTTTTTTCTCTTCCTGTTGATTTCCCACTTTCCAGGAAGTTGCTGAACGTGAAGATCATTGATGACGAAGAATATGAGAAGAATAAAATTTTTACAATTGTACTGGAGGAGCCCATTTTGCTTGAAGTTGGACAGAGGCACGGTGAGTTTGGATCCAGCCCTGAAATGCAGCTCTACAATGACATTTTATTATTAGAAATGTGTATACTTTATATTAGATCAATTAAACACACAACAACACTGGATAGGGGTTTTGTTGTCAACATCAGAATATATTTCCAAATTATTTTAGCAGTCTACAAAGCCTTTATTGGCCATGCTCCCCTCTACATTCGCACTCTACTTACTCCGTATGAGCCAACCAGAGCTCTCCGTTCATCAGCAGCTGGTCTCTTTATTGTTACAAGTGATCAGTCCAAAGCTGGTCAAACTTGCTTCCAGTCAGTAATAAACTTCACCAACAATAACATCTTTCAATAGCAACTCTAAACATACCTTTGCTCACCTTTTTATCAATGACAACTCATCATGCTCTACACATGCATTGAGTAAGAAATTAGTTTCTTCTTTTTTCTTCTTCATCACTTTTTTACTATCTCAAAATCCAAAAGTTCCTTTGGTTAGATATATCCCTGTAAAGCCCTGCTAACTGTACTGTGTGCCTTTCCAAAAGGGGACACAAATGACAACAAGACTGCTGTCGGGCCCGAGGATGTGTCTAAGATGGGCTGCCCCATTCTTGGAGAGCACACAAAGCTGGAGGTGGTCATTGAGGAGTCGTATGAATTCAAGGTACTCACACACAAACTGACTAAACATTGCAAATCTTGAGTCAGTAGACTAGTATCAGCGTCATTCATGATTTATAAAAACTCTGTTTAAGTAAATGTCAGATCTTTCAAAACATTTTGGAGACAGGATGAAGTAAATATTTCATAAACATTGGGTTAGGTCCGTGATAAATTATTTGTGTTGTACATGTAACTAATGGCTGTCAGTGAAACAGTTGCAGCAGGATGGTTTAACTTTCAGAGCATTTAGCTACAACATTTAAGCAGTTCAATGATTTTTTTTTTTTTTCTGTGTTTTTGTGATGGTCTGCAGAGCACCGTGGACAAGCTGATCAAGAAAACGAACCTGGCTCTGGTTGTGGGGAGCAGCAGCTGGAGGGAGCAGTTTGTTAGTGCTGTCACTGTCAGCGCAGGTGAGTCGCAGTGGCCTGAATGTCTTTTCATCTCAACTGGCCTGTGGAAGACGGGACCTGTGGGTTAAAACCGTTAAAACAGAATACCAGCTGCTACACACCATCCATTATTTTTCACTTTTTCAAATGTGATGGCCCTGTTTGACATTTTAATTTACTAGACTCTTTATTTAACTATTGATGAAAGAACACACAATTAAAATGTTTGGCAGCGCTCTTCTTATTTGCTGCTTGCTTTTAATCCAGTTGGCTTATTTGTTAAAAATGCATGTCATGGTGAATAATGTTTGTCATAAAAACCCCAGAGCTGTCAGAGAAATTACTGGCTTTAAACCATATCAGATGAAATTTGAATCTTTTTTTGTCTGCACTTTCAGAAGTTACTCATTTAGCTTTCTGAACTCTTTTCTACTAAAAGGTCTGGACCATTTAAAAGAATAAAAAAAAAAATAAAAAATTTGGTTTGTATGCCGTAACAATGTATACAAATATAAAGTACACTTCCTCCAATCCCACACATGTTTCTACCAATGAGTCATTTTAGCTTTATTCTATTATTTGCCAAATAATAACTCAAAGAGAGGTTTCAGGCTTGTAGTCGAGTGTTATACATTGTTAATACTTCACATTCATCAACCTTATTACACTTAATAACAAAATAAAAATGTTACTTTTGTAAAAAAAAAAACGCTAATGTGTAGAGTATTGGACAATATTATTGGATAAACAAACTAGAAAACTAGCGACAGTTATCTAACCTAGCTAGCAAAATAAAAATAACTTGCTTTGACAACTCTATGTTTCTATCTAAATATTGTTCTATAATATAAGTTGAATACATACTAGTTGTATGTTATATTAGCAAGTTTTAGTTAATAGTCGGCATTATTATAATATATATATATATATATATATATATATATATATATATATATATATATATATATATATATATATATATTTCGGTTATATCTTTGTACATAGTGAAAATAGAACAGCCTACGTACCTTGTAGCTTCCTAGTTTTCTTGCATCTTACAGTGAGCTGTAGTGCAAGATTTGCCGTGTTTCTTTCTTAAAGATTTTTACTCCAGTTCATACTTTTTTCTTCACTGTCACTGGACAGCGCTGTCATTGGTTGAACATAGTCATTATTTAAGCAGAAGTGATAACGGAGGCCCTAACTTTTTGGTGGCTGAATATTTCTGGAATGGGTTTATGTGTAGAGCCTACGTGTTGGGGTGTAAGCATGTAGGATCCTAACAGCACCCAGGCCAATTTAAAGTGTATATATGTTTGTTTAACAGGTGATGATGATGAAGAAGAGAGTGGCGAGGAGCGGTTGCCCTCCTGCTTTGATTACATTATGCACTTCCTGACAGTTTTCTGGAAAGTGCTCTTTGCCTTTGTGCCACCCACTGAGTACTGGAACGGCTGGGCCTGCTTCTTTGTGTCCATCTCCCTCATTGGCGTCCTCACAGCTGTCACTGGAGACCTGGCCTCACACTTCGGCTGCACCGTCGGACTCAAAGACTCAGTTACTGCTGTGGTGTTTGTGGCTCTTGGCACCTCAGTTCCAGGTACAAGCCCCACTGTCTCTCCAGGACAGTCTATATTGAGATTTACCATTACAGCAGTACCACATTCTGCTACAGGCAGACTATCCTCTTTACAATCATAGACTAAAAATGTGTTTTCTCCCTCCTGCTGACTTGTTTTATATTTCACTATGTACTTGACTGTAGAGAGTTTTTTATGTCTATGGAAGAGGAGCAAGTGAGACTGCTGAGTGCAGTGTGGCATTTTGACAAGCTCAGATTGGACCCACAGCCCCTCCTTTAATTTGACAGATTAGTTAGGCTGGAAATTGAGACTAGAGGGCAATAGAAAGACATTGAATACAGTATGTGGAGAAGATTTACAAACATTTGGATTGACTGCATACATTGACATAAATACTGTGACAATAAAACTATTCACTGTTTGCAGCTGTAATATACAAATATTTATGATATTTCAAGTTGTGTTGTTTTCAGTGCGTGTTCTCAGGGTTTGTGTTAATAATAGTTCACAACAATTAATTTGAACATTCATTTTTAATCATAAATAATTCATAAAAGTGCTGATTCATCTTCCCTGATAATGTTTTTTTTGCTGCAGACACATTTGCGAGTAAAGTGGCTGCCATCCAGGACCAATACGCCGATGCCTCCATTGGGAACGTGACAGGCAGCAATGCTGTCAACGTCTTCCTGGGCATTGGCGTGGCGTGGACCATCGCCGCTGTGTACTGGCACACGAAGGGCAAGCCTTTCAAAGTAGATCCTGGTTCTTTGGCCTTCTCCGTCACCCTGTTCACCATCATGGCAGTGGTGGGTGTGCTGGTTCTACTGTACCGCCGACGTCCAAGCGTTTCAGGCGGCGAGCTCGGTGGCCCACGGACAGCCAAGCTCCTCACCTTTTTCCTTTTTCTCTCCATGTGGTTTGTCTACATCCTGTTGGCTTCCTTGGAGGCCTACTGCCATGTGCCGGGCTTCTGAGGCTGAGGAGATTTGCGTAGACCAACCTTCTTCTCTTCTAGTTGTTTTTATGAACGTGTTTTCTCCTTGGTTTTTTGTCTATTTTCACAGAGATTTTTTAATATTTATATCATTAGTTCTTATTAATACTGCACAATGTCTGAGTGACTTTGTATTTTTGGACTTTACTACCACCTCACTACGCTGTGAAGGAAAGATTTAGCCACAAATTATCTTCGATTGTGCAGGTAACTTGCTAGGCCCGTTTTCGTCATCAAGTCTTTTGTACAATTTTCAGCATCATAAACTGTCTAGACAATTGTTTTTACATACATTAGAGAAAATGCTATTGTAACCTGTTCATGACACATGCAGAAGTCACAATAAAACTGAGGTGGTGCATAGGGTTTACAGACAAGGAAATTCAAGTAAGCATTTTCATGTGAGGATATTGTGTGGATATATAATTCAATCTAAACATTAATTATTCATTGTATAACATGTAAGAGATGAACATTGTGCGTGGGAGTTTTGTGAACGAGTAGCGGTGTTTATTTTTGCACGTTTCAGATGAAGAGTTTCTTGGTAATCTATTTTAAAAGTGCTGTATTTAATATTTTTGACATGATGTGTTAATGTGTTTCTGTACATGTGAATGGCAGATGTATCATATTCCTTGACTGCCTGGTGCACTTTTCCCTCAATAAGGCTTTCCTGATCAAACAAAAGGTTAAGGATACCTTTTTTTTTACAGCTGACATTACAAAACACACATTCCTGCTCTAAACTGTAACATATGGTGTATAGATCCTCCAAGCACATTAATGTGGGTGTTTTTGTGATTGGTGTGCATGTGTGTGAGGGGTGTGTGTGGCTCTGCCCATCCAGCACGGATCACAAAAGGTTTACTTTCCTCAGCTTCAGAAACTGTACTATTGTCATCAGATATATGCAGTATAAGAAGGACAATGGATACTTATCACTCAAATGGACACTGTGAACATTTTTCATAAAAGCACTGTAGACAGCAAAGGGTTCTTACAACAGCACAATAAATAGGTTCACGAGAGGAGCATACATCGTGCCAAAAGAGATGTACAGTGAGTGTGTCTTTGTGTTGCACAGCTGATGTTATACATGTTTTTATTTATTCAAACTAGAATCTGTAGAGCCATATTTATTGTAACAGTATTAGCGTCGAGGTATTTATATGAGCTTTTTCGGTTTTACTGATATGCACGTTTAATGTGTGGAAATAAATGTTTGCTGATTTACAATGCTGTAATGATGTGGTGTTGTATTTCCATCTTTCCGATTACTGCAAGTAATGTGTGTGACACTCTGAATTTACCATACAGCATACAAAGGTAAAATAAATGGCATTTTATTGACCACACGATCGTTTTCTTAAAAGCTCAAATCAATTATGAAACAAGCATTAAGCAAGTGCACACATTTGGACAGCTCACACCTGGAATGTGCCCTTGAACAAGAGAATCTGGGAGCTAAATGATGCCATGCCGATTAAAATTTCCTCATCAGGGATACTTTAAAAAGGTCTCATGTAGAATGTAGATGTAGAATTTTTGATATATGACTTTTTGGTGATTGGATGTTTCTAATTGCTCACATAAAAAAACATATAACTGCAAATACATTAGCCGGAAAATGGGCCTCCTGTTGTGTGATGCAATGCAGTGTCTCATAAAAAGTAATAGAGAGCTGTATTTCCTTCAGGCACACATACTTTTATGGATTTGTGGACTGTGAGACAGCCTTGTGTTTAGCTTTGCAACATAAAGCGAAAAAGTTTAAACAATGTTGACTCTCTCTGCCAACTAAAGGTCAGTGTGGAATCTCATATGGCTTGTTGTATGTGGGGATATCAAAGCACTGAGGTCAATGTCAAAAATGCTGGGAGCAGGTGGAGCAGCAGGACTTCGGTTCTGCACCCTGTGGTTTCCTTCTGAAATGCAGACGACAGGTTTGAAGTCTTCATCTTAGTTATGTGATTCAAAGGTGAAGCAATAAGGTAATATGCATTTTGCTATAATAAGTCTCCGTGCAAAAACAGGATGTCATTTTCAAATAAGGAAGCCTAGTGTGTAAGCTTCTTAAGATATAGCATAACGGTTTTAAAAATGGAAAATTCAAAAAGGAAAACAACATCAATATTCATAGATGTGCTCCATTTCTTTAATTAGCTTTCCAGTAGTAATAACCATACACTGAAGTACACACACAGAGTAATTTTGTTTGGTGTCTTTTATTATAATTAAAGGCAAAATTGTGTCTTATCAAGCCTTAAAAAAGCAAGCTCCTATTATTCTTTTTATAATGTGACTTCAGCTGTGATACACTTATTGTCATGCACAAACCAAGTGGCTCGATAGGTTTAGTGGAACAAAGAGCATGCTGGGACATGCTCCAGCTTCCATGAGAAGGATAAAAAGATGTAGAGTGCCAAGCTAATAGAGAATAGGTCATAATTATGAGATACCGTATTGATCCGAACATCCTCCTCATCCGATGTTTGTTCTCTCAGGGTCAGCTGCCGAGAAAAGCCTGCTCAGGCACAAAGCACATTCACTATGTTACTCAAAGATGCTGGGGTAAGGCAGTCGCCGCCTGACACAGGACACAGCAATTTGTCTGACAAGCAGGCCACCCGGCAGCCCTGAGAGAAGAGAGAAGACCGAGCCAGCTATCAGTGAGGCCTGGCCTGAGATTTATGAGCTACACTCCAGAGCAGGGAATTATAGCTGCAGATCTTTAGGACAGCAAGTCCTCGTACTTAAGTGACAAAGCGGATCAAAATGAATAGTTGTGACTTCTAAAAGACAGGGCCAGCAACAATTCATACTAACTACGCTAAGGTACCTTGTGGTAATAGTGATAGGATTTATTTATTTTTGACAGTGAGAGGTAATGCTAGTGATGTTAGGGCTTTATTTTGATAGTTTTGCTATGTTTAGGAGATATTCAGGGCAGATTGTTAAGAGCCTACCTAAATAACCCCTCTTGGGACTGAGTGGGTCAACAAAACCTTAACCAACTTAATAATCTTGGGCTCCTAAGGAGATCAAAAAGATGGAAAAAGAGTTGTGACAGTATTCCTCTGGGGGATTAGGTCATATGTACACCCTAAAAGTGTTAAGTGCAACTTTTCAAGAGAATTTTGTAATTATTTAACAAAACACAGGATATGTTCAGTGGCTCATATGTCATTTAATTTTCAAACTGAACTCAGTGAGATCAGATTTCCAAAAGGAGTGTGCTAAAGAGTATCAAGTGTAGCAGGTGCAAGCAGATATCATACATACTGAAGAGCTTAATAGCTGCCTGAGAGACTGAGAGTGCAGGTGAATGTACAGTATTTATAAGAGTAGCAAAAAAGAAACAAAATGTAGTCTCACAGCTTTATTGCCTTATAATGTGAGTTATTACTGCAGGCAGTGTAAGAGTGCAGATTGTGGCTATTCTCAGCAGCCGTGACAGAGAAAATCATCTTTACAGCTAAAATTAGTCTGGAATTGTTGGCTTTCATTCAGCTTCATCATTTCACACAAAGAGAAAGGGATTTTCTGGTCAGCGTGACCAATTTTCATCTCATGAATCAAGTTTACCAGAAATAGCACACTGCCCCCAACAGTCTGTGCCTTTTAGAGAAAAGGAAGCAAATGATTAGTAACTTTTTATTTGATCCCTGATACTGTTACAATATGTCAAATGAGAATATAGAAAGAATCTTTTTGAGTCAGATACACACAATACAGAATCTGTGTATAACTTGTTAACCTCGTTCTTCTGCTGATTTAGTTACCAAAAAGAGCTTCTTTGATGTGTTGCACAATCATTTGTATGTAATGTGAGTTTATTGTCAAACAATATATATTTTTTTATTTGTTTGTATATATATATATTATATGTATATATATATATATATATATATATATATATATATATATATATATATATATATATATATATATATATATATATATACATACAGTACTTTTCTTTATTCCAGGGGTGTTTGTTTTGTTTGTATATTCAACAGCACATTGACAGCTGCACTCTCAAACACTTACAGTTTGTTCTAAAACCAGTGAAAACTATCTCTTGCTGAGAGTAGAGATACTAGCTTTAGGAAAGGTTTTTACTGTTTGGAGCATGTCATTGTGAATCAGCTGATCACGGCAGAATATTGAAGAAAAAAGAAAAATAATGTATATGGAGTGTTTATTCATCAATAAAATATTAGTAAATGCTTGATGGCCCGGAATAAACAGCCCAATGGGCCGCATTTGGCCCCCGGACCTTAGTTTGCCCAACTTCTGTCTCACAGTAAAACATTTCCTACAGTTATTTTATTAAAAACAACTAATACAACTCTATCAGATAATTACTTATGTGCAAGTCTACATGTTTATTTGTCTGAAATCCAAATGTGACATTTCAGTTGCTGCTCCAAAATATCACTATTACTCTTTTCTGTCCCATTGCACATTGGTTCAAACTAACATTTACATATACAAGTAATTCAGTGAAGTTTGGAGCTTGTTCAGAACTAAATAGCATATATTATGTAGTCTTGTAAACTAGTCAGTAGTAATCTTATGTTACCAGGGAAACAAAGCTCATTTAAAAAATTGAAGTCCAGTTTGTCACGGCACAGGTCAGTCAAAGGGTTTATGCTGGTCGCGGGATAAATACAAATTTGTCCGCGTGCAACGCCACCGCGGGCGGCACGCACGTGCTGCGCGTGCTCGCCACTGGTCTGGGATGATGTCATCCAGAGGGAAACAATAGCGCCCACCCCCAGTGTCTCTCACACGCGCAGCGCAGCTCAGAGTGACACACGCTCAGACGTGACGCCAGCTGAGTTGGCCGAGCGCAGTGATGACATTAGTGTTTATTTGCGGCAGAGCACACAACTCTTACTATGTTGGCGTTAGACTGTAGCTGCTGAAGGTTTTATACATCTGGACCACAGCATCACCTCGGCTCGTGCTGCTCGGGCCACTCCAGCCATGAGGGTCTCTCCTGACGCTGCGCACAGACCATGAACACACTACGGGACTGCCTCTCTTGATGTAAGTGCTTTAGACTATAGGTTGTGTGAGTCGCTGTGGTGGAACGGCCTGCAGTCTCTCTGCCCCCAGACTAGGCTGTGTGTGTCCATTCCATTGAACTGCCACAGCGAGCTCTGAGTATTTTATTCTTTCTAAATCTAAGCAATGCTGTCAGGATGTCTCCATTCTTCGTCCGAATGCAGTGCTCTTGTTGTGCATGATACACAATTAACCGCAGTGTCTGAAAGTACACAGAGGCTAATAAGCAGGCTGTCTGCTTTTCTCAGAGAGACAGTAGAGTAACTAAGGCCCGCTGACTCGGGCCCTGTCGCCCCTGTCAGCTTCATTCCGCTTATCGTGCTAAAGGTTCAAAGACTGTGCGAAGAGTGCCATTAAAATACTGAGAAATTAGACACAGCGCCATCTAGCGACTGTATAATCAGATCTAAGGCTGTCTTATTAGAAAGACAACAAGGCTGATGAATTATGTTATGGAAATAGCACAGACAGTAAAATATATGTGCTTTTTGTGGCTCAGTAAACAACAGACATTGTTCTGGCTACACGGGTGAGACAAAGGCTAAAGGAGGTAATGCTCTGTTGATTTTCCATTTGTGTGACAGGCGTTCAAGGAGATGGCTTCATGCAGTAGACAGTAAACAAATTGATTTGAACAGAGTGATGTACATAAGCCTATTGAAATGAGTTGTCATTCAATGTTATCAACATCTATTCAACAGGGCAAACATTTCCAAATACAACAGTTTCTTTTAGTTTTTTTGCAGCCTCTGAGTTTGGTTTATCCACTAATGGTTCAGTTCTGACTTTACCCAGCTTCAGTACTGGTTTAGCCCTAAGCATAGTTTTGGATTTAGACTTGATTTGTCCTTTGATTATTCTTCATTCAATCGGATTGATCTTAACCAAGCTAGTGTCTACTCGCCATAGTTCCATTTTGGACTGTACATTTGACATATATATACACCATAACCCTCACACAAAGTCTCTGTAGATATGTTAACACTGTATTTTCTTTACAGAACAGCTGAGAGTGTACAGCGGTGCAATGTTTGTCTCAGCCCCAGTTGTGGGCCTCTGTCTGCGTGAATCTGGGTTCCCTCTGGCTGCTCCACTTTAGTGCCACTGTGAGCAGATATGCAGGTCAGCAGGACAGTAAAGCCCCAATTGCCTTGCAGCTGCAGTCTTCTTAATCTGAATTAGCAGTTAATAGTATATGTTTTTACAGATGCAGGCCACAAACCAAAAATGGGAAAGTACCCTCAAATTTTTAAATTTCAAATGAGTTTTTTCTGATTTGTTGCCATTGTAGTGACACACTGCAGCCTTGGCTTTTTGGAGGCTCCAGATTGCGTCAAACGCTCCAAATGTAACCTCTGAATCACTTCTGCCATTAAAAAAGATTATAACATGAACTGCTCTTTCCTAATGTTGATGCTAGAGGCTGTCTGTGTTTGCCTCGGGTTGCTGGTTGTTGTTTACGTGCGTACTTTGATTTCTTGAAGGATACAAAGATGATCTGGTGTGCATTCCAGAGGGCAAAAAGAAAAAGATTGTTGTCCCCACAGTGCAATGAACAGATGTTATTGTTGATTTCCCCTCTTGTCAAATAGCAAGATGTCAGTAGTTTCTAGCTTTTGCTTCCCGAGGTAATGAGCCTAAAGGAGATAAAGGGGAACAATTGGACACAACTCAAAAAATATATTCCTAAACTCAAAGGGCGAAATTGACTCTCAACACTCACCTCAAAAGTCAGATTTCCACTGTTAGATGACTTTCATTTCACAAAGCGGGCATGACAATCCAGAGAAGGACACTTTGAAGATTTTATTTTAAATCGTATTAGGGTTATCTTTATCGCAGTGTGCTTAAATCCACAAGACGTCTCATGAAGGTAGCTTTGAAATACAGCATTTGTCTGTCTCTATTCTTAGCTTTCTATTCTCATAGTGTTAGTGATTGGCTCTGTTTCCAAAGATCCTTTCTTATTAATGTCCAATGATTCTGTGCCATCAGGTGAAGCTGGCCACCTTTTTGGTCAAAAGTTTTGGCAGTTTTCTCTTATTATTTTTGATTGCAATATCCATATTGCAAAGAATGACTTGTATTGCGATAACACAATACTCTTCCATTTTATAGACTTTTACTTTTTTTATGTCCAAACAAATATTATTATTAAACTATGGTGTCTCCAAATGAGAATGTCCTGTTTTAGACTTGGATTAGCCCTGGTTCATTCCTACATTTAGTCCTAGTTTAGACCTGTTTAGACCAGGTTTAGTCCTACTATAATCTTACTAACAAACTTTAATACTGATTCAGTTCCTGCTTTGATGAGTAGAAGTTAGTCCAGGGCACTATATTTCCTTTTTTCCTAAATACAAAAGCATTGAAACATAGCTGGTAATGTCCTTATCGCAATATGTGCTTTGTGCCACGAGACACTTTGCTATAAACCAATTCAGAGTGTTCCCTATCGCGCTTCACTCCGATTTCTCCATTTGCGCTGTGGCATCCATCACTTTCTGTAGCTGACAGTGGAGATTAGGTGATGTATGTAATTATTTTGACTTCCCCCACAGTAGTGGTGTGTACACTGATGAGATAGCAGAAACACTGCAGAGTATCATAAAAATAAATGTATGGAATTCTGCTGACACTTTTTTTTATAAAATGTCAGTTATAATCCAGTTTTTTAATGAGAAGAGAGTCAGATTTAATTAGGTATTTAACATGAAAGTACAGTGCTGAGAAAACAGATGGAACAATAGTGCATAGTTTAACTAATCCAGTCATTTGGGCAGCTGAGTCATATCTGAGTCATTATATAAAGCTGGACACCCAGTTTTAAGGCATTTTATTTATTGTCTCAAGTAAAGCTTTACCATTGGAAGTGTGAGTCACAATGACTTAAGCACTGGCTCTCTCATATGTTTATTTCTACCTCAAACTTTACTACGGGATTGCAAGATTTTCATGGGCAGACTAATACAGGCAGAGGATTAAGCCACCATGTTACTATAGAGAGCTTAGGTTGTGGGATATGAGGGGTGTCCGCCGTGAGCATCAATCCTTTATGTTATATCTTTAAATCTTTAAGCTCACATGACTTTTGTGCATAGCCTTAGTTACACGCGTTAATCCATAGTTAGTGATTAAGTGGCTCAGGGCGACAACCTTTCAGGGTTAACAGTCTCATTTAACGGTGCTCTCAGTTGGCAAGCCGCCACCTGTACAGGACCATTCAGAAGCCATTACCATTTCTATCATATTTGCAACAGGCTGCAGGCACATCATGTACAACCTCCATCCCGTTTTTACTACAGTAGCAATTAACATCTCCACTAAAGTCAGAGATGGATAAATGGGGGACTCGGCATGCTGCTGTGACACTAGTTTCAGTCTGGCTTTTGAGAAACAGCAGGAATCTGATACAAGCTGCATCCATGTGTTTGGGAGTCAGCCAAATATATTGTCGGTTTACAGTAGCGTAGCCTTTTATCTATTGTCTGTGTTGTTAAAATGTGATGCCAGATCGTAGTTGAAATCCAAATAGGCAGCTCTATTAGACGTGATTTTTGAATTGGCTCATCCTCTGATAAGCCGCTTGTCTCCATCTGTGCAGGCTGCAGAAAGACATTCAGTAGATAATCTTTGATCATCACAAGTTTAATTGAGTCCAAACAATGCTTACAACAAAAAACACTGTATCAGAAAGCTTTATTTGGAGAATCACACAACACTCAAAGACTGAGGCTCAACACACTCTTAACCTGCCAAATATGAATGATTAAATTTGTTCATTTATGTTTTTATGTCTAAGCAAGAGGTCATTTCCTCTGACCTATAACACAATAACCCCACTCACTGCCTACCACTGTCACTGATTGAGTCCTCACTCCATCACACTTTGCTGACAGTGTAAATCAGTCAAGGCATTATTTTACGTTTGATGCATGGTGACACTGGTTTTCTCTGCAGAAATCTGTCCATTGATTTTCAGTTACATCAGCAGCGCTCTGCAGCAAACCCCCGCTATCTATCTGTCAAACACAGCAGCACACAACACTAAACAAATGAAGGTGGAGTGAGTCAATTCTGAGGGATAAAAGCAGGGAATTGTGTGGAGGTAAAAATGTCAGGATAACACAGAAATCATTTCTTCATTTATCAAGTGACTTGCTTTGACGGCGTTATTTTTTCAGCTTCTTGAAATATAAAATATTTTGCCATTTAGAGAAAAGAAGGAACAAAACTCAAACTACAGTTAGTTACTCATTGGCAGTATCTCCAAGATCGCAGAGTACTAAGGACTGGCCGGTCTTGGTTGATGTCTGTATGATATCAATACTGTATATTGTGCAGCCCTAATTCATGGGGATACTTTAAAATTCTGCAAGACAGACCTCCTGCTGTTGTTTTTTTCGAATATCTATAACATTATTTTAGTGTGATTGACAATGTAAACAGAGAGAATGACTGCCCCTTGTCATTTTGGGCCAAGTCAGAGTCACACGTGCAAAAAACAGTGGAAATACTGATTGCCCTCTGACAGAAAGCCCTGCTCAACGGCCTCTGGAGAAGTGTGACTCAGATGACTAATTTCCCTGCCATCCACAATCTGTCTCTACTGTGATGAAAATAAATCTGTTTTTAAGCAGAGGGGATGCACATTCTGTTCAATAATGCTGTAATTGACCCCGGCTTCAGACCAGCGTCTGACTTTGCCTCCCTTTTTTCAGGCTCCAGTGTGTTGTCCTGCGCTACATGGGTGGCTGTTTGTTGCTCAGGTGCTTTTAAATGAAGGAGCTGCATTAAACCGGGGCAGGCGGGATGAACGGAGAACGTCATCAATCTTCAATGCCACAGACAACCATCTGTTTCTTAAAAACGCCCACCCGCTCTACAGCTCCTTCCCAAAAACACTGCGCCACCTCTGCAGCTGGAGACGCCAGGCGGTCCACTGCGCTGCACATCTGAAGCTATAACTAATTCAATTATTGTAACATAATTTTCCATCTAGCCCAGCTCTCTATGGGAAATCTTGCTCTATCATATTCTCGTTCAAAACTGGCAACTGGTGTTGTTTCATTCCCGCTCTGACTCTTTCATTATCTTTCCACAACTTTATATATAAAAATAGGTTATATGATACACACAATACAATCCTGTGATAGGTCTTTCTGCTTTAGGTTTGGTTTTGGTTAGGTAAACTATGACATTTTCAACTTATCATGCAGCTCTTGTATGTGACCTGTTCTGTGTCCTTGTGACTTTTTATGGCATAAAGCTGTTATTTTCTTTGTGCTGGTGGGGTTAGCAGTGAGCCGATGGAGCATCATGATCTCCCCCTGTAGGCTTGGCTTCTTGCTAACAGGAAGTGAGTGCCACTCTTCTCGGCACCATTTTGAACATCTAAAGTGTAGAAAATCTCAAGCATTCAGCTAAAGCCACTCCCAAGGCTTAGCTTCTACCTTAAACATTAATGCACTTATCCATGAGTGCATACATTTGCATTTATTTGACACTACGATGATATTTGTTTATTCCACCTAATGCAAGAAGCTGTTAGATATGAGGAAGTCTCTGCTAGGGTTCATATTATACACTATTGACACATGTTAAGATTCCAGAAAGGTCCCAAACTAGCTTTGTACCTTTATTTGTTGCAATCAATTGTGTATTGAACGGATTATCGTCTGTTTGCCATTAAACTAAGGTTTAAAGCTCTCACACTGATTTCACATCACATACCGTCTGGGTTTGGGCAAATGAAACAGGAGGCTAGTAGAAACAAAAACAATCCTTCAAAACCCAAACCTTAAAAGAAAATGTATCTCTTTAATCACAGCAATAGTGTTTTTCTTTTGACAAGGAGGAAATAAGAGAGTACACTTTGTACTGTTTGGCAGTATCTTATTGCGAAACTGACTAAGGTGGATCATTTCTCAGCAGGACTCACAAGGGTTGGAAACACACCCAATTATCCAATCAAAAACACTCAGAGTAGCCCAGCATGTGCCATGTGTTGGCAGAGCAGGCAGGAGCTCTACGTTTTATTGGGTTCCATTAACGATTTAGTAAAAATAAATTGATTAGGACCAACCCAGTGCAATAATTCCTCCCCACACAGTTAATTGCATTCAGGGGTTGTAAATATTCTTACCAACATGCGTGCATACTTTTTGCAGTGCTAATTGGATTATGCCACTGAGCAGCAACAATTAAAATTGACACTGGAACCTAAATTAAAAAATAAAAAACTTGACTGTGGATAGATACTTGACTGTGATGGTTGTGTCTGCGAAGCCACCCAAAGTCACAAGAGTATTTCAGTTTTTGGAGATTGAAAATATTTAGCCATAATTGTCAGGAATGATATTTAAAAAAAAACCTCTAGACTTAAACTGAAAACCAATGGACAGTCCATCATCAGATTAAACAAATAATGTTTTTTTTCCTTTTGAAATATAATTGTGTCATAAGCATAACAAATGACAAGAATGGCATTTAGCCTTTTATTTAGTTTTACCATTTAATATTAGATAAGATAGGACTAAGATAGGATAAGCATTGCACAGTATCTTGACTTATTAATACATAAGTGAATTAAAAAGTCTCACAGCAGTAGCAGGATGAACCTGTTGTAGCGCTCCTTCCTGCTCTGAGGGTGTCTCAGTTCTACGCTGAAGGAGCTGCTCAGAGCCTCCACAGTCTGATGCAGGGCTGAGAGCTGTTGTCTCTGATGGATGTCAGATTGGCCAGGCTGGAGGTGTGAAGGTCCGGGGGACATTATCCAGAGTCTACTATTCTTCTGTTTACGCTAGAACTCTCTTTCTTCTTTTATCACATTACTACTCAAAGTTAAATGTAAAATTTAAATGATTTATTGATGTAACTCCTAGCATATACCTTTTAGTTTCGCGGTGAGCTTGTGCTATGTTTAAGTGGCATCTTCGCTACTCTCTGACTTTGTATTTCAGATCACTCTCTGAGTACTGGCAGCTGAAGCGATGAGTGAGTAGCCACTCTGCTGTTTCCAGTGTGTGTGTGGGGAAAGTGATCAGAGTGATAGTGACTTCCACCGTGATTAAACTGGGTCAATGTAACCCCCACCCCCTCCACCACAGGCAATCGTGAAAAAAGGAGAGAAAGAAAGGAGGAGACCCTCGGCAGACTGCACAGTGCGTGGATTTAAGCATGGGGACACTGCAGCGCGCTCTGCCTCTTCCATGGGTCGGTATACGTCTTGTGTTGGGATCGAAGGCATCCTCTCAAATGATTTTGACGTGTTCCCTTCTCCTGGTGTATTGTGTGGTTTACGTGTCGAGTTCAGAGCTGTGCCCCTTTTTTTCTCTTTCCACCCGCCTTGTTTGTGTCAGCTACTGTTGCCTTCAACTGTCCTGACCCAACCTTGTAACTCTTGTGTGCATCTATGTGAGAGATTATGAAGAAAATGGCTCTGTAGATTTCTCATTAAAGTGCTTTGTGTTAGATATCATTTTGAGCTAAATTATATCTAACACAAAGACTGCATTGTGTGGCCAAATGGTGACACTAAGCCTTGCTCTCCTGGTGCATCTATACGGCACAAATTAAAGTACATCAATGAAACTCCAGAGAGAACACAGCATCGTAGATTAATTATATTTGGAAGGTTGATGTTCTCTAAATGACACATTTTTTTTTATCTTAACTCTTGTTTGAAGGCCTAATTAATAAAAATAATAGCTTTGAGTAGATTTTTTCCACAAATCAATCTAAAGTATAACTGTTGCTGATATATACATGTGTCTATTAATAACCCATGGTCAGCTAAGGCCTTTTTGCTGTGTCATGGTGAGGAGGCCTCTCCTTTGTTGTATGTGCTGACCTTTTGCTTATATCATGGCCTAGACAATTGCTCATTTCTAATTGGTCTAAAGGACCCAGTTAATTTGGGATATACTAGAGGCAGGGTGCACACGCTACAGGCCCGCAGATGGAGAAAATCACAGTTCTTTAGCATTAAATTAGTCTGTTACTGTTTCACACTGTGCTTGTACTCAAGATGTCATGGTTAACATTTGTTGCATTTCTTGTTTATTTGTATGCTGACTGAGTCGATTGAGTGTGATCTTTTTAGTGTGACTTATCCTAACATGGAGGATAGTTGTCATCCTTAATGGAGCTTCACTCTCATTAGGATTAGCTGGGATTTTGTTGTTAACAGCAAATATTTACAAGCTGAAGCCTTTGCACCCTCAGAGTTCAGCATTCTAAAAATTGAAGATGCAAAACACTTATGAATATTAATGAGCACATGGCCCTGGCATAAGCAGGTAATGGACTATAAGGTGCATGTTCTAAATGGATTTTCACTAAATGCTCCTTATTAAAGTGTTATCCATTCAAACTAGACATGGACCTCTATAGGTGTTACCTTAACATGACTTTTCCTTTCATTTGTGGCAAAGGTGAAAGGAACCCAGTATGTTTTGTTGCCGAAGACACCATAGAGGTGACTTATGCAAGCTGTTTTCCCTCTGTGATGAAAAAGTATCCCGTAAGTCAAAATAGTTTCTCAAAATAATGACTTATTAATGAAAGTCAAACTGTGAGTTACTCATTAAAAAAAAACAGTTGATTGGCCATTACTTTGAGAAAGTCCAAATTATTTATTTTGACTTCATCATAATAGCAGCTCTCAGTGAAAAAAGTGTTCTTACAATGTATTTTCTTTTGCTCTCTTCATCAAACAGCTTCCCACCAACCCAGATGCCTCCCTTGCCTCTCGACGAGCGCATAGTGGTCATCCAGCGCCCTAAAAACTTGGCCTTGTGTGAATCATCTCCACAAACTATACCACAGCACTCTTCTCAGATATCAGCCTCATCAAATGGACAAGTCGCCCATTCGTCTCACTTCCACCCGTCCCAGTCCTACTTCTACTCGCCAGCCTGCAAGTCTCTGACTCTCGAATGCAAGCGCAGATCGTCCCGTGTGCAGAAATTTACAGGAAACCAGCCTGTAATCCCAGCGGGTGTCAGACATGTGCCAAGCCACTGTCACAGTAATGGCACAGTGACCCTGGGCCCACGGCTGCCGTCCCACACACATACTATTGATATCAGAGTGACAGTAGACAAAGGAGGACGGGGAGTGGGATACAGCAATTCATTACAAGGCAGTGCGAGCGCCAAAAGTAGCAGAGGAAGATGTGTCTCTTCACAGGTAGACCAAGGACAGTGTAATAAAAAGTTACAGGTATCAGCAGGGAGACCAGACGGCGCAGAACACAAGTCCCAATGGAGTCACCAAAGACAACTGAGCTTGACACCAGGAGGGGGGCTACAGTTTGTCCCAGCCCAGTCACAAAATAAATTAAGGAGTGAAAAGGAAAACAGTGCTTTTCACAATAGAAACAACCAGGATTTTTCCTCACTGGAACACAAAAAAAACTCCAAACTGGGATCGGTCCATCAAAGCCATAACAGTGACAGCCTGCCCTACCACCACACCTCAGTCCCAGTGCCCCATGCCTCTGTCCTAAACTCTAACTTCTCAACATCCCCTCCTTCTAAACCCACCCATGCCTCGAACCCATTTCAACAACTCAACCAACCTCGCCCATCCCGTCCCAGAGATAGCCGCCCCCACATTCTCCATGGTCTTCCTCTGTCCCCCTGCTCCTCACAGAATGGGGTCTTCCCCAGCCCAGATCACACCTGCACCATCGACTGCACACACCCCTTCACCTGTGGCTGCTGGAGGCTGCTAAGATGCAGAGGTTGTAAAGGGCGTACATCAAGCTGTCAAGGAGGCGGTGGGAGCACTTCCACCTCCTTCTCGTGTGTTCACAATGTCGGTGGAGTGAAAAGAGGAAGCAAAGACATGGGCCTGAAAAATCTTGGTGGGTGTTTGTCCACTGCTTCAACTTCCAACACCTCATCTACAAACAGCACTGTGTCAGACTGCCGGGCTAACTTGTTTAAACCTTGTGCCTCCTGTTCTGGGGAGGCGAGCACATATGAAAGTCCTGCAATACTCCGAAAAAAGTTGGTAGGGGGGTGCTTGCCATGTACCCCCTTGTCGTCTACTGCTCCGATTCGGGCTTTGCAAAGCTGCGTAACAGGCTGCAATCCCAAAACCTCTCAGACGGGCAGCTCAACCTGTAGCTATTGCAGCAGTGACCCAATAGTTGTGACGTACAACCCTCGTAGGGCCAAACCTCCAACAGGAAGAGGCATCGGAGGGCCTCATCCCGTGGGAACATTCCCCCATGATGATGATGACTATAATGTTCGCACAATCTGGCCTGAAGAACTGGCCAAGAAGATGGCCAATTCTAAATCCCAAAATTTTCGTCCCAGATTAGGAATGGGAAACACTTGCCCAAACCAATCTCAAAATATCACCAATGGAACAGGCCTGCTTTTGGACTGTCAGAACCTCCAGGAGTATGCTCAGCCTCACCAAACAGATCATGCTGGTCGACGGAGGCTTCTACAAGGAAAGATGGCTGCCCTTGACTTTAAAGGCTACAGGTCAGGGTCGGGGTACGATGAAGGCCAAAATTCACTCAAACGGCTTCTAAACAAGGAGGACACAGGACTCAGGGACCATCCTGAGCCAGAACAAGACACAGCATATCCTCGTTCTCCTTCTCCCGGTTCAAACTCCCCACCTTCCCCGGTTTCCTTCTCGCCCCCGCCATCCGCCCCCACCACACTCATCAAACCTAAGCCCAGACCACGGGATGGGGGGCACTCTCTGCCTTCAGCTCAGTCGCTGCACCTGGCACTTAACTCCTTCAACAGAGAGCAGGATGAAGACAACAGCAGAAGTAAGCAGATTTTAACCACTGCATGCCTCAATTACAAAAGCTCATAAAAAACAATAGAAAAAAAGAATTTAGGTTTCACCAAAATGTTTTGACATTTCAACTAAGCTACCAGGACAAGTGTTAGTGTTTTATTTCTTCGTTCCAGTGCACCTCTACCTGCCTCTTTCCTCCTCGTTGCCAGCCTCATTGTCGGATGAGAGCGTGATGACTCCTGATGCAGAGAACGCCGTCATCAGCCCCATCCTGCCGTTCCTTTACCTTGGGAACGAACGAGATGCACAGGACTTGGA
Organism: Neodontobutis hainanensis; assembly: GCA_024349245.1. Lineage (NCBI taxonomy): Eukaryota > Metazoa > Chordata > Actinopteri > Gobiiformes > Odontobutidae > Neodontobutis > Neodontobutis hainanensis. The sequence continues at coordinate 5,353,371 of JALDNG010000008.1, read as the reverse complement.
TCTGTTGCGCCGTCTCAACATCGGCTACGTGGTCAACGTGACCACACACCTGCCCCTCTACCACATCAAGGCTGGTCTGCGCTACAAGAGGCTCCCAGCCACCGATAACAGCAAGCAGAATCTTCGACAGTACTTTGAAGAGGTTTTTGAATTCATTGGTGAGCGTCTGATTTTTTTAAATATGTTTATTCTTATGTGTTATTAGGAATGTATGCTGTTAGGGGATAATTATAATTACACGTAACTTACTTTACTCTTCCATAGTTAGTTTGGTGTTATTGATACTGGTTAGTCACTATATAATAAGTAAGAAGCAACAGACCCCCCACCACAACAAACTGGCATAGACTTATACTGGAGCTGTTCCTGATGCAGTACCTCACCTATGTCTTACACTCCTGGTGTTGCTGTAGCCTCAGTGTTAAGCAACGCTGGAGACCAGTGTGGTAATTTTCCTTTTCTTTCTTGTTTTCTTGGGCTGTGCTGGACTCTAGTTTGTTCACTTGTTATTTGTTGTCTATTTATGTGTTGCTGTTTGCCTTGTTTTCTCTTTCCTTGTTGTGAAATAATTGTTAAATATTTATACAAATACATTGGGGAAAAAATGGTTAGGAGAAAGAGTCTTAGTACATCTAAAAAGTAGTACTCTATTCAGACTGTCTCCAAAAAATGGTAACTACAACTGTTAATTGTAGTAATCCTTCAATTGTGTAAGTGTAAAACCATTTGTGCTGTTTTCTTCATCCACAGAGGAGGCATATCAGAGTGGACAGGGAGTGTTGGTCCACTGCCAGGCAGGTGTGTCCCGCTCTGCAACGGTCGTAATTGCTTACCTCATGAAGCACACCCTCATGACAATGACAGATGCCTACAAATATGTGCGGAGCCGGCGTCCAGTTGTTTCTCCGAATCTCAACTTCATGGGTCAGCTTCTGGAGTTTGAGAGAGATCTGAACTCAGGCGTAACCCCTCGTATCCTGATGCCTAAACTTAATGGAGTGGAGACACAGGTGTGACCCAGGTCGAAGGTTGAGAAGGTACATTGTACAGCTCTTTTGAAAGCCAGATATGACGAGAAATACAACAGCACCATTGGCAAACTGGTGGCTTGTTCAGTAAAAAGAGCACTTTTAATACTGTGAAAATGACTGGATGGACATATAACTGACGTAATCATGTTCCCACTATACTGTTTTTATGATAATGTGCCATTGTTTTATATATTGAGCTTATGGATCATCCTTTTTGTTTCACGTTTACATGCATCGTAAGTGCATGTGAAAAACAAACATGTAAAGAGTTTACCGGCAATGTCCTACTTCATCCATAAAACACGGCAGACGTTTCGATCCCATGTAGCAACACAGAGTCATTACAAAGCACTTTACTGCCCATCTGCACTGGCTTGAAGCTAAAAGGAAAGCCCGTAGTCACTGTTTTCTGCTCATTTGATGGCTTATATTAATAACCAAAACACAATGTTTTGGTTATTAATATATTATTCATTCATTAATATATTAATATATTATTCATTCATTCTGTAAATACCATATTTACAGAATGAAGTATGGACGTAGGTATAAGCTCTTATAATGTGCTTTATAACGATAGACCTCCTTTAACTGTGCACCATTAGGTTTACAATTAATAAAAAAATATATAAAACTTTAGTTACTGTGCATGTAAACAGATGTCCTAGTAGAGCACATATAGGCAGAGTGGCATTGAATTCCTGATACTGTTGTTAAACTCAGTTATATGGATTCACGCTTATACTAATTGTTTTTCCTTTTGCCTTATGATGGTCCTTCCTAACAGTTTCATTTCGTGACTATGCATTACTCTTATCCTAAAGGCATTTGTCTGAGAGTTGAGGTTTGTAAATTCACTGTGACTTTTTTCCTATTGTTAAGGCTATGATCGATAAACAGGCCTCAGAACCTATGTTTTATAATCCACAAAGTAGGTCTCTAATCTCAGAACAGGAGACATATAGGAATATAACGTAAGTGCAAGTATTTTATAAAGTAGGGCTAAAATGGGAAAATTTGACATTTTACAGATTTTGTTATTTTGAAATGACTTCCTGTTCACTGTGTACATCACTTCATAATTAGTTCTAATGATTATTGGGTTGCAGGTGAAGCTTGTGAGGAATATTTTGCACACTGTAGAAATGGATTCTATAACCTTTATTGTGTCATAGCGCTCATTTTTAATAGAAGACCAAACAGAAAACAATATGCCATTATTTTCAACAGACCTCAAATGTAAAACAAATTTGATGCATTTCTTTCCGTAAGCATGACTGTGGATAAAGGAAACATCTGTGTCTTAAATTACAATTTTATTTATTTTATTTTTAACTTTGATTTGTATTCTACAATCAAAAGATTATCTGTAGACATTATGACTTGAACTCACAAACCAGAAGCTATCAGAATACTATACAGTGAATCGTTGCTAATGTTATAACTGTAACACAAAGGAAATAATACTAAACATTGCATATAAAGAGTGGGTTTCAGATGTTTTGGACATTGTGCTTTAACATTAAAGGTGTTACAGAGGATGTTTTTAACCACTGAACAACTAACGACCGTTGAGTTATCTGAGCGCATGCTGTGTCGCGCTAGTGGAGTCACTATGTCAGACTTACTGCTTAGAATCGTGTCCATGGTTTTAACATTTGAGTAGCATACTTAAAAATGGGCGTTTGGGAAAGATGTAAGTAATTCACTTGACAGTATTCCCTCCATTACTCGTAGCATTACCAAAATGCCTGTTGCTTTACAGTGTCAGGATACATGTTTGTATCTTTCCCAAACTCATCAATCACATCTTTTCACCAGAAAATCAAAGTTACCTGTCCAGCAGAAATCTGTCGATGTGTTAAAATAATTATTTGGTTCGGCTCACAAATGAAACAACGAAGACCGTACATAGTAAATTTAGAAATTGAAGACCGGTTTATTCTTGCAAGTATGAAACAAATCAGATACATGCAAAAATGTAAACATGGTAGGTTAATAGGTTTACAGCACATAAAGTGGACAGGACACAGTGTCATGCAACAGTGATGAGATGCATTGTAAAGTGATGTCTTTGTCTTGTTTGGATTAGCATGGCACCAATATGAGATACAGCTGAAGACATGAAGTCATAAGTGTTTGTAGATAAGCATATGAACTTGACCAGGAGTGAGCACATTCAGCAATAATTTACAACTTCCATGACAGGATACTTCACGCCATTGTGAAAAAGAATCCCCAAGACAAACTCGGGTTTTATTTAGCTCTTGAGGTGTTTTTCTCCTATTTTCATATTCCTCAAAAGAATATTTTCTTTTGCCACTACCTGCTTCAGGTTGTTTCTCAGCTTTTTTGCAATTTTACGGTCAGACCAGTGGAGCTATAATGCATGAAAGCCGGGGATAGCACCGGAGTTACATAAACACACTGTCTATGCATGCGCAGCAACTAGAACGCACTTGTATAACATAACGCACGTAGTAACATTGATTGACAAGCCTATGGTTGCCGTGGTGATTGTGCCAACCATTGCCTGTTTTTTTTTTAAGGGCCCACTTCATCCACAGATAATGTATATTAATATTGTAGTTTCAGTACACCTAAGAAATATCTGTTATCAGTTAGTCAAGGCAGTTTCAAGTAACATTGCAAACATTTATTAAACAAAACATCCTCTGTAACACCTTTAATCCAAATTTTGCCCCTGTTTCAGGATTCTACAGTAAATTACTGTTAAATAATGACCTGCTAAAAATACTTAAAACCAAAATGCCTTCTGCTTAGCCTTGTTGGATTTTGTCCTGCAGTGTTGCCACTCTGAAAAATAAGTTTTTTGAAATCTGTTTGTTGGAGTTATTTTCTGGCTAAAGTGACTTTGACACGGGCCATATATTTTTCTACAGTAACTCATCATTGTAACAGGCATTTACCGTTTTTTACATCTTTTTTTTTTGTATGAAGGTTATTTTTTAACAGAGTGACATCTTCCAGTGCTGGCTTTCACTGCTCTCAGACCTCAGTCAATTTTATTTCTTACCTCTCGCCTTTATTTCAGCTGGAGAGCCTGACCAAACATGCCATTTCCCTTCCAGTCGCTCCAGCTCTGCTAGTACTAAGTGTTTGAAGGCCCTGTTGCTGTCTTGATTTTTATACAGACTTTATATGCAAAGAGACTGTCAACGGTTTTCATTACGGACTTGCTGGGCAGCAGAGTCAATGTCCTCCTCAAAAATCTGGACTTGAGAGATAACATCAAAAAGAAATGTCGATTTGAACACTCTCATTTGAAGATGAAGGGGTCTCAGTGAGTGTTATTGTGTGTAACAACTGCTTTTGTTTTGCACTTGAAAACACCCACAAGTGGTGACTTTACATATGTATGCTTTTGTAAATCTGTGCATTGATTATAAGTGAACCCTTTACTCATGTTTGTATTTGATTGCTTCTTTTTAAACATTGTCTTATTTCTTGTACCAAATACTAACTAATGACAGCTGTTGGGGGGGAATAATGTTGTAGGAAAAAAGCAGATCACCTCCTTTGTTCCTTGTGGGGGTTAAGAACTCTTCAGGTTTGACTATCCTTGTAACGCTGTGCTGTTTCACACTACAATCCCCACTATACCCTATGAACCTGCCTGTACTGCTCTCTCTTGTCTCTTGCGTTTCATAATGGATTGTTTCTTTCTTGGGCAAATGTAATATTTTCATATTGTAGTAAGTGTGTATATAGACAAACTCCATGTACAGACTATACTCTTCAGAATATAGAATACTACAGAGGTGCACTGTGACTAAAACAATGCTGCTATATCACAAAGACTTTGTCACCTTTAGTGGACGCTAAATGTGAATGACACAAAACGGCGCTTTTCGTTGAAAAGGCTCACTTACATTTCTTCAGCTGGATCCAGGCGTACTGCACCAGAGCTGTGCATTTATCTCTGAATGACTGTGTGCACAAGGGTAGGATTGGTAACAGTAGGGCTTCTTTATGAAAGGCACAAAATAGGGCCAGAGGGCTTCATGAAACACTGAGGGGAAAGTAAATTTTCTGAGATTTTATATAAACTAAACTTTGTTTAGTTTCAGTCATGTGTTTTGAGGTTTATATGATATGATTGGTTTGGTAGTAATCTGCCATATTTTCATTAGAATAATACATAATACAACTATTGTAATTGCCTCTTCACATACGTATATTGTAATTTTGTAATGACACTAGGCATGGGATGATAATTGTTTTCAAGGTATACTGCGGTTTTAAAGTGCCATGATAATTGTATTGAAAACACAGATACAATGGCAGAACATTTAGGTAAAATGAGCTAAAGAGACAAGACTAGAAAGTGATTAAGTGCTTGTATTTGGAAGAAATTGTATTGGGATATTTTATTGTACTAACAACCCAAGGATTTGACTATGTATTAACCAGGAGATTAAAACCATTTTAATTATATCTGAAACAACGTGATAATGTCATACTGTGACATTTTACCACTACTTCAAAGTTGTGGAACACTCACAAAATTATAACAACACTAATTGACATTAAACTATCAAGACCAGTAACAATTGAATAGTGGCAGTTGTCACATTTGAAAATCTAATTAATTTGCTCATTAACATGCTGTAGGTCAGAATAAGTTCTTACGATACATGGGACAATGAAAATCTGTCAGTCAGTCTATAAATCATTATGTAGCATAAGCAGGTACGCAGTGGATTTCTGCAAAAATACTTCTTTGAGCATCTGTAGCTACAGACACTGTGTTAAAACCAACATCCAAAAACAAATGGTGTAGCAATGAATATGTGTAATATAGTCTGAGACTAATATCCAGACTCAAAAGAGAAGCTCCTAACAATGGCTGCTGTCAATCTCACAGGTTCTTCCTTTAATTCACATGCATTATATTAGCAGTACTTTTCATTCATCTAGTTTATATTTTAATGTTTTTTTTTCTTCCATAAAGTGACTTAAATGCTGTCTTGTCCTTTTTTCTGTTGCTAAATATAATACCATTAGCGCCATAGCGTCCTAAAGTGTGCAGTTAAAAAAAACTGATGGCTGGTTTGTGAAGTTGTTCATGTCATGTTCATTTCTAATAAACACACTGGAACTGGCTCTTTCCATAAAAAATGTATTTGATAAAAGGATGTGTTGTTTGTTTTTATCCAATAGGGCATATTGTGTCCTGGGCTGAGTCAGTCCTAAACACAAACATTCAATACAGCCTTGGATGTGATGTCCACTACTCATGATCACCAGGAGCACTGTGTGAATGAAGTCAGGAGTGCCCGTTCAGAGTTATCGAACTGTGGCATCAATGTCAATACAAACAGCCAATAGGGAGTGATGATTCAGACAATCACCCCATCACAGTTGCATAAGAGGCCTGTAGCACCCGAGGGAGAGATCAAGCTATCGGAGAGGTTAAAACAAACTGAATGGCAATGGCCTGTGCAAATGAAATGCATGAGCACTGGGACGTACTACACTATTGACTAATGATAAGAGTTTGTGATGTAGCTAACAGCAAAATAGCTTTTTATTCTGAGTAAGATGGACTTAATTAATTTATGTATGTGATAGGTAACCATCCAGCACTAAGTGTGTGAATGAATAAAGGTCGTCTAAATAAAGCAACTCTAGATTTAAGTTACAGTGAATGACAGGTGAGGGTCCAGAGTGTACCTTGCTTTAAGCTTCACATCCAGTACAGCTTAGATAGTCCTTTAACCACACACATGTCTTTTGAAGTCATTCATAAAAAAGAGTTTGACACTGTGACTGTGGCTCATCCATTGACGCACGGGTCCCCATGTGCCACAATGGTAATTAAGATCCACCTTAATTTAATATCATATTAATTAAGAATATTAACAGTAGCTGAACACACTACACATTGTGTATTATCCAGATGGAATTGTAAAATGTGACTAAAACAACTGAAATAAACTGTTTGTGACATTTGTTGATGTTACAATTTTGTCTCTTCCATAACAAGATCACAGCCTGCAGAGATCAAACAGGAGTTACCAGTGACCATGTGCCTTGTCTTCAGATTTAAAAAATATGCTGTTAAACATACCACCATTGTCCAGCAGGTGGAGTCGTCAAACTGCAGCTGCAGCACATGACATGAACAAACCTTACGCTGAAGCTGCCTCTTGTGGCCAATGACATGAGGCCCTCTTCACTGAAATCTGTTTTGTAGAGGTTTAGTAATACTAAAATCTATTTATTTTATTAAATATCTACCCTTCAGAATCACAGGCAACAAACAACCATCCAACACAATGATAATTTACTGAAAATATCAGATAATACACACATTTCATTTAAAGCATTTCCAGATGTATCTCACAAGACACTAGGGGACTCCCCGGGCCTTAAACAATGATAGCTGTATCTTATTGAATTTTAATACTTTAATCTGCATTATTTTGAACTTTGAACTCGAGGTCATATGTGAGTTTAGCAGCTGGAGGTGGCCCATGACAAATTACATTTTCACCTTTGTCTGGCCCATCCTCTCAAGTAATGTTAATCAGTATATTCCAATAAATACATTTTATAAATATAAATCTTAACACCAGTGCTCAATTTTTTTCCTGGTTTCAGTTAATCACCTAGCCTAAATAACCCTTCAATTAGACCGAGGATATAGGCATCTTATCGACTTTAATTAAAAAATAATAAGTATGATCCATATGTATATGTAAATGGATATCTAATTCAGCACTCACCAGAGAAACCCTAAGTTACTTGGACTGTATTTGTGTACTGAATGTTCATTATCATAGATGTTCAAAATATAAGTTTTGTTAAGTGTGCCTTTTTTTTTAAACAATACATTATAACACAGCCCATTACATCTTTTCCATTTGTGCAGCGGATCTATTGGAAACGTAGCCTAATGCTATGCTTAATGTTAAAAATATTTGCTGCAACTTCGTAAAACTAACATATTTTCTCCATGTTTGAATTGTGACGTAAACCACGGAACCGGACTGCAGCCGTCCCCATAGCAACAGAGAAGAGGGCGGGCAAGACAAGTGTAAATACAAATATCAAAAGGTTACATCCTGGGATTGTAAAGTAACGACGTTGTCCTAAAAAATTATGCCACGCGCAAATAGTCCTCGCTAGTGACGGTTACTGGCTGAAATCAGAGTTGCCTACTGGGCCCAGTTTCCTACATGGTACAACCCACCCGTATAAGACAATCCTCACTGATTTTTGCCCCCCACCCCCCCCCACCCCCCCCTCCCACTATCTGGTAAGAACCATTCTGAGCCGAGAGGGGTGCTCCTACCCCTCCACCACACGTCTAGTGCTCACTGTGGCAGAATTGCAGTGCACTGGACTGTACAGAGCAGGCAGCATCCAGGCTGTTGTCTGTGAGGGGTGGGGTCCGGCTGCACTGATACCACAAAACAGAAGCTGACAGAGGGCCACAGAAAACGAGGAGGAAAAAAAAAAAAGGTCAGAGAAGAGGGGGGAAGACAGCACCTGAAGAGGCATATTTTACGGGTAAGGAAAGCAGAGGGTGGATGGAGGATGAAGCAAAAGACAATGGAGAAAGGTCCAGAAGGGTTCAAATGGTTTCGCTCTTCTGATGCTCTGCCTTCCCCCTGTTGACAGTCCATCCTACTCCATTCATCCTTAATTTCTAATTTTTCTTTTTTTTTCTTTTTAGCTTAGTACAGATTTTCCTCACCCTTACAATTACTGTACATTGGTGTTTTTTTCATTTTCCATTTCCTTCATATTGTTGCTCACAGTGGCTGATTTGGTGGGCCACGGTGGATACATCTGACAGTATGGCCTGGTTTATGAGATATATTGAAACTAAGCAGCAGACTACACAGCTAAACAGTGACTAGGCTTGTTGATTGCACAGAATATGCTATGACTGTACCACTGGAAACAGAATCGGTATAGTTTTCACCAAAAGGACATGGATGGACACCCTTCAGATATTACACTGTTTTTCATTTAATAGTGCTGTAACTGGAACTTCGTTCATTTCCTTGTTAACAGCTGCACTTATGGCACTAATACAATGATACAGTTACAAATGAGTCAAAGGGTTTGTTCTGACAACAATTTCCTCAAATGAAAGGGGACTGGATGATTCTTTGGGGCACGTATGCATGCAGCTTGAATCAAAAGTGCTTCAATGTTGCTGTGTTTGTGGCTAGGATGAAAGGAGACACCCCAGTGAACAGCACCATGAGCGTCGGCCAAGCCAGGAAGCTGGTGGAGCAGTTGAAGATTGAAGCTAGTTTCTGCAGGATAAAGGTAACAATAGCTGAAGTGTACAGACTTATTTATCTGCACTGTTATCTGTGCGACACTCGTGAGGAGACTTGTGTGGTGTTTGTTCTTTTGTGGTCCTATATATTGCACTATTATGGATGAAACTTACAGTAAATGTATTTAATAAACAGTTTGAAAAAGGGCACTGTTGCTAAATAGTATTGTAACAGTTTATCTTATCAACACTAGACTGCAGAAATGAATATGTGACCTTCTTGAATGCTCTTTGCATCAATGCTTCACACTGGAGAGCTGCCAAATGCTATTGGCTTTTTGTTATCCCAAAAGGTTTACCTTACTACCTTGCTCCACAAAAGACTAAACTTCACACATAACAATACTGAACTCATAAAGGGCAAAAGATGTGACATGTTTCCATTAATGGCATGGTCCAAAATATTGCAAAATTGGTTGGATTTTGTTTCAGAACGTGATTAATCAGCTTATGTGTGGCGAACACTACAATAAAATATATCTCAAAGAGCTACTATGTTGTAATTGAAGACACATTTGGGTATGTTTTTAGTAATAAAGCATCTAAATACCTTGGATGAGAGCTGAAATATCTTCTACCTTCAGAACTATGTGCCTATTCTTAATCTTTTATTGGATTTAATCTGATTCATTTTCGGTAAAAAAAATTAAACTAATATAAATAATGTCTACTTGTGTTTGAACTACCACTGAGTCAGACAGGGGATGTTAATATCCTGGACAGTGATGTTAAACAGTCTCACCACAAAGTTCACTGCTGACTGAGAATATTAAGATGAAAAGAAGCTTTTATTAAATCAAAGTCACATAGAACACTATGATACAGCAATACATAGCTAATATATATATAAAATAAATAACATACATTGTGATGAGCTCATTGTCAGATTTTAAATTATTTAAACCAAATGACACACATAAAAATGCAAATGTTTTCATTTACAGGTTTCCAAATGAATAAATTAGCATTGGATTTGCGTTTTCTTGCATTTATAATAATGTTTGTGAACTCGTAACTCTATGTGCAGGTGTCAAAGGCAGCGGCTGACCTGATGGCCTACTGTGACGCACATGCCTGTGAGGACCCCCTGATCACCCCTGTGCCCACTTCAGAAAACCCTTTCAGGGAGAAGAAATTCTTCTGTGCTCTGCTTTGAGACAATTCAGGGATTGTTGTGATCCAAGTACAACTGTACAGTGTGTACATGTATGTACAGTGTGTACATGTACTTCCAATCCAAAATGAGACATCAATGTACAATAGTAACCTTGCATAAAAGCTGCCGATGTACAGTTACATAATCAATTAGAAAATGTCTAAATTCTATTAGCCTCTCACTTTTAGAAATGAACATAGGACACAACAAACCTGAACATTCAACTAATAAAATATTAAACTATCAAGACCAGAAGAAAAAGAAATTAGCGTCATCTGATTAAAACATCTCATGCTAGCACATATTACAGGTAACTGCCAAAATAGAGCTTGTAGTGTTTATGTTGTGAATGTTTGACTAGGGTCAGCAGCGTTTTAACCTTGTTCCTATCTAGGCATTTGAAAAATGGTGGTGCTACATATCACACATGCTGTTAAGACCAGGGCTACCATTCATTATTTTAATGAAAGACTTGGCACACAAGACAAATAAACATTTTTGTGAAGATTGAGTTTTAAATAAATAAATAAATACAAAATTTACAGTAAACAACTGTACTTGTCCTGACAATGTCACAATGAAGAATGTTGTTTCTCATCTCCCTTGTAAGACTTCTCCCATCTGCTGTTCTATATATTTTGTATTCAACTTGAATTAGGTCAAATCTCTGTTTTGGCAGTCACTTGTATAGTCAAGTACAACGGCTATTTATGGACTGTAACTTTTTTTCAATGTTTTATTATAGAATTTTAGCATTTTACTCATTTCTATACTGTTGCTGTGGTGTGGATATGGAACAAGTGGAAGAGTGTGTGTGTGTGTGTGTGTGTGTGTGTGTGTGCGCGCGCATAGGTGCTACTGTGAATCTAGCAACAACTCTGAGCAAATGGTCACTGTCAAATCCAGATTTTATAGTTGAATAGCACAGACCCTAACATTCCAGGGGCTATCAGATATTATAGGAGTACTATATCAATGTAACGTAAGCCATTGAAGCCTAATAAATCTGCTATTCAGTTTGACTTTTTCTATTTATGGCGATATGAAAGATTTTAACAGAGGTGTACTTAAAACCTAATGAGAAAGCAGAAGGAATATTTATTTTAATTGAAGGTTACACTTGTACCTATACATGCCATATTATTTTTTTCCCCAAGTCTTGTGCTTTTCCCTTGTAGGCCCCGCTCTAAACAATTACCAAATTTATTTGTAATCTCTTGCAAATATCTTGGATTTTGCAAAGAGCAACAATGGGATATGAAGGAAAAGAAAAGAAACCTGCTGTCCTCCTCGATCATATCATAAATTTGCATTCTGTGAGGATCAGTCAACATGCAGAATACACATCAAATGCATTAATCTCACTTTATTTTCAGGTATAAACCTAGTGTTTTACAATAATGTCAGTTCACAGGTTACAGCTTTAAAGCGTTGAATGTAAAGCCTATCCATTACTGAAAAGAAAAATAGGTATATCACTTAAGACTTGTAATGAAACATCATGCATTAAGGCATTTCATGCTAAAGAATGAAACTTTCAGCAGATCTATCTTCCATCTGAATTGGGTAACTGATCCAAAGACTTTTTTTGACTAATGTCCATCAATTCTTTGCAAACAGTGATAGTCATCTATCCGACAATGCTTAACACATTTTTGTAAAGGCTGCTGGAAACACATGTTTTGATGTTACATGGGATTTTATTTACAGTCATTTCCAACTTAATGTGAAACAAGTTAAAAGCACACCAAATATCAGTGTTAGGTTATGTAGCTTCTTTATTTGCAGCAAAATTACATTTAAAGAAACAAGAGACCAGTGTCAGGATTTGAGGTTCCACACAATATAAAAATCTGTCTAATCTTGCCAGGTTCACCAAACCTACAACATGTGCCCTCATTAAAACAGTGACACACAGTTACAATGTATGATGACAGAATACAGCATTACATCAAATCTTCAATAGCCAAGTGTCAAATGTAGAAACAACTTTATGGGATTGTTATTACATTGTAAAAAATTATCTAAAAGATACTTTCCATTAAATATCTGATCAGCGTGCCATTTTAAAATTTGCAGTGAAAGGCTAACAATCAAGACATCTATTTCAATTCAATGGTCTTCAATTCACACTTAGAACTAGAACCTCTAAGCCCTCACAATAATGAAAATGTAGAAATGAATGTTAAACTAAATTTGTCATTTGGTAAAGACCGCAAGAGGGGTGTGTGTGTTAATCTGGATAGATTAGTGTACATTCACCGTGGCAACTTTTTTTTTTTTATATATATATTTAACAGTGGTGTGTATATCACATCATATTTACCATGGTGTTGCTGGGGTGCATTAAAATAACTGAAGAGATAACAATGATTTGGAAGTAGAAAACAATGGCAGAAAAGTTTATAGGAAGGCATCACACCATTCTTTTAGACAGCTGTAGCAGTCCCTTTGCTGTTTGCTATTGGCTCCACAGGTATCCTTCAGCCAATCCTGAAAAAGCTCCTCATCTTTTTTTAGCACTAGAAACTGTCCAAGGACAACATACGCCTGTAGAAATGTACAAAGAGGATTAAATACAAGAACGCATGCATCTATGAAGAACCTGTAAATCGGGTAAGTCTGCATTAGTTTAACGAGTTGGCAATTGATGTGAATTACCTTGTCAAAGCCTTTCTCCTCTAGTCTTTTACCAAGGACCTCTCCAATGCCAGCCAGAGCCATCACAGGTTTCTCCCCCATTGGCTCTGCCACAAACTCTTTGTGCTTTTGGGATGTGGACGACATGGCTGATTTGAAGGCTTTCACAGATCACTCTATTAACAGAAGCACCCACTATTTAAATACAAAAAAGGAAAATGTAAAGTTAATAAATACATTATAGTGAACTCTTATTTACACAATAATTTTACCTGATCTAAAAATAACCGCTGACTCCTAATACAGTTGCTTAGTAGCTAGGTTAAGTACTCCCGCTGTTGAAATGCGCGCCCAAGACATTCCGAGCTAAAGGCTAACAGCAAGCATTAACTAGCTTTAAAAAGCCAAGCGTCAATTTCATTTACCTAATAAATCACTGCTAGGCTGGTGGTGAGCAATGCATGTACGCTTTGTATTGTTCATTAATACTTAAGCAATACATTGCCTTCACGTGCTGCATTAGTTTGGTTACGATAATGCAACTTATACTAAAGCTAGCTAATGTACCATAGCTAACTTGGCAGGCACCCAATCAATGCTAATGCAGCTAAAAGGCTAAACATTTTTAATTCAAGGTAAGGTATGTGTTAGCAATTATTCGTTATAGATAAGTATACTACTTCTAAGCATAAATTACCTTGCTTTGCGGGCTTGTGTTTGTTCAATCCGAACAGTTTCTGTTTGAGACTCAAGTCCTGCCTGACGTGACGACCCACAGTGCCATGCAGCAACACAACGCGCTTACGTCACAAGTTGACGCCTTTATTTTAAACTCTTAAGATTTCTTTTTCGCTATATATCTAGAGTAGCCACTGCTTTTTGCAGAGATTGTGCCATTGGAAACTTAACCTTTCCAACTAATTAAATGACTCGTTTCAATCCAAGCTAAAAGATTTCAATCCAATTTAAAAGATTAACATGAATCTGGTGAGTGCTTTACATACATACATACATACGTACGTACGTACATACATACAAAATCTCATAATTTATTTCAATACTCCCATTAGTTGTGACAAGACCAATAAAAGACATACATTAGATATGGCTTCATTGTTAAATATAATTTTATATTTTTTTTGCCATCTCAAATATGTATATCTTAAAGTATACAGACAAGAATGCATAGTTTCTTAAATTGCAATTCATAGTTGTGCACATTATTTCCATCTTTCAGTCTTTGGGAAGAGATGCTCATATATAGCGTTGTAAGTTTAAGTCTGTGTAACTGTATAAGCAGTCTCACTGAATCTCAGACAAAATATTGGAAGCCAGACTGCAGGTCAGCCCAGTTCCATCAGGCTCTACATTGATCTTCTTCACCACACCATCCTCCACCAACATGGCATATCTGAAACATTGTACATAACATTGTACATATTACTTGTCATTTGCTGACCTTCTTCACTGGGGTTTGTATAAAATTTTGTTCAAATATTTCCTTACCTTTTGGAACGCTTGTTTCCGAGAATCTGCACAAACTGCTCATTATCAAGTAACAAGTCAACTTCCTAAAAACAAAAGAAAACTTACTTGTAATGAAGAATCAAAAAGCTTATATATAGATTAAATCTAATTTAAATTATATCTTTACTTTTGTGAATGCTCCAGTGGGATCTGCCAGCATTCGAATCTGTAAAATTGAGTAACACAAACCTTAGCAATCACACCTTGTTTATATTTACCAAAGTTGAAAATACAATAGCTTATGTCACCTGAACTCTAACCGATTTAAATTAAGCATTGCTCTTAGTCTGTAGTACTACCTTGCCATCAGCTCCGTGTGTTTTCCCCCAAGCAGCCATGACAAATGCATCATTGACTGAAATGCAGGCAATCTCTTGTACACCGTTACCCTTTAAGTCCTCAGCTTGTTGCACAAAACTTGGAAGATGTGTCTGAAAGCAACAACAACATAGTTTGGTGATGGATGCTATAACGTTGTTGTTTTTAAATATCACAAGAAAGAGTTAAGTTCACCTTGGAGCAGCCGGGAGTAAAAGCTCCAGGCACAGCAAAGAGAATGCCTTTCTTTCCCTTGAAAAGCTGATCCATAGCCACTTTATTTCCTGGCTCCCCCTCTTGAACCTCCACTGCGGGAAGAGAATCTCCAACCTGGTAAGATTAAGTGAATATACAGTAAGTAAACAAACAAAATTATATTTAGTACAAATATGAATATGCGTTGGAAATAGTATACATTTCATCCAACACCAAATATAGACTATAAACACAAAATTAGAAATTAGAAAACAAAAAATATGAATGAAATTATTTATCACACAAATTCAAACCTCAGTTAAAATATGCATTGTTGCTGCTGGACGCTGGAGGGCGCCAAACATTTACATGGAGCTCTTAAAAAGTTAAAATAGCCTTTTATATAATAGAAATTTAATAGGAAATATTTGAAACACTTAAGTAAAAAACTAAAATAAAACAAATAAGCACTATTGGGTTACTAATCTAACAAATAACAAAATGTTGCATTGGTCTCCTACAAGTGTTCGTTGTCAAATGTTACTAAAGCAAACATAAGTAGCCTACATGGACTAATAAGTTGTGCAAGAAGGCTAAACAAGTGTTTTGTATTTTGTTAATATTTATTTTACAGCCACATAAAGGTTCAGCGGACAAACATAAGAAGGCAACGACTGCATCAGGGTCGAGAAGGTTCTGCTTGTGACCAATAGCATCCTTGTGACTGGCTATATACATAAAGCTGACCAGCCAATTGCTAGATAGATAATCATACAGTCTGACAGACAACATGCAGATTATTAGCTATTTGGAGGTGTACAGGTATTCCAAGTTTTTTGTGGACGCCCCTGAAAATCACGCACTCTGAAACTTGGCAAAGTGCTGTCATGGCGACTGGTATCACGGCGAAATATAATATATATAATATAATTAACCGGTAAATTATTAAGATTGTTTTCGTATCATTTCGTATCATCATTTCGTATCATGTATCATTTCGAGCTAACCTGGCAAAAACAGTCGTATTTCGTACCTGAATGGGCATTTTGAAGATAGAAGACGAGTGCAGCAGCCTAGAGCACTGAACTATCCGTGTGCTTCTTGAGAGCCTGACAGGAAACATCGTAAGCTAACGTCCCATATATCCAGCCGCGGCTAAAGGACTGCGCAGGCTTTGAAGGACGCACTGTGTTCTGTCGAGTGGCTTTTTGTCGTGTGCCTATTCGTGTCCTCCGTTTCAGAGGCAGGGACCAGACACACCTCAAAATGAGTTTAGCTACGACTGTCCTAAATTGAGGGTGACTGGCAAACGTAAGCTAGCTCAGACACGGGAAGATGAATGCATTTCCCGTGCCATCTGGTAATAACTACTGCAGGGTATCAGAGCTTTAAATCGTTCTCCCTTCTTTAAGCCAATCTTGAGTCTGTACAATTTTATCGTGTTTTTATAAAAGTAGTAATCAACTATTATTATTTAAATCAGGCTCCTCCTCAGGCAACATCCAATATCTCACATCCATTCCTCTATCAAACATCACAAGTAGGGAGACACAACAAAAATGAAATGTGGTGGTGTGCCCATTTATTACACAACACAAAGCACCTACAGTAATCCACCCCGTGTTGTGGCAAAGAGTGGAAGAGATCACTTTTCACAGTGATTTTTACGTGGACATGTTAAGACAAGGACAACAAACTTTGGACAAAAAAAAAAAAAAAAAAAAACTGCCTACACAGCAAAATTCACAGCCAAGGAAATAAAGTAGTGTCAGCAAACAGTAAATTGAGTAAAAAATAGAATTTAATTATTTAAATAGTGAAAGTACAAACATTGATTTGAAGCTCTACATAAAATGCAGCTATTATTTATTTTACCTAGTAATGTTAAATTTACAATATGAGGTTTGGTAAATTATTGTATTGCTTGTTTATTTTAATGCGCACATATTAAATAGACTACTTTTAACAATGACACTACAAATCCCACCTTACCAATCCAATGTACCTAAACACATTTTATGCTAATAAAAAAAATATCTTTGAACCAGGCCTCATTTCCAAATTCTAACCAATATTACATTAAATAAAAAAAATGCCTAATTAAAATTAAAACCACATGTAAGTTGTACGTACATTTTCAGTATAGGAAATTTGAAGAATTCAACAGGAGACAATAAAACCCCAAAATGTTGGGGGGGAAAAAAAAAAAACAAAAAAAAAAACTGTACTTTAGTAGTTCTGTAAATGACCTGCAATGTTCGGAGCTGCTCTGTTTCATGATGACATATGAAGGAAACTTGTAGCGTATTGTTTCCATGTGTGATATGCGTAATACACCGTACCATGTACTATCAAGATGCATAATGAAATGAAAATAAAATTTGTTTGACACATGGATTACAATACCACAAAAGTCAGAAAAAAAAAAATTCTCAAATGGGTTTTTGGCCATCTGGCACACTGCCTTCTGAGGTAGCCCTGTAGCCTGATCCCAGTCATGACAATCATTTTCACCAAACACACAACTTGCATTGAAAAAGTTGAATTAAAAACATTCTGAATGAACCGCATCATTTTAGTACCAAACCTACAACAGAGTCAAATCTAAATAAAATACCCTTAAGCCCTAGTAAAGTAAATGCAGTTGTGTTATTTTTTTATACAAGTGTCAGAACACTGTAAGCTGCACAAAGACAATTAATGGGGAAATGTATATCTGCTGGCTTTACTATTCCATTATAAATTGCATGTTTCTATTCATTTAAATGGAACTGTACATGGCTAAAAGACTTCTGGCCCCAAGGCCTCTAAATAGTGTATATCTGATGTTCATATCAGATAATTGTAGCTGTGCATGTGACACTCTCAATATTGACAGTTAACTATAATTATACAAATGTAGAATAGAAGTAGGAATTATGATGACAGACAAGATCCTAACAAGTGTTGCATATGTTGCATTTTTTGTTGCCCTGAACCCACTTATACAAATATACAGAGAAGGGAAAAAGAGATCTTAATTTTGAACTCTCTCTCAATACCAAAAAGGATACATTTTCGAATACCACCAGTCTTTAGGTCAATGTAACACATTACTGACCACAAATTAAACAGGTCACCAACAATTTGTACAGTTTGTGAACAGCACTGCTGCTCAAGAGAAAAAAAGCATGAGAATTGTAAAAATAAACAAAAAACGTCCAGGCAACAGTCCACTGTCAACTTTTAGGTCACACTGTTGTTTTCCAGCTTCAGAGGAGCTCATTGGTTTGGACTGGACTGGTACACACACCCACTCATTTGGAAACCAGATGTTTATGTGCCAGTAGGACACTCAATATACCTTCTGGGAGGAAAATATTTTCAGTGCATATGTATTTTTTATATGCACATCTACTGGTGTATTGTTAAATTGCACAAGTAGGAAAAAAAAAAGAAAGCATTATGTGTTATGTGTATTTAAGGGCTTTCCAGCTTTAGTTTCAAAATGCTGTACTGCTGTAGATAACAATGGCTCTAAATGTATTCAACCAGCATTTCAAATCCAAAGGTACAGCACTTGGGACCCTGAACAGTTGTAGTCAACTGTATATGCACATGGGAAGTTAATCTTTTATCCACATTTTAAATGTGACAATAATCAAGCCATTATATTGCTTTTACTATATTGCAAGAAATTCCTATGAATTTGTCTACAACAGCACTAATATACAAGCTCTTCATAAGCATCTGACCCAACACTGGACCCTATTCTGCCAGATACATGTTTTTATGGTTTCCACAAGGAAAGATTGCATTTTTTTTTAAAGTACTAAAGCTATGATCGCCGTCTGCCACAGCTCCAACTCAGTGTTCGTCAGTGATTCTTCAACTGAAAATAAATGCAGTGAACACAAAATGGAATAGTAGCCCGGCAATGTTTTCACATCTGTAGCATGATGATGGATCTAAAAAACATCTGTTCAAGTTTGGCAATCACACCATACCAGGGAAAGCCAAGTCCTAAGGTCTGGACTACATTTTTTAGAGCAGCCCATTGGGAAATGTTCTGCTGCATATTCATTCCCTAATAACCTATTTCCTTTAGCATTCTTGAAGATCTCTGTTGGGAAGTTAGACACACCCGCACTCATCAGTTTTGTTTTGCTCTAGGGAGAGTCCATCATGGCTTCCAGCATCTCCAAGAATAGTTTGTGCATGGGTACACCACCACGAGTCTTGATGCTGTAGAAGGTGGTAAGAGCACGACCTGCAGTCTGTCTCAATAGAGGCAATGTTAAAAGGAGGCGCCCTGCCCGCTGGGGGTCGTCTGGGCGGCGCTGACATTCAAGCTCCAGCAGAGCCTGGTGAAGGAGGTCCCGCAGCTTTTGCACAGCCTCCATGTCCTCAATGTAAACAGAATCTAATAAAACACCAAAAAGCACTGAGTAAGTTGGTCTATCTGCTTGCAAGAATTAATAAATAATATTACACTTTATTTACACAACAGTTGTACTGTAGTGCCAACAGGACAAACATCTAATAAAGATTATAAACGTGATAGATTGTAGTTCTTAATGCATTTTTACACAATAACAGTAAATATTCACATACATCTCATTACAAAGCCTCTATTTGATAAAACCAGTCAACTAATCTTATAGAAAAATACCTGAGTTAGTGAGAGCTATGGCTTTTAGCATAACAAACTCCTCCCGGTCCAAGTTGAGGGCACGGAAACGACGAGCAAGTTGACTAATTGCCGCATTTAGCTCCGTGAGTCCCGCAGCTCGTGACATCTCTTCATCAAGGACAAAATCCTCAGCGAATACTACCTCATCTTCACAGCCCAGGGAACGATACGCAACCCCCAACACCAGCACCTCCAGCCAAACTGACTGCAGCACAGACATCTGGTCTGCTAGGGACAGTGACAGAAAGCCTGCAGGAGGGCAGACAGATGGACAGAAAAAAAAATTCAATCTTAATGCACAGCAGGAAAACAGCATTATGTTCCCTTTTGTTCATGAAGGAAACTCTTTATGTAGTGGTGAGTAACATAACATAGGGTTTTAATTTTGTAATACAAATAAAATGCTATTAAATAATAATCTCACCTAAACCTAAAATAGAAAATTAACAAATGTATTGATAACGCTTCTGTAATTTTAGTGGTCCTATAAATTTCCCAGTTCAGCTATTTAAGTTATGTTCACATAAGCCACTTTAAATTTCTAAACGTTTGACTTATAAATAAAACATATTTATTGCTTTCATAAAACATAACCAAACTCATTTGTTTCTAGTTTGTCAAAATTATATCATTAAATCTACCCTGTTTTTAGCACCACCTTCAGCATATTTTACCAGGAATGTGTTTGGCCCAGCCGATGATGACCACCAGTTCTCGGTCAGCAAGATCACAGAGAGTAGTGAGCGTGCGCTGGGCTGTGTCAGGCTGCAGAGGATCAGGCATGGCAAATAATTTTTCAGGCTCAGCCACAAGCAGATGGGACACGATGATGTTTGAGGAACCTAGGTCACAAGAATAAACATCATTGGATCAAAGTAGCACAATTTCGACTACAAAATAAAAAATGTGCAAACAGTAATATAGTAGTACACTTAAAAGAAATTAAATATCACAAGAGGGCACTGTTTGGTAACAATTTCTATCCTTGTGTTACTTGTGTTTTTAAATTAGTCCTCAGAGACATCTAGAGAAAAAAAATACTCTGCAGACAAAATCTGTCACTGTTGTACAATCAATGCTACAAAATAAGATTTATAGATCACCATAAGGATTGCTATTGCTAATAGCATATATTATACCAAAATCACACCTTTTTCACTCTCTTTTGTGAGTGGTAAAGGGGCACTCTGATATGTAGCATTTTCCACATCTGGCCGCCTCTTGTACTTCTGTCTTCCCCCTCTGACTCTGTCGAGGCGAACTCCTACACCATAAAACACAAGTCAATCACAATGCATGCAAAAGTATAAACAGTGTTTAAAACACTAGTGCAACAACGACCGGCAGCAACAAGTTTCGTCAAAGTTATTAGGCTGCATACCATCAGCACTCACCCTCTTTTAACATGCCTACTTTGAGGCACTTGGTGAAGCGGCATGCCTGGCAAGCCTTTCTGCGCCTTTTGGTGATTTCACACTCATTTGATGCTGGACAGCTGTATTCAATGTTACCTAAAGTGGGGAAACAAACCAAGACAGTTCAGCTCAGAAGACAAAATGAGAATATTAAAGAATTTGATTTATTTACACCTCACTTTATAAAGTTAGCCAACCATATACTCCTGCTGAGTGAGTTAATAGTTTGTGTAAGAAACACTATGAACCAGATGGGCAGGAATTTGCAAATGTCCAAATGGTGAACCAAATATTTTTATCTACTTTATACAGCTGAGGTGTGTTAGAGGTTGAACTTCACTTTATCTTGGCATATTAATATACTGCACCTATGCCTGAAACAATATTATCACACTTCAACACAATACACACCTTGGATGGTTCTTTTAAAGAAAGCTTTGCAGGCTTCACACGAGGCTACGCCATAGTGGTAACCTGAGGCAACATCACCACAAACTAAACACAGCCTCTTGGGTAGGGTGCTAAGGGCATACTTGCAACGCCCTGCTCCGTTTCCTGTGGAGCCTTCTTCTGCTCCATCGCCACCTTCGTCCTTAAAGTGACAACGTAAAGCTGGTGTGTAGAGTGGAGGAGAGTATCGCTTTGTGCCATCTCCTCTGGTTCCGCCACCTCCACTTTGTGATGAGTCTGAGGAGGCTCCACCTGGACTGGTACGTCCTCCCCCGCCTCCCTCTGGACTGCTTGGCTCTGCCTTTATGTAGACATCTGACCGACGCTCCCTGGAAGACATGATACCTACAGGAAAAATAATCAAACGTTACAATCAATATGAGAATGTACGTTGATGCAAAGCTTCTACCTTGGTAAGCTTTCAAAACACCAAACCCTACATTTGCTAGCTCTCTTGATGGATTCTCCATGTGTCTGAATTGTCATACCATACCCAAACATTTTCAGGATATGGGTGTTTCAGGATTGCTGACTACTCAACATTAACCTCAATCAGAGGTTACTATGGTCCTCATCTTCACATTCATTAAATGGATGCATCAACCTTGAAATCATAGCACCTAGCATAAAACTGTGCAGGCAAAGCCATGCATTGTTAAGTCTTTGTCCAATGCAGTGGGTATTTTTCAGAGCCCAAGGTGACTGGATGAAGGTCACCCATAAATAACGACTGCTCTTCAGTATTCTGACACATAACTATATATTCAAGAAAGTATTTAGGACTGCAGTAGCTTCCTTGACAGCAACTCAGATATCTATTGCAGATTGCAATATGTTGGGCATTGTGAGTCCTGCACAGTCATTAAAGCTTCAGTCCAGTTAAGCCAAGTGGATTAACTTGGGAATTTTTTTCCCCCCATCAAGCACACATACAATATGTGCAAACAGTAAAATTGTTTCTGGACCTTCATCCTATCAGGTACTTTTTAGCCAATTGTCCATTAGTGGTCCCAAGTAATATAGCAGCAAACTGGAAATTTAATGGTTCCACATCAGTGTTCAAGCTAGGTCAGACATTTAATTTGCATAGAAACGCAGCAGCTATTGCCATCATTATTGATATCACTACACCAGATTGCCCTGTCCAGTAGAGCTGGGACATAGGCACTTCATTTGGAGTTTGCCCTCTCTCTAAACAAGGGGGACACAGCGTACTATGATTTATCTTAACTTGTATACAATTTGTTATTTACTCAATGTTCATTAAAAACAACAAGAAATTTAAACACACAGTTAATGTAATAAAAGTCTAAAAAACTTTCTCAAGTTTGTCTTAATTCACCATGTGCACCGTTGGACAGTTCAACTGCCTCTGGGAGGCAAACATAGGTACCACTAAAACATATGGGCAAGTGTTAAAGTCACTTGTTAACAGTACAAATAATATAACCATCTCATTTAGGGCTGGTAAACTGGCATAATGTTGTCACGTAAACGGAACAATTTACCAGCATGTTTTGGGTAGCTAGCGTTAGCATCAAAAGCGAAAGATAACTGGGTTAGCAGCAGATAGCTGGTTAGCTTGTGGTGGCTAATGCTAGCGTTAACTCCAATTCTGAGTCACCAAAGCATGTGTGGTTTATTAAGTCTTACTGTGACACACACACACTAGGCTACATCTTACCTGCCAGTGATGATTATTAATGTAATGTGATCTCTCAATGGAGTGATATCATGGCAGATTTTTTTCCCGGCGCTTGCTAACTCGTGTTGGTTGCGTGTTGTGATGGGCCGGGCTACAGTCGGCTTTCGGGAACAGCTGGACGTAATAAAGAATGAATTAAACTCGCTACAACACGTAACAGTTTACAATGCACCTCCTATTGTTTACACCCAACAGCATTGGGTAGGCTGTCAAACCCCACACAAACAGTACTGTTGCCTTATTTTTTAAGTTGTATTAACGCCTTCAATAGACTTACACAGTTAGATCCATAATTAAGTAGTAGGCTAGTTTGGTATAATTTTATTTAATTTTCTCAATACCTTTAAATAAAATTCTACACAATGTGTCCCTTTTTTATACAGCTATTATTGTTTACAATGGCTCAGTTGGCATTTTATAATAAACAACTAAATAATTTATTTGCCTTCAAAGCAAATTCAAGGTGACAGTTATCATTCACGATCCTGCTCTCCTTCGTAGAAGGTTATCTACCACAGCACTAATGTTAAGCATATTGTTCATGTTGTTCTGCAGCTGCCTGTTCAGGACAAGAGTAAAATAGTTTGATGTGGCTCATAGTCATGAAGAGTAAACAGATAAGTTACAGTATAGTTTATCAGCATAGCATCGTTAGAATTTAAGATGTAATATGAGCAGCACATTAGCTGAGTCCAAATTGATCATGGTATAAAACATGTCACAAAATAATGCATCCTGTCATTTAGAAATATTTGGTTTGCAGCAGGATTTGTCACTACACAAAAGCACCTTTAATAACCATGGCTCACAATCATAAGCTACATAAAATATTAGTCCTCTATGCAGCCAGTCTGAAAATCAATGATTTATGTTCAACTATAAATTGCACACATCCTGCCTTTTCCAGGACAGTATAATTCACACTTTTGTGTTTCAGTCTCTCTTAAGAGACTTTGTCCCTAGGATGAGGGACGAAACATCTTCACCTTCAAACCCAGGTCCAGGTGCCTTCTTTGAAACCTTGTCTTAAATATGTCCTGGATTACCTGAGAACCTTCACAGACAAGTCTCTGCATTAACCAAAGCTTGTCACAGCAAAAACTCTGGTAACTAGAGCCTTTTGAATTCAACATGGGACAGAGTCCTTTCCTATATTAAAAAGTCCATATCTTTGATAAGCACGTTGCCAAATTCTTTTAACAGAAAACACTTGCAGCAACCAGTTATTAGCATAGAAATGGTACAAGAGAAGTGTGGATTACCTGTTCACTGACCTGTAGTTTGAAGTTTACTGTTGATGTTTGATGGTAGCTTAGAGTAGTGATATTAGGTTTTGAAGGTATCAGGACACCTGCGAAAGAAACATAGTTTGTAAGTACCAATTACTAAACCAAGTTAAAGATATCACAAACATGTCAAGCTGTAATTTACTTTATTAATGACCATAATGGTCAGCAATGGTTGTAAAAGATTATGTTCTACAGTGCCAAAGTTCAGACCTCTGAGAGCACAGAGGGAAACAGCCATATACTTGGAATAGTATAGAGGCTGTTTTAAAATAACTTAAACTGTATGTGTACAGATTTCTGCACACTAGTCATGTTCCCTCCCCCTAACATGCACCACACACTCCAAAGGTCACAGCCACCGGAATGCTTGAAGGACAGTCAGAGTGAAGCCAACACCTTGTCCCTCACTCAGACTTGTATAGGTTGATGTTTAGTAATAACTCTGTAAATAATTAAATAGGCTTGGTACTTTTTAAGATAACTTAACTCATCCCATTGGGACTTCTTTTATAATTTCTAGAAAAGATTAAATCAAGATAATAAAAAAATCAAATGTATGATCTGTTACATCAATAAAACAGACATAAAATGTAATTGAGAGCTTTGGTTGAGTCACAAACACTAATGGCATTTACCTGTTAAACAAAATGATTAAAACTCCCCTTTTAAAAGTGCATTTCTTTGTCCTTGCTTGACTAGCCACAATACATTAACTTCTTTTGTCTTTATCCATTTTAAAACTCCTTATCGCAGATAGTGGAGAAGCAGTGGTGGTCTTTATCTCTGATAATGAAACGCACAGAGTAGAGGCTACATAAAAGTCAGATCCAGGGTTTTGCATGCGGCGCACGGCGGAGACGAGGAGAACAGCACCCAAGGGTGACCTTGCTATACTGATCACGGACCGGTGAGGTTAATTGCCAAAGTAGATTACACCCTAAGATCAGCGGTCTCAATCCTGGTCCAGGAGGCTTGGTAACCAGCAAATGTCAGTATGTTGAGACAAAGAGCAAAATCAGCGAGAATCATTACAAACCTCAACTCAGTTCAGTTTGATGAGTGGCATGTTTGCACATGCAGCTGTAGTCTTGAAGAACAAAACAATATTATTCGTATTATTAGAAAGAAACCAAAGGCTGTGATGCTCATTGTCGTACGTTAAATTAAAAACCGATGCGTTTAGTTGGAAACAAGATAACACAACAAGCACTGATTGATACAACCTCTCGGTTGGTAATTTAAAAGTGTTGTGTCAGCTGAACTGTCGAAGCTTTTAGCCTAATGACAATTATTATCACACAATGTAGGCTTAGCTGCTGTATTTTCTCCAGCTGCTCCATGCCCTATACCCCCCAATAACGTGGCCACGCAAACTTAGATTCGCACATAAGCTCACGCTAAGACATCGGGCATCGCGTCAAAGAGAATTTGCAGCAAACCTATAAGGCACACTATTTCTTAACTGTATGCCAGGTGAGACTACTTACTGGCGTATGCAGAAACATCGCAGTCTTGCTTTTATTTGAAGTAACCCCAGTTCACAGTAGGTTTAACCGGTTTGACGCCGCCGTCCCAGCATCACAGCGCCACTAGGGAAACATTTTAACGTCTCGGGATAAAGAAAGTGACGGTAATACCCGGTAACCCGCTGTCTTATCCCACTGTTCGTGTCAGTACAGCAGCGTTATAAATTACCGTCTTCAGCTACCACCACTGACAAGGTAGTCCGAGCAGCTCCAGTAACGTACAGAGGCAACATGTAAATATCCGGTCAATATTTCACAATAAAATACAGGTGAGTCAAAGCGTTATCAATTGCGGTCCAGCAATATTAGAAATAAGACAAAGTATCTGAACAGTATGAATAATAGTTCTTACGATATAATTTGAGCTGTCAGCTTAAACGTAAACTTCAAAAGTACCATACGCCTTAGTTTTATTTGAACATCCCCAAAACTTAAGCTTCCGGTTTTTTCTCAACGTTTTTGCTCCCTTTACTTTTGGTGACGTAGGTGGAATCCTCCGCCCTCTTCACAATTTGTGTGTCTGTTACGTTCATGCGCACCTTGCACTAGCGTCATCCTCAGATCTAAGCCTTAAAATAAGTCCGCAACCTTAAATAATTAAAAAAAATCCTTCTTGCTTTAGTTTGTCTGTTTTAATTTATCCTGAATATTGGTTTTAATAGCCCTAACATTTTGCCTAATTTTAATAAAAAAAAATATATATATATATATTTTTTAAATAAAGACAAAATGTTTGATAACTGAACAACAAAAAAGATTGTTGGTGAAACGTAATAACACAATAATATGTAATGTTCTTCCCTGAAAAAAACTCACTATATATTTAGGCTAACATGTAGGCTATTGTTTTTCTGTAGCTATGACTTAACTTTTGAATTAAACCCTAGATGAATTTCTGATTTAAAGCCATTTCTTCTTTTTGGCAAACTGGGGCGCCCAAAAGAAAAGGCAGGGTTCAGCCCCACAAAGTCGGCTACACACCTCTATGGAAAGTAGTCATGTTGTTGGTCTTGTGACACTGCACCGGCTCAGTCCACTACACTGGGCTACCTGGACAGTGGCCAAAGAGGAGGAGATCAACGAGATCATCGCAATAAGACAAGAAGAGGTAATAAAAGAGGTTAGAAGCCCACATTCTCAAAGTTTTTTAGACGTTTTAGACGTTATTTAGCCTATAATAACTACAATATAATAACTATACACTGTGACACATTTTAATTAAAATTTTATTTAAATGAAATTAAATTGTAGATTACATTTTTGTTCCCACCACTAGGCTACTTCTTAAAATAGTCTGCCCTTCTGTTCTTTAACATGCCTAGTAACAGCTGGTAAGCTACAAAGAGGAAAAGGTTGCTAAAGAGCTGACAGGCTTTTCCAATGATTTAGAATAAGACCGGACTAAAGCAGCAATACAGTGGGCTATTTGACGATTGGAAGCATAGATTATGAACAGACAAACGTTAGTTCAGCCCAGGATTAATTTAATAAGTAGTCATTACATTTGTCCGACTGTGTCAAAAGTGCAGACATGTCTGCGTGCGTCCGCTGTGGTCACATGCAGACCACTATGCAGGATTTACGTGGTGCGCGCACGAGAGGAAAAACTGACGGCAGTGTCACTACGACCTTGAAGCAAGGTCACTGAGTCTCTGCTGCAGACACTGCAATTCTGCGGAGCTACATCACATTGGTACAGTTTGTCATATCACCCTCTTAGAGGAAAAACGTATTTGTAATGAACAAAGCCTACATTCGTATTATGCATTAACAACATTTGGTAGAAGATGTCATGAGTTGAAGAACAAAACCGCTGTATCCTACGAACAGAGCGTGTTAAAAAGCCGAGAAAATTAAAAACAAGCCGCCGGTAATGCCGGCTTGGATCTCCGAGGTGTTTCTTTCGACAGGTCGTGACCTGGTGGTAGCCTACAGAAGACATTGGCCCTCTGCATCAGAGTCATGGCCACAGCAGCACAACTGTAACAGCACATCTATAATGTTAACACTGAGGCTACTCCAATATTAGTAGAACAAAGCAGGAAGAAACTACTGAATAGCATGATGGTCTGTGTGCCCCAAAGATAAAGAACATGCAGAACTGTGAATTGTGCGTGTCTTTTATCACGTGACTTGAGTAAACGAGGAAAAGAAAAGGAATAAGACAGCATTTATGTAGGCTACTCAGAAACACATATGACACTAGCAAAGCTTTCGTTTGTTTTAATAAGTCCATCGTTTTTGGACTTGTGTATTCACCTACAGAAATGACCTTTTGAACTCAATGGGAGTTTTTCCTTCAATCTAGGAGGCTAGACGTGTAGCCTACATTTCGCCCCTTAGTGGAGCGAACAGTGAATTACGGTTGTTCCCGATGACGTTATGGCAGCTGAGCGAGTGTCCTCTAGTTAAAGGTCACCCACTGCCACTGCACATCACTGCTGCCTGCTAACTCCCTGATCCCGGCCTTTCCTTTATACATATCCCGAAGCAAAGTGTCACATTTCCAAAGGGCGCCGAACACTCAAGTGGTGTCTTGAAATACTTAGGAAGTAGGCCTATTCTGCCTGCTCACACAGTCTGGTTAAATGCAGACATTAAAAAAGATTCTGCCAAAAATTGATAGTATCACTGTAATGAAGAATAACTGGCAGTTATAGGTTGTATAAAAATAACTTTGGAAAGAATAGATTTGTTTTGTCAACTGTTTGAGTTTGCCACCTACTGGTTGTAGTGGGAACAAAAGAAGTACAGTAAACCTATGTCAGTAATTGAGAACTGCTAATATTAGTTTTATTTTGGTAGGCCAGTTTTCCATGCAAACTCATCACATGCTGGAAACAAAAGAAATACAGGCATGTTATTGCTACCACGCTTGTCTTGTCCTTGATGCCATTTTCAGATTAAAACAGATTGAGTTTCCAGTGGGGTATCACTTACAGATCAGCTGAGTGCTATAGACTATACACTGAAGGTCATACCTGCATCCTGAAGGGCATTTAGACAACACTGCATTCGTATGTAATATCTTCACAACAGTGATTTATCGTGCAACAAAACAAATACAACCTTCCTAATGACATGCAATCACTTCATTTCAAGCAATGATGAATGACTTACAAAAAACTACAGAAAAGCTCCGCTGTATCAAAATGTGACATAGAAACACAATATAAATAACGTAAAGTGCTGACAGAGACAGTTTTTCTTCACACAGAATCTGTCCACACTGGACAACCAGGGTGGATCATAGAAGTGGACCGGGGTGCTGCCACTAAGGGGAGAGCGAGTGTGGCCTCTCTCCAAATGAGCAGTTTAGGCTCTGATCAATGCCTTGAGGTCAGAGTTTGTAAAGAATGAGCCATGCGCTGATAAAAAGTTTTTTATTGCATATATGCAGTATACATGTTAAAGTAATGCAATAATCTTCAAAATGCACATTGTGTTGTTTATATTGTTATAAAAAGTCTAGATACATACCAAAAATGTACAACAGCATGTTTACTACCCGTTTGATGGAAGGCAGGTTTTTAAGGACAAACAGTTTGAGAAAGACCATTTCTGACCTAGATGGATAACATCTGAGAACAAGTGTGTTTAAATAATGGCAATGCATTTTCATTAAGGCCCAGTAGGGAGCAGTCACTCATCAGAGTTAGGCTAATAGCATTAAAGTCACTTTATTATGTTTGGCTGGGCATACACACTCGCATGCTAAAAGCATCAAATGCAAACACAAGTGGCTAAGGCTTCCATTTAACTGCCTGTAAGTAAGCAATACACATACCCAAATAAATTGCTATGTGGTGAATTCTTTCAAATGTTTAATGCATCTTCATTTGTTTCGTAACTCTCTAGATACTTGTGCTAGTAATGGAGCTCTTGCAGTTATTCTTAAGGCTTTGACGGTGGATCTGAAACTGGCTTTGCAGTTCCATTGGGCTCTTTTCTCTCAGGGGTGATATTGTTGTTTTTGGGGATTTTATGAGGGATGTGCCTTCTGTGACGTCTCCTCTTCGGATGATGAGAACGCACACCATTTGGCTGCGTTGGATCCAGCAGAGGATCCAAATGTATTTTTCCACTTTGCGCATCTGAAGACTCATCAATAAAGGCTAGGTTTTCTCCAAAGTAGTCCAGTGGCTGAGAAAGATGGGTGCCTGGTAAAGTTTTGGGCTCTGCAGGCTTTTCCTCAGGTACTTGTTCTGTTTGTGTGGCTTGTGATCCTGACTCAGATCCAGATTCTGAGTCTTCATTAGATGTATAAGAAGAAGAGGAGTAAGATTCAGACTCAGTTTGGCTCACTTGCTCCTCTTCTTTCCCGTCCGGTGCCGCTGTGCCTGACACACTGTGACCATGGCCGTGAGAGCCATGGCTACGAGGGCCATGGCTGCGGCCGCCATGACGATGCTTTCGCCTTCGACGTTTGAAAGGGTCGTCAATCTTTCCTGGGATCTTGAAGTCCACTGACATATTTTGAATGTTTTGAGTCCAGTCAGAAGCGTGGGCTCGCAGTTCTTCCATCTAAGAACAGAACATAAAACCAGAGGTGATGGATAGGCCGGGGGCAGTACAAGAAATACATAACAAATGAGCAAATAAGCAAAGGAAGTACCTCAGCTCGAGTTTTCTTAGATAGGACCCGAAGCCAGTTACCAATCATTGCTAGGATTGATGCAAAGTAAGCCAGGCCCAGGAGGATCCAGAACCACACAAGAGGCTTATACCAATGGTCACTGCCTTCATATCCAGAATCACCTGTGGCAGAAAACACAAATACTACTGCTTTAGTACACATCTACACACCACCAATGTGAATAGTTATATGTTAATGTACAATATATATTAGAAAGATGCAGACCATCAGTTAAACCAGAAATGAAAAGCATCCTGGACTCTTAAATGACTTGTGTTGGACCTTAGGCTACCTTTTAGACCTGGCATTAAAATATGGCGAGAGTAATTGACTTTTTTGTGGCCAACCACAAGGTGTGAATACTTTTTAGATTGGAAAGTCAGATGTGAGATAACATGGTCAGAAAAGTACTGGTGGATGGGGAAAGAGAAAACTGACCTCATGAGGTCAAAAGGTATACTTGTAAATACCAGGTGTGAATGCCAGCGTGAAGTCCAGCTTATTCATACCTGACATTTCAGGCCCAGGCCCAAAAGGCACCACTACAGATACCTCTACAGTCATTATAATTGCTATGCTAGGGTAGAAGTTAAAACATTATTACCAGGAAACATCATAAGGTTGAGATGATAAAAATGACATCACTTGAACTAATTATAAATAACCCTTATACTCCGTCAGGAGTTGATTACCTGCAACATAGTCTCCAAAGCCAACTGTTGTGAGGGTGATGACTACAAAGTAGGCTGACTCTAGAAGAGTCCACCTTTCTACTTCTTGGAAAATCAAGATAGGCACAGCCACAAAGAGCAGACATCCCAAAAGAATGGACAAAACGGCTGATATGACTCTTACAATGGTAGGACTCACTCGAAATTTCTGTCAGAAATAAATAAAAATAAATCACTAAAGGGAATAATCTGATTAATGGCCAAAAGTAATTCATGTAAATATGAACCATGACCGACCAGAAATATAGTCTCAATTTTGAGTACAGCTTTTCTCAGTCCAGTACCCAGGTGGTCACCAACTCCAGCCAGCAGTATACCAAACAATGGGATTCCCACCAAAGCATAGAAAATACAGAATAGCTGGCCTCCATCCGTTTTGGGAGAGATGTTTCCAAAACCTGAAGTAAAATCAGTAAAACAATTAAAACAAATGTAAATGTACAAAACATGTACTTTGTAGGGCTAATATGGTTTCACTTGAAACCCACCTATGGTGGTGATGATGGTGCCTGAGAAGAAGAAAGCACTGGCTAGATCCCACTGGCTTACGAAGGAGGAATTATCATTGGTTTGCACTCCTGCACCAACCGCTTCCACCACCTCCTGTGGATGACAATGAAAAGGTACAGGACAGGGACCGACTTTTCTGTTTAGTCATTTGCACCAAAAAGATCTTACAGGCAGACCTAAATGAATGCTATAAGAAGTGAATGGCTAATCCTTTTTTCTTGATTAGCCATCTACCAGTGATGAACAACAGGCCACAGCAGATCTGTGTGGACGTCTGACGGCAGAGTTTTCGATCTGCTGCCCGAGGCAATAATGAGATTTTCAAAGATAATTGTCTACTTTGTTTCTGTTGATCTGAAGATAATTTATTCCTAATTTAAGATGACTGAAATTATTAAGTTGTGGTTGAAAATACAGCAAACTAATATGACAACTAAATTTGATTTCTTTGCTAATCCTAAAACTCAGCTTATGAAAACAGTAGCTTTTGTTTTCCAATTTTATACATAAGTCCTATTTAACACAAAAACCAATAGCCTATCTTAAACCTGAATAACCTGAGCTATTTGATCTTGCCAGATTGACTTGCTGCTACTTTAAGGAAAATTTTCTTAACATATAGCAAATGTGATTTGAAGCCATTACAACATAAATGATCTGACTTCTTATCCTGTCAGAGTTTTTCATTATACTGTTGTAACTTCTTACATATTAGCTGTAAGTAAGAAAGTGCACTTAGCATTGAGCTAGCCTACATTTAACGCTGTTGCCCACATTGCTATACGATCCTTGAGTAAGGGCGCCACCATCTGGCGATATACAGCAAATGTCAACAAAGAGTGGACAACTTCAGTCTCATTTTGAACCCAAAAGCATAGGCTTGGTGTAGGAGTATTTTATACCATTTTTACATCACTAATTTTGATACAGAAAATGCTAGTAGTCTGGTAATATTCATTTGAAATGTGCTACTATAATACATTTCTGTGCAAATGGATAATTCTCACGTCAAGCGTATCTAACGTAGGCTTTTAGCAAATAATATGAACAATAAGCCAAGAATATGGACATGGATAATTTTAGGGAAACATATCCTGTCACAATACAAATGTAATAATAGACTTTCTATCAGTGCAATTAAGTTATTGAATACCAATTTCCTCTAGGCGTAGGCTTTTTCTTTTGTTAACGTAATAGTTGACAAACGGTAATAAAATCGCTAATTGAAAAAAAAAAAGACATAGCACAAAGGCATGTAGTGTGTAATGTGTCATGTGATGCATTAAAGTTGAGGACAGAGCGTCTAGGTCTAGGACAACAAAGACAAGCTGACTTAAATGCTTTGAAACCTGAACCACATTTCCAGTGTGCTGGAGAGAATGTAAACCTTTAAAAGTATCTGAAGAATTACTCTTCAGCAGCTGTTTGGCTCACTCACATTATAGTGATTTACATTTACAGCCTCTGTTCATATAACTGCACACAGCAGTACATGCATACCTTCCTAAATAATGTGTAGCAAGTCTTGGATGTTGTTGAGGTCTTGTAAGGCCACTTCATTGTAGGTAAACTAATTATTTGTAAAGTCTGACCTCTATATCTGTCATCAACACAAGTCAAACGCTCCCCATTTTAGCCTGGTTGGTCTGCTCTGCCCATCTAACCTTTAGGTTAGCTTTGCGAGCTAAAACAGTAATTTACAATCTACATATTGGAGCAGAGACAAACATTCAGAGATCACACTATGGCTGCCAAGCTACAATCACTTCCAAGTGTGGATCAGCTTTCATGTTCTTCCATCAACCAGAGCTGCCCGTGATACATAGCTGCTCTGACCACACCTGTCCTTATACTGCCCTGGCCCTGCCCCAAGACCTCATTTGTCCCTGCCTTTAAATCTAATGTCACCACTTAAAAGGAGCCTGAATATTATTATCAACTTTTTCAAACAAGTTTTTTTGAAAATGAAAGATAAAACAAAGCTGTTTCTACTGAGAAGCTAGTATTCCTAGACCTTGTCAGTCTCTGAGACCAAGACAAATTTGTAAAATAACCTATTTGGCGGTTTACTGCAACTTTGGGAATAAATATCGGTGACTGTGTGTGGACATGTATTAGCTCTCCAATGAATATACTACTGTTATTTAATGTAAAATGATGCCATTTGATGAATTATAGATTATCTGTAACATGTAAGGTGTATATGACAGCCTGTAAGGTTATTATAAGGGGTAAAAGGTATGTTCAGATTATTTTAGATTGTGGTTTGTAACTTGTGATTTGGACTTGTAGAATGGTTTCCCACTACAAAGAAATCCATTTGACCATAATCTGGCAGTGCCTCATAGCATGGACTGTGACCCATTTATGATGCAGCCACAGGGAAAAAGATAGTTGAAATGTGGTCAGGCACATCACCACAATTTAAAAAAAGGTTGAGAACCTCCTTGTTATAACAATTGGTCAGTGAGGTCAAAATCATCAAAAGTGATGTATTAAAAAATAACATAACACAAGATCATCTGTGGCTGTTGTATATAAAGCCATGTTGTACCTCTATAAAATTCTGCAGGTTGTCCGGGTCGACACAGGTGAAGTTCAACAGGAAGTCCCGCCGTGCATTCTGAAGCTGCGCGTGCTTGCCCTCCTCCCGTGGCGCCTCCAGGGCGCGGAACACTACAGCGCCCAGCACCAGGTAGAGCAGCACTCCCGTTAAGATGGCCAATAATGTGGAGCAACGCATGGCGGCACCTCCGCCCAGTCCCAAGGTAACCTGCTGTTTTGCTTTTCCAGCCTCTCCACTGTTTGGGTTCTGATCCCAGCTGCTGTAACATCAGCAACAACACTCAGTGGACAACTACAGCGTGTAGCACCCTCATGTTTGCAGCAGCCAGTCATTTAGCTGCACACAAGGCACTAAATGGACCCAGGCCTCCCCACACTGCTGACACAGAGTAAATGCAGCATCCCAATAAACAGCCTGACCCGCCTTACACTTCCAGCTGGCCAGACTGTGTGGCTGCCATTGTAATAGCATTAATATAGAAACATAGCTCACCTGTTACTCTTTAGTTGTCCTCGCCTCCGTCTTTTCCAGTCTTTCTTTTCTCCAGGTTTAAGGATGGTGTCCCTGGATCCGTAACCACTGGGCAGTGCATCGGCCTCACACTCTGAGGGAGGGGACACTGGAAAAACAGTCTCCAATCAATTTTATCATATAAAATTCATCTTTTAAGGCATTTCAAGACATTTGCTCAATTCACCAACACTTACAGTCAAAGGGGATACTGTTTAATGGCAGATAGAAAATAATGTTGTTGACAAAACTTTTTTCCTTTATTTTACTCACTGGGGAAACACCACAGACTAAAATAAAAATACATCTTTATAAAATGCTAGTAAGGAGCTCCTGATCATTGTACTTGTATTAAATCAATGATCTCAGTAGAGGTTTATGTACATTTCTAAATAATTTTCAGGCGGACACACTCACACTGGACAGTTGTGACTGCAGCTTTTTAATCAACAAATTGTTTGGTGTTCAACCAAAATGAGACCAATAAACTGTCACACACTTGACAGTAAATATACACATCTCCTTTCAACAGTTTTACAGCAACTAGAAATGAACAAAGAAACTATCCAATTACTAAAATTGGGTCTGGTAGGGCCAACAGCTGACAGTAACACTACATTGTTCTGTCTTTTCCTTTTAAAAGACAGTTTATACACTTTACATTTAAAAAGTAGCCATAAACACTCCGATTAAAGTGATGTGAGTAACATGTCTAGTCTCTTAGGACAATATAAAGTGTCCATTTAGAAGAACATCCTATGAGCAAATGGCTAATGAGAGAATCCACAAAAACCTATCAGGATGCATCTAAGTATTCAGCTCCATTGTATACATGATTATGCAGCACTAGACAAAAGAGGTGTGTAATGTTGCTTACATTAAACGTTCTGCTGCAGCCGAGCAATAGCCGTAGTATCCAAGTGATTTCATTACCACTTAAAGTCCCTACGGATCCATAAGTCGTATGGTACTGACCGATGCGCCAGAGTGTCCATGCAACGCTTACCTCAAAACGAAATACTGGAGGAGTCTGGAGCACGAGCCACCACCTCATGCAGAGTGTCTTAGGAACCGCATACTGGGAGTGTATGAGAGTGTGTGAGCAACGAGAGAGGCTGTTGCTGAGTGCACAGGAGAGAAAAAGATACTCAGTCAAACTGACTTTATATAGTGTAGTGTGGACGCCAAGGAGAGCGAGTTAAGGAGAAAGCACAGCACGCACTGAAGGACGTCAAAGTTACACAGGTGTTAGCAAAAATGAGCCACTTTTTGTTTTAGATATGCCATTTATTTCTACGATCTGTCAGTAAGAATTTGGTGTTGTGCCCTGTGCAGTGCTTCAACATTTACAGTGAATGAAGAGTAGAAGTAAAGAGGTAGTGTAGTTAGTAACAAAGGGGGATAAAATACATTAAATATATCATATGTGAGATGCATTTTTATCCTCAGTCCTGGTGCTTTACTCCTACTATCTGCAGAAATAAGCAGTTTTCTTGCAGATATCAATATTTCTACAGGAATGGGGAGAATATTTATAAGATTCAGAAAGGTTTGCCGACTGTGCAACAAAAAGCAATCTCAGCCGCCCCTCAATACTCATCTTCCTCTTGCTGCTTGACAGAACTGCTGCAGCTTAAATTTGTGCTTCAGCGTCATATGAGTGTGTTAAGTTTAATGGGAAGGGATAAGGTTTATCATGCGTATCTATAAAATATTATTCTCACACATCTTGAGTACCAGTCAGGTCAGGACCTCTGCAAATCCTTGTTGAGTGTTATCTCTCCCAAAGAATCTAAATGGTCATACTCAGGGCACAGTGCAATGTAAGTAAATTTCGTTTAAAGCAGTTATATGTAGTTTTGACTTGGGCTGCTATAGATACCTATACTTGGTACTCAGCAGTGTTAGAGGCTCTCCCACTTGTTTGACCTACAGACAATACCATAGATTGTAAATAAACATGGATGTTGTCTGTTCCTTGCTCCCTCATTCACAGATATTGGCCCTACCACAGAGCAATAAAATGGCGGTTACATCCGGGCTTTTCTGCTGTTACTCCATAGTAAAACAATAGTTTTTAGATTGCATAAACGAATGTATTAATCAAAAATCATCCCCTCCCAGAGTGGTCATGTAGTAAAAACTTAGCTCTATAGACCAGAACCATCTTTTTTACATTTTTACACTTGTTGCCATTGGATTTCTCCTTATATATATCTGCTTTTGGAGCCTGCCCTCTGGTGGACGGAGGTATATCGCAGTATGGTGGTGCCGTTACTCGAGGGGTTCCATGAGAGAGGCTTGGATGATACAAGATAGCACTGTTTACTTATACTGGCTTTTAGTGCAAGTGAAGGTGATATAACTAAACAAAAACTGTCTTCATTGTAAAAGGACACTGAAAAAACTGAAAAAAAAAATGGTAACAAGTAGTACAACAAGTATCCTAGTTGTACTGGTATCAGCAAATTCTCAATTTGAACCTAAAACCTCTCATTCACAGTCTAAGACATCAAAATAAACAGTCAAAACAAAAAGCGCAGTGGCTCATGACTCCCCCAGGTGGTACAAGGCGATTGCCACAACCTTGTGTATCTGTTGTTTTTTGTTTATTCTGTGATACAACACACAGACCAAACATATTGCCACAGTTTGCTTTTTTTTTTTACAATTGTGTTGTATGGTATGAAAATAACGAGGAGAAGTGTGGCCTCCTTATTCGTTTGCAAGTGTTGCAATAGATTGTATAGGGATAAATACGTTTTATTGTGCAGCCCTAAATGAAAATGAAACTGAGCTCAGGGGTTCTTTATAATTTATTATTTTCTGTTTATGTGGGGGTATACAATTCTGTGTATCTCCTGTCTATTTTCCTTTTGTTATTAAGAAAAAATAAATAAAAATGTGATCACAAAAAATCTTGTGCAAAATCTGCTTAATGAGTTTTTTTTGTCTGCCCCATTAATACAGCAACAGTGAGCAAACATTTGTTTTAGCTTAACAGGCCATTAATGTTGATCTTCCCACTACTAGCCTCAAACTCCAGAAACAGAAACCACCGTTGCTCACAGCAGCCAATTGTGACATTAAAAAGACCTTTTCATGAACAAGACGGTATAAATGGAGACGTGTGTGCGTCCACTCTGTAACTGAACAGAACAGTTCAGTTCATCACAGACCAGGATCATCTGTCTGCCCTATTGGCTCTAGATGTACACTTGACGAGTGACATGCGCTCTGTGTGATAGTGACACTTATCCTGTCGGGGCACAGCAGACTGAGTGGTCCCATTAGACGACGGCTGCTGTGGTCCATGATGCAGGGGGTTAAAGAGCAGCTGTTCTGCAGTGTCACCGTATCTCTCAGTATAACTCATAACGTAATCATAACTCTTGTGGTGCTTTGAAGTTCAAGGCATACGATTGAGATTTTTTATTTTTTATATTGACAAAGCTAACGTTTGCTATTTCTCTTCTCAAGTATTTTATATTCCACATTTTCATGTTTCAGGTGGTAAATGAGAAATCTGTGATTACAATTAGAACCGGAATGGAGAAAAACATGAACAGTCAGACACTTAAACACAACAAAACCCCTGCCACACATTATCACAGGAATGCACAGAAACCAGGTCTTTTGTGTCAAGTACAACTAATAAACCAGTTCTTTGAGGATTTGTAAAATCTGCTATATTTTTTTCTACTTGAAATGGTAAATACAGTAGCAGATACAGTAGCAGCATGGCATGTAGTGTAGGCCACACCCTGGTCATTACAGCTTATACACAAATAAGTATTTATAGGCAGGGAACCAGAGCAAACGTTGCCCATACAACAAGTCTGCTACTATTGTATTTTGGCACTTCAGCTGTTCTTTGAGAGCAGCCGAAATGGATTTCTTTCAAGCACTCACCAAATAAACTGATAAACTCTGTCTGGGAGAAACTAAACTAAATCCTTTGTCAGACACAATACTACACAATGTAGTATTAAAAGATGTTTGAAAAAGCAAATCAAAGAGAATAAGTAAATCTTATTCCAAAAGAAAACGCACGCACTAATCAGTGTTAAACAGAAACCCTTCTGTAAGCACTGTCAAGCTCAGCCAAAATGTCTGCCTCCAATCACATAAATCAGCATAAAAAAATAAATAAATAAAAAAAATCTTTTAT
The DNA here is from genome assembly GCA_024349245.1 of Neodontobutis hainanensis. NCBI lineage: Eukaryota > Metazoa > Chordata > Actinopteri > Gobiiformes > Odontobutidae > Neodontobutis > Neodontobutis hainanensis. Next base: position 5,314,000 of record JALDNG010000008.1, on the reverse strand, counting down.
TTTGTATCAAGCCCCAGGCACTGGGAATACAGAACATCAAGTATGATCATGTGGCTACCAGAAATAAAACTTTGCTGAAAGTTACATCATGGAGAAATTCTTACTGATTGTTGTTCTTCCTGAGTTGAATGATGATTTTAATTCCAAGTGCTCTTTTGCTTTGTTGGCAGCAACTAAACGACTAGAGGTCCATCGGGTCGAGGGAAACGAGCTGGCATAAACATCTGAGAGGTAACTACAAAACACTTGCACTGATTGAAGCGACGACAAATTACACAAGTAGGAAGGTGGTAGTAAATAAAAGTAAAGGGTTGGGTGGGGGGACAGGGGAGGGGCAGGACAGCTGGATGACTACACTGCTATTATGAGCACTTTATTTTCAATTAAGCCCTTGTGCATCTGCTGGACACTCACTTTGTGCTATTTTTGATGATGCAGGGACTTCTGGGGCTGGAAATTGATTGGTTAAGCAAACGTCAGCAACTTTACTCATTTAGACAAATATGCACTTTGACATTGTTGAGGAAATGAGTAAAAATGTTTAAAAGACACAAAGTTCAAACTTCTAGAAAAGAAAACACAAATATGAAAAAGACAAGGAAACATCAATGTATTAGTTAATTGTGGACCATATGATTGCGATATACTACTTTGTGTCTGGTGGTGCCAAGTTCACTTAATCCATTCCTGTAATTCCAGCCTGCAGCACATCATTCAAAATTATTGTAAAGGACCATTTACTATGCCAACAAGAGAATTTATGTCTGTTTAGAAGTGAGTGTGTTGGCTTAGGCACTTCTCTAATGCACCATCACTTAACTTAAGAAATGTGTTTGGGCCAAACACAGTAAGCTCTTTTAATAAAAACTAGTCAGTACAGTTCGGCTCAGGTTTACACTGGAATTTGAAATACTTGTAAGGTTTGCCATAGTGACTGCCAATTGACATGAAGGATACATAGCCAAAGGTGTCAAAGGTCAAAGCTAACATTGTTTAAATATAACCCAGGGCTGAATTTTCTGAATTTGTTTGAGAGACATAACATACTCCTTAATGTCAGAATTTTATACTTCTGTGAACGTTCACTAACTAAAAAGTTTTATAGTAGCAGGTACAAGAGTTCCTGTGGTGCAGCAGATTGATCTTGCTTACTACTTGTTCTATTACTTTTTGAAGAGGATGGTGTCTCTGACCTCTCTAATCTCTAACTTAGGCAATGACTCGTTTCTTGACTGAAGTTAGAGCAGAAAAACCCACAGAACTTTAACTTTACAAAAAAAATCTTTTTGGAGTCGTATGTGGGATAACACAATTCCCAGCATTACTCAACTTCCTCCATCAAGGAAAGACTTAAATGAGGTAGAATATCTGAAAACATGTGTGTAGAGTGTGCATTAGAAAGACCTTAAAATTCTTGAGTGCACTGTTACACCTCTAATGGATTTGCCAAGGAATCCACTTTACCCTTTAATCTAATCCCTGAAAAGCTTTCAAACTGTAAGAGGAAGTCGACATAACTAAGAGGGTGTCAAGTAAGAGTGAGACAATATCGCAGACTGACTGGTGTATTATCAAGTCCATCGTTTTAGATTTTCCAGCAGACAATTGATGGATAGCCAAGAATTAATTACATCTACCGCTGGGGAATTTACGGAGCCCCTCTGGTCTCACTATGTAAAAAAAAAAAATATATGTAACTAAGTCGTGGCCACGAGATACGCTAACTCGTGGCCACGAGTTAAGCTAAGTCGTGGCCACGAGATAAGTAAATATGAAAGCATGCACGCTAACTCTGCCACCCATAAGGCTCATACATACAGCCAGATGGACCTAAGCCTAGAACGCCCTCTGCTGACGTTTTATCGTAGGCTACACAGACATGCTTTTCCAAAATGTCAAAGACTTCAATAATTAATAAACCAGTCTGCACACTACTGTAGACTATCTTAAAATCATAATCAGAAATACTTTATTGATCTTTATTGATATCGATAACCCAGGGGACAATTGTGTCACAGTTGATGTGCACATCAAGACATTTAAAGAAATATAAATAATATAAGTTGGTAAATAAACAAGTAGCCTATATACATGTAAAAAGTATAAATATATGCTATAAAATATAAATAAGAGTTATAAAGGACCATGGATATGCAGCCTACAAGATTTACATTACTGTATTAACAGAATTGAATTGATTGTGATGAACAGTACTAGTAAATAAATAGAAGCAGAACTGCAGCAAACTATATTACACTGAATATTAAAACAGATAATATTGCACAGAATGTGAAGTATTACATTGCACTACAGTACAGGGTCCATTTAAATAACAAAGGTTATCGATATCAATAAAGATCAATAAAGTATTTCTGATTATGATTTTAAGATAGTCTATATTAGTGTGCAGACTGGTTTATTAATTATTGAAGTCTTTGACATTTTGGAAAAGCATGTCTGTGTAGCCTACGATAAAACGTCAGCAGAGGGCGTTCTAGGCTTAGGTCCATCTGGCTGTATGTATGAGCCTTATGGGCGGCAGAGTTAGCGTGCATGCTTTCATATTTACTTATCTCGTGGCCACGACTTAGCTTAACTCGTGGCCACGAGTTAGCGTATCTCGTGGCCACGACTTAGTTACATATATATTTTTTTTTTACATAGTGAGACCAGAGGGGCTCCGTAGGAATTTAATGTAATTAGCTGCACAAAAAATTATATTGTCAACAGGATCTTTGTCAAAAAGGGTAAATTACTATAAACAAATTTGAAGCAAATATACATCCTAGTTTCCTTTATTGATAACAAGTGGAGGATGGTCTAGAACCCCCTGAATGAATGTGAATGTTGTGTAGGAGAAATATGACAAACGAGTACAGAACACTGTTAAGCATTTACACAAACCTTTTCAATGTCAAACAATATCATTGTCTTGTTTTTTAGAGAAACAAAAAAAATATATTTTTTAATTTTTTTTACAAACAGAGGTGAGTTCAAGTGTTTAAAAATGTTGAATTAGTCAAAAGGTTTACAATCACAAATATCACAATATATCCTTTTAGGCATTTTTTTCCCTCTCTCATTACAAAGCCAGAAATGTATCAATTCCATGAAGCATTAAAGGCTAAACTGTTCAGTGGCTTGTTAAACATTAAGCTAAAATGTGAATCAACAAATGCCTCAGAACTCTAAGATAAACTGTGCTACTGTGGAATGAAATAAAAGACTTTTGTTCCCACAGTACACACTTAAAAAGATAACATCCTCGTAAATATGGATGTTCGGAATGCAGCATAAATTAAGTCTAGCAGGAATCAAAATAAGTAATTGTAACACACAAGCAGCAAAAAAGCCTTGCTGGTGAATTATGTCCTTTAGAATACGGTTAACTCCTCAGGGTTCCTATCAAAATATATCTTCATCCAACGCCATGGAGGAGAACTACTTGGTGAAGTCGGAGATGGCTCAAAACAGTTTGATAATGCTTTCCCTGGACTTTCCAACTCCAACCCATTTCACTGAAAAGAAAAGCAGTAAGAAATGAGAGGCAGATTGACGTAGCAGCAACAATGACTGTTTTGGTTCGGTGTTAAGTAGAGTGCCGCTTTACAAACCTGGCACTTGCAGGAAGTCTTCGATGAAGTGAACGTACTCTTGAGCCTGTGTCGGCAGATCCTCAAAGCTCCGAGCTGCCTCTGTGCTGCAGCACCATCCCGGCAGAGTCTTGTACTCCACCACCACTCGATTCAATACGTCCATATTGGCTACAGATTACAGAGGTACAGTTAGTGAAGATGAAAAAATGTGGATATTTCTTTACTTCTTTTGATTTAGTGACGGTTTGATTATTCTTTGTTTTACTGGCTGGTTTGGCCAGTTTAATTCTGCAGGCTCCTCATGTTTCATTTAATACACTCCTCAACAGAATGAACTAGCTTATACAGAGTTTTGTATTTCATTCAGTTATTGGCACTCAAAGAGCAGATCAATACAACACCATTTAAAGAAAATAACCTACCGGGAAAACTTGGAAGAGGCTGTCCATCAACATTATAGGCCACACCCACTTTAATCTCAGGCAATGTGTCCAAAATGTCCAGCTTTGTCAGAGCAATTCTTCAGTAAAAAGAAAGAGACGGTGACAATGAGGGGGGGCAATGAAGCTTATCAAAAATTATTCAGTAAGAGAGGACACAGTGAGGGTTACTTACGCAGAAAAGCCATTGACCATGTGGGCATATCTGACCAAAATGAGGTCCAGCCAACCGCAACGCCTCCTTCTGCCGGTCGTCACACCAACCTCCCTCCCTTTGGATTGTAAGAGATCCCCAGTTTCCTTCAATACAAAAGTAAAATGTTGTAGGAAATAAATAATATGTGTACAGGAAACTAAGCGTGCTGTTTTACTCTAATCTAGAGCTGACATTATGCACAAAAATAACCTCTTTTTTTTTTTTTACTGTTTTTTTAATTTTCACATTTTTCTTACATTATTCTGTTCTGTTGGAAAAGCACCCACTCCCACACGGGTGGTGTAGGCTTTGACAACACCGTACACTCGACCGACGTGTGAAGGAGGAACACCAAGACCCGTGCAGACTCCTCCCACGGTGCAGTTTGAAGACGTCACAAAAGGATAGGTGCCTGAAGACAGAGTACATGTGTTAGCATGGGAAAAACAATTAAGGCCCATACAAAACCAAATTCTCTTGTTGTTTACCAAAGTCAATATCCAGCAAAGCAGCATTAGCTCCTTCCACCAAGATTTTCTTGCTGGGTCCAGTAAGGGCTTTGTGCATGAAGTACACACCATCAGTCACCAGGGGGCGCAGTCTCTCAGCATATTTCTTTAGAAAACAAAATACAAGAGATCAAACCTTTGACTCAAAACAGGAAATGTATGCATTACCATGATATACAAATGTTACAAGCCCCAGAAATAAAGCATTTAAACAAAGCCACAACTAGGAATTGGGTTATCATCATACAATACATAATCAGCTGTTGTCACCTTCAGCTGCTGCAGTTCAGCCTCAATGTCAACATTAAGGTTTGGATACATTGTCAGGAAATGTTCTGCCAGCAATCGAAATCTGCAAATCCCAAACAGCACAGAGTAGGAATGTGTTAACACATGTTTGTGTACTGCGCTGCAAACATATTTATAAAGCCCATAGAGATTGCAACTGTGTCAGCAATTGTTACAACATGAGCTGCAATCAACTGATGCCACCTGCTGGAAAATATACATACTTATGTGATAACGAAAACATATTTGTCCTATTATCTCATCTATACAGCTTTAAGCTTGGATTAAATTAAGGTCAATGCCCTCCTGGAAAGTGCATTACTAAAATATCTATCTTGTGCAGTTTATATAGTGGTGAAAGCATTAAGGCTACAGACAACTGAAAAATGGAAAAATGTACACCAAGACTCACTTTTCCTCAAAAATCTTGAAGTCTGAGACAAGGTCACAAACTCGTAGACCATTTCGAGCAGCTTTGGAGGAGTAGGCAGGGCCAATGCCTTTCTTTGTGGTTCCAAGGCTGCAGCACAAACAAGAAGTCAGAAACCAAGAGAAAACAACTCTTGACCTGGATTAAGAGCTAATACAAAGTGTAAATTAGTAAATTGCACTCACTTTTTTCCTTCCTGTTGCTGTCGTTGCTGCTCCTGGATTCCATCAACAGCTTGATGGAAGTTGAACACTAAAAGAAAACACAAGACATGCATTAGGAATTTAGTTACAATTTGACATTAGACCCTAAAGCCTAGACTTACCAATGTGTGCACGATCAGAAATCTTTAATCTCTCCTCCCATCCCTGTAAACCTGAAAAAACAACATTGAAAGAAATGTTTAACTACAAATATTTTTAATTGATCCTTCATACAAATAAAGTTTACATTTGAGAATCTATACATTATTATATACTATTTATACATTTGGACATATTGACACAAAAACTAGCGCTACCTTTGCCTTTTTGCAGGTTCTTCTCCGCCTCCTCAAATAGACCTGGTAGGTGTATCACTACTCCATTCCCTGTAATATAAAATAGTGTACACAGAGTTTTAATAACACCCTTTTTGGACTTAAAATACATGTTGTATTTGTAAAATATCTATAGTATTCATCTAAAGTTTGCTTTATTTGCGTTCATGATTAATACAAAACAAGGTCAACTGCTGAGCGTCAGAAGATTATGGCGTCACGGCCACACCAAGTAACAGCTGATAAGACTGTGAGGTGTGCTTACCCGTCTGTGAAGGTGATAGTGTACCAGAGCAAAGCCATGGAAAGTATTTTTTTATCTTTTAGATTTTTTACATTTTCTTCTTAAAAAGTGCCTTTAAAAATAATGAAGAATGACCGACCAATAGCAGTGGTATGGCTATTTTCTAAGCATTAAGGGTTGCCCCATTGAATTTTAAAATGAATGTCCTCTCATACCAATGAAGGAGATGGCCTTTTTGTTAAGCACTCCACTGGGCAGCAGGTGGAAGTCGTACTCCACTGCGTCCACAACAACTGTGTGACCTGCGTTGTTGCCACCCTGCAAACAGTTTAAACATTCAACATACTGGAGGACAAGGCAATGCTGTTATGTAACACCAAGCTACATGTGACTTTTAATGAAAAACAAATGCATTGAGTTGTAAAGTCTGCACTTTTAGGAATTATTTTTCAGCAATAGACTGTTTAGAACCTAAAATTAGTTAACCAGAGGCGACACTGACATTTGTAAATTTGGAATACTGCACCTTAGGCATCTGAAATCAAAACTTTTGTTGTGTATTAGCTATATCAATTTTAAATGCTCTGTCTCAAGCCCGATTGTTACTTTTGGGACATGTTGACATACTGTTGTAAATTACATTTTCTTAATATAACATCAAAGTTAGGAAAAAATATTACTGGCTGAGCTTCACTTTTTATTTCATTTTTAATAGGAAGAAAAACCGCTGCGTAACCACAGGAGTTTTAACTTGCATAACAACGTAGGTTATGTGGAAACCATTCACTGAACAGGGCTATTCCTTCAGAACCGCAGTTAGCCACAACACCAGACCCTGACCCTAATCTTAACCATTAGTGTTTCCGGCTCTAATCTTAACCAGACACAAGGGGGATTGCAAACACGCTGTCACAAAAAACTAGGGTGCTAAAACTGCGGTCCGGAAACTAAAGCTTCCGGTTGTGCAGGAACATACTACTGGAAAAATGCGAGAGAGGGCTCAAGATGGCGGTCCGTGCAGTCGCATCGCACTGAGCTCCCCAAGAAGTCCTGATGTTATAATTAATTAAAAACAAATATTCACTATTAATTGCTATTCGTCCAGCTCTCAGAACGAAAATGAAGAAAATTAACAGCGGGAAGCCTCCAGCGCAAAAAAGTCTTCCATTTGACAGCCTTGTGAAGACGTGTGAACATGACTATGCAGATATGGCTAACGTTAGCAAGAACAAACGAGGGCCGACAACTCCAGCGGAAACCCCTGAAAAAACACACCTGGAGAAGAAAACGAAAGGTATGTTTCAAGAAGAAACAAATATAGAGACCATACTGAATGCTATTGACTCTCTTGGTCAACGTGTAGACGTCCGCATGGAAGAATTTAGCAAGCAGTTGCAACAGCATAGCTCCATGCTAGCTTCTATTGCTAAATCAGTGCAGTTCAATGCAGAAGAACTAAAAGAATGTAAAACGAAAATAAAACATCTGGAAAAGAAAGTGGAGACTCTGACTAAAGAAAAGGAAGACATGAGAGGTCGGGTACTAAACAATGACAGATACAAAAGACGATGGTGCCTGCGAATCAAAGGAAAAAAAGAAACGGCTAATGAGAACATAAGAGTAGAGGTGGTGGAGATTCTTCGCAGAATTGTACCGGACCTGGCGGGAAAGATGGATGAAGAGGTCGATGTTGTCCACAGAGTGGGAAGAATGATGGACAACCGGCAACGACAAATAATCATTTTATTTGTGAGACGAGCAGTGAGGGATGAAATATGGAGGAGAACAAAAACTTCTCCAATCTGTAAAGAAGAGGGGATTCGCTTTACTGAAGATTTAACTCAAGAGGACCTGCGATCCAGACAGGTTCTCTGGCCTAAAATTGACCAGGCTAGAAAAGAAGGAAAGGCTGCAGGCTTCAGGGGACCGTTTGGATTCATCGAAGGCAAACGTATTATCGAGGACATTTAAATTTAGGGCTGAAACTAGAGATTGAAATGTTGAATATATAGTGGATAAGTTCGAATGATGGGACTTCTACCTCAAAGTTTTTTTCTCCACCTCCTAATTTTCTAAAAATTTTTCTCATTCTTTCTTCATACAAAAAGTTAATTTGTAAATGTGTTCTGTATTTAAGTTAAAAACTGAATTTTCTTTTATCTCCTTTAATACAAGGGGACTTAAAGACTCGGTTAAGCGAAAAGCTGTCTTTCTGTTTTGCAAAGGGCAAAAAGCACATTGCACCTTTCTTCAAGAGACTCACTCTGATAAATCTGATGTTAAGTTTTGGTCACAACAATGGGGAGATAAAATTCTCTTCAGTCATGGGACTAATCGATCGGCTGGAGTTGCCATATGTTTCAACAGAAGCCCTGGTAAGATTCTGGATGAAAAAACAGACAAGGAGGGGCACTGGGTAGCTTGTGTTTTGGAAATTGAGGCTAATCTTATTATTTTGATTAACATATATGGGTATAACAATGATTACAAAAATAAAAATTTGTTATATCAAATATCAGAAGTTATAATAGAGCTAAAAGTTAAATTCCCCACAGATCATATTATTGTTGGAGGATTTTAATTTAACTCCTGATGAGTGGATGGATAGATGGCCTTCCAAATTACTGAGTGAACATAGAAACTTAATTTTGGAATCTTTTGTTAATAATAACCAATTGATAGACATCTGGAGGAATTTACATAGTGGAGTAAAACAGTTTACTTGGTATAAACCTAATGGTCAGAACAAATCAAGAATTGATTATTGGTTGATATCAAACTCAATATCAGAGCATGTCACAGAATCAGAAATTGCTAGTAGTCCGTTAAGTGATCATTGTATTATTAATCTGAAAATCCGAAACAGTAATAGATGTAACAAACCAAAAGATTATTGGAAATTTAACTCTCAGTTACTAAAAAATTCAGAGTTTTGTCACTCCATCAAAAAAATTATTTATGATATAAAAAAGGACAATACACTAGACACATCTATATTAAAATGGGAATTTCTGAAATTTAGTATTAGAAAGTATTCAATTACCTTTGGTAAAAAAGTGAATATAGAGAAGAGAGTTCAAGAAGTAACAGTGGTTAAAGAACTCATGACACTTTATAATAAATCAGATTGGAGTGAAGAGGACAAAGAAAAATAAGTAATTTGCAATCCAAATTGGATGGAATGTATATAGATAAAGCTAAAGGGGCATTTATTAGATCCAGGGCCCGGTGGATAGAAGAAGGAGAAAAGAATACTGCATACTTCTGCAAATTAGAAAAACGCAGACAAGAATATAATTCGATTAGTAGTCTAATAGTTGATGGGGAGGAATGTACAGAACCCAAACGCATTGAAAAAGAAGTTTTCAATTTTTATAGTAATCTTTATAAATCCTCCTACTCGGAACAAGATGCCTCATCTTTTTTTGATAATATTAACAGTTTGATTCCTGTTATTGATGAAAATTTTAAAGAAGTTTGTGATGAGGAATTAAGAATTAAAGAATTTGATTATGTTATAAAAAAAATGGCATCTGATCGATCACCAGGTTCAGACGGTATTACATCTAATTTTTATAAGCACTTTTGGGAAGACTTAAAACACCTACTGTTTCAGGCTATAAATGAATGTATTAATAATAAAGAATTGATGCAAACTATGAAACAAGGAATAATAAAATTAATTCCAAAAACTGGCAAAGATAAGAAAATATTAAGCAATCTAAGACCTATTACACTGTTGAATACAGACTACAAGATTCTAACAACAGTTCTGGCAGTAAGATTAAAAAGGGGTATATCTAAATTAATCAGCCCAACACAATCTGGCTTTCTTAAAGGAAGATCCATCCATAATAATATCCGCCTGGTCCTAGATATTATTGATTATAATTATTTAATTAAGGAAGATGGTTTTATTTTTTTTTTGGATTTCCATAAAGCATTCGACTCAGTGGAACATATATTTATTATTAACACACTGAGACACTTTGGCTTTGGAAATAAGTTTCTTGATATGATCACTATGTTGCATAAGGACATTAATAGTTGTGTTTCCCTTTCAGAAGGTACATGTCCTAGATTTAAGGTTGAAAGAGGAATAAGACAGGGCTGTAGCATTTCTCCTCTTCTATTCATTGCAGTGACTGAACTACTGGCAATTGCGGTTAAAAATTCTAATATCAAAGGTTTAGAAATAAATAACAACAAGTTACTCATGAGTCAGCTCGCTGACGATACAACTCTGTTTTTACAAAATAAGGAACAAATTCCTGTGGCTGTAAAGGTAATAGAGCGATTTTCACTAGCATCGGGTCTATATCTGAATCTGAGTAAATGTGAACTGATGAGCATTCATAGCTGCTCTGAATCCTCACTATTTAATATACCGGTCAAAAATGATATTAGATATCTAGGTATTTGGATTACCAAATCATCAGATACAAATGAAAAAAAGAATATCCAAGATAATATTGATAAATGTAGAAAAACATTAAACAGTTGGTTACAAAGAGATTTAACATTATTTGGAAGAACATTGTTGACTAAGATTGAATCTATTTCCAGACTGATATATCCATCCTTCTCTCTTGCTATTTCTCCAAGGTTAATTAAAGAAATTAATAGACTAAATTTTAATTTTATTTGGAAAAATAAACATCACTACATTAGTAAAAGGGATTTGGTGAAAAATTATGAGGTAGGTGGCTTAAAGGCAATCGACTTTGAAATTTTGAATGGAATATTGAAAATTAAATGGCTCCAATCCTTTTTAAGAAACGGCGAAGAGATATGGTTCTCCTTACCGGCATACATTTTTGATAAAGTGGGAGGTATTCAATTCTTAATAACATGTGACTTTGAAATATCTAAATTGCCTATAAAACTTTCAACTTTTCATCAACAGGTTTTGTTACAGTGGAAACTGATGTTTAAACATAACTTCAGTCCCCATAATGTTCCATTATGGAACAATAGAAGTATATTGTGTAGAAAGAAATCTATATTTCTGAAAGACTGGTGGGAAAAACAAATATGGTCCATTGTTCATATATTGGATGAAAGCGGCAATATTCTTAAATTCAAGAATTTAAGGCTAAATATAAGTTCAAATGCTCAATTGTGGATTACAACAAAGTTACACAGAACATTCCAAAGGTCCTTATTCAAGCAATACAAAATAATCTTATGTATAATGCTTCTCCGAGACTACACAAAATTAAAATTGATTATGTGAACCTAGTAGATACTAAATGTAATAATAAATTCCTTAAGCAAACGCTTGTTAACTGCTTGTACCCGGGTAGAGCAAAAAGCACTCTCTTCTTTTTGGGTTATAACAAATATGAAATATCTTCAATCAGAACAAAATTCCTAAAATATCCAATTCCTCCTAAATTTAAGGAAGTACATTTTAAAACAATAAATAATATATATCCCTCTAATGAGTTTATAAAGAAAAGATTCAAATTTGAGGTAGACAATTGTCATATCTGCAACATTAATGTTGAAACAACTGAACACCTGTTTTACGAATGTCAACCGACTCAGAATCTATGGAAATCCCTTCATAACCTGTTGTCCTCCAGATCTATAAAAATAGATTTCTTTTCATATCAAAACATTCAGATGGGGGTAACCCTACAAAATAAAAATGATGAATTTTTGGTCAATAATCTAATTATAGCAACAAAATATTATATTCATAAATGTCGATTTGCTAAATCCTCCCCTACATGGTCCGCACTTAAGAATGAGCTTTTGCTGTTCCAAGACTGTCTTATAAAGGTTGAGAAGGCCCTGGCTAAAAAATTGCATAAAGGTTTAATAAAACTTCAGATGAGCTGAGTCCCTGTTATTTTATTTTATTTTATTTTACCTTTTGTTTATGTGATTTATTATGTTCTAATTTATTTTTACCATTTTGTGTTCTTTGTTCTTCCTTGTATATGATCAGTATAAAAAAAAAAAAAAAAAAAAAAATGTTGTAATGAGTGGTGGGAGGTGTGACTCCTGAGTTATAATATTAGATTTATACTGTACAATTTGAGGATGTTATACTTTGTTTTGTTCGTGTATTGTAATGTGGAATAATTCAATAAATAAAAAAAAAAAAAAAAAAAAAAAAAAAAAAACTACTGGAAAAATGCACCAATTAAACTCTAGCGCTAGCATGGTGCTACTGTTAGCATCCGGTCAGATCACACTTCCGGTGTTTGATTTGTGGGTGAACACCGGAGGCTTATATTCCCCCACTTTCTAAATCAGGACCGGGACCTGTTTGACTGTATCCGGCACCCCCTTCCAGGAGAAATTTCTTAAAATAAAGTTAATGTGGGCTGTTTTAAACATGTTTAACTCAGCCTGTAGAAATTGCTCATTAGTTTGTTAAAAATTGCATAATTTAGAGCTATACAAAAAGCTATTAAGCAGTTTTAATGACAACATATGTTGCTTGACCTGCTATTTCCCCCTCCTCGATGCTGAGAGAATACTTCCCCTAAATATTCTCTCGGTGCCGGTACGTCACAGAAGGTTGTTGACGTCGGAGTCAGGACATGAATATTTAACGCCGGCTAAATTGTCATTAATTTTATAAAAGAAAATGACGTTTTCTAAAAAGCCAGAGTAGCTTGTCAGTGTTGTAGTCCAACTGTGCGGTATAAGCGTGTAATCCTGTACCTGGCACCTGCATACAATGTCCGCGTCCATAGCGAGCAAGTCCACAACTTTCCCCTTGCCCTCGTCGCCCCATTGGGCCCCGAGCACCACGGTCACTTTGTTGTGAGGCTCCTTCGGGACGCGAAGAGCAGACTGCTGCGGTACACTCTCCCGGGGCCGCTTCACCACCGGCTCCCCGTTTACGGACACGGCCTCCCGCCCATTCAGACTTGCCATGGTGCTGTCGGATGCCATGCTGCCGTCCTTCTCGACCGGAATATCGTTTTACCGCGTTCTCTGCGTCACGGGAAGTGTCTCTGTGCTGCGGAAAGATGTACTGCGGGTGTTTAACCACTAGAGGGCAGTGTCTCCTCTACACTTTGTTTCAATGCTACTACATAAGTGAATCTTCACGAAGAACAAACCAGTCCCCTGTGAAAAACAATAGACTCTTATTGGCTACATGATGTCAGTCTAATTATCTTCAACATATGGTGCTCTGATGAACACTCTTTATCCACTTAATATAAGTGGTTATGACAAAAAAGCAATCAATTATTCAGTTTTGATAAAAGGAGAGACAGTCACCAAACGAGTGCAGTGTTTGACTGGATTTTGCTTTTCTGTGTACCTGAGGGAGCTCATCAACTTGATGGGGCAGGTGAGTTGGGACTATACATTGTGCAGACATTCCTGTGCTTCAGTTGGTGGTGCAATTTGTGTAATCAGTGTGTAATATACAGTATTAGGTACAGTGCAGTAGATACTTATTTAGTCAAAAAGTCTTATTTCTAGGATTTTAAGATAGAGTTTGCATAACTGCATATTTGCAATTGTAATGATCCCTTAGTATTATTAGTAATTTACAAAAAATATATATTTTTAGTCCCTAATTCATGCACATCATGTCAAGTTAAGTATACAATCAGATTAACATAAACATAATATAAACTCAGGGGTTTATTCAGGGGGTGGGGGACTATTGTACATGTTTTTATTCTCACTTACACATCCAAATACTAGTTTATTATCTCTTTCCCCATTACCTCATATCTTATTGTAGCATCCTAAATATTGGACCATAAAATAAAAGTGAAAGTAGATTTGATTTTTTTTGTAAACAATTTTATAAACACAGGAGAGTTTAAATAACTGCACGTTAATAGGATTGTTTATAGGATTGGGGTATTTAATTCAATTCACACTGGTTTTCAGACAAATAAATTAAGCACGAGTCCAGTCATTTTTAGAAAGCATCATATTTAGACTTTATTGAATTTATATGAATAAATTGTGATGTCAGCAAAGTTGGCCCTAATACATGTATTTTCTTTTTGTTTAAAAGCTTCATTTTTTATCCAGAGCTGTTTAATGGGACAAACAGAGCAGTGGCCTACAGAACTGACAGGCAGTCTTTCAAATCACTGGCTGTCAATTCATAGGTCATCCCCTTGCAGCCCAGCTCTCTTCTCTAACAAAAACATTTCTATAAGTACACATTCAAGGCTGTAACCATTGTTTTATGGTGTCTCTCTGCAGGTAACAGCACCTCCACTGGAACAGTCACAGCTTCCACATGGAGTTGCTGTTACATCCAGCCAGCACCTGAAAACCCACGGTCAGGGTCTATCCTCCTCTGACAAGTCTCCAAGGTTTGCTCTAAACCCTGATCCAAGCTGAACAAAGACAGAGAGACAGTAGTCAACGTAACTTCAGGACTCTAAGACTGAAGTCGCTTTTAGTCTCCTTACGCATCCGACTTTGACCCTGTTTATTCCTCCACCCATATTTATTGCCCAGAGTAGACGGCATCATTGCTCACGCTCCTCCAACAGTGTGGTCAAAGGGCCAAGGCCTGTGTAGATAACGCTGGGTTTTTATGGCGGCTGTCAACACGAGGCTGCTTTTCAATATGTGAATATCAGGGTGTGTCTGACCTGTGTATCTGTAAGCCTTCCATTTTCTGTTTGCACCTGACATCTCGGCTCACATGATGACAACTAAAAGACTAAGGCTGACTACACGTTTACTTTGTCTTCCGATAGTGATTAGTGTTGATTTTGTTCAGTGATGTCCCACTCCTGCAATTGAACAAAAAAAGACAGTGAAAACATTTGATGAGAAGGACATTATTGAGGCTTGTAAATTAATTCAGTACATTGAACTTTTTTGTAATAGCACTTCACTATCATTGTGCCAAGATTGTAAAGTCACATTTTTATATGTTCAGCCAACTCTCAGTAGCAACATGAGCCTGCAAAGGATTAAGGTTACATAAAGTTTGTCACGATTTTGTACTGAATAGTAACATAACAAGTGAACCGTGCAGGTATGGATAACATTTCCAAATCTTTTTTCAAATTTATAACAACCAACCATTGTAGACTTGTTAACCCAATGAAGTGTTACTCACCTTCGGGTGTAGCATGGCCCGGTGACTGAAGGTTTTGATCGAGAGTGACTCTTCGACGTGTTGATTTGAGGAGTGACAGCACAGCAATGGCAGCAGGAGAGAGCAGCCAGTTTAAGTGACCAGGACTTGGTGCAAGGTTAATTATTACACTAGCGGTCAATATTTAACAGGCCCAGCGCCCTGCCCCTCGGTCCAACATCCTGATTCCAAACAGTGACACACACAGGGTAGGGCCGGGCCTCAAGCACATCTCTTTTGTCCCCCTTCACAAAATATGTATTCAATATGTTACACAGTCCAACAGCCAATGTCACTTACAGCCATCGACATGATGCTGGTTTATTTCTCTCCAACTAAATTGTGCTGCTGGAAAAAAAATCAGCCTTCATGACCCCAATGTTGATGAAATATGGTGTTGGCACCTGAGTTCCCATTTGGGACTTAGGCCTACCTAAAAACAATTACCGGAATTGGCAAATATGAAACTCACAGGTATTAAGCAATAGCGCAGCAACCGAGTGAATGACAGTCCAATAAAAGACAGATTGAATGATTGACTGTGTTAAAGATTGGTAGAAAGAGGAGGGGGTAATTATATAGACATAAAACTATTACTGTTAGAAACACCCAGCAGTGATAGTGGAGCACACACACTGATTTTTATCTTTGTTACATATTGCATTATGCTAAGGGGATACTTTTTTTTGAGCTTTGCACTGCAGTAAAAACAGTCGGATGGGGGGTGAACTGTTAGTAGTAAACAGTTTACAATAGCTTTGGTTTCGATGCAAGCCCAAGTGTCTTTTCGACAAAAATGTATTACTTATGGGCATATAAATATTGGTTTGTTGTTGCAATGTTTTATTTCTTTATTTGATTAATTGATTTATTTGACAATTCATAAAAGTGACTAATACAATAGAGGTGACAAAAGTACTGAGATAAATCATGCATACAGAAACAGTAAGTAGTGGTAAGTCAATCATTTGTGAAAGGTCAAAAGGTCAAAATGTCAATGTTAGGCTATTCTCTGTCATTACCAGTACAAAAAAATAGTCTTCTAGTATTAGGTTTAAAGAGCATTTTTAGTAAGACAGAGTATCTCCAAATTAAACATGGAGACAGGTTCACCAATCTGCAAAAAATGCTTCCAGAAATTGTGGGGCATCATCAAAAGATTCAGAGAATCTGAAGTAATCCCTGTGATTAAAACAGGCCTGATTCTGTTCTGGAAATCACTGAATGGATCAGGAACATTTCCAGAAGTCTGTGACACAGTTTAGTACCATCCACAAATGTGTCAAGTCTTCTTTGGCAAAGCTCATGTAAAATGGACAAGTGAAAAACTTAGATGAATCAAAATTTGAAATTATTTTTGGACAGCATGGACCATCCAGCCTGTTATCAACGCACAATAAAAAAAACTGCATTTTTGATAGTATGGTGTTGCATTAGTACCTGTGGCATGAACAGCTTACGTCTCTCAGCTGAAGAGTATATAGAGATATAAGAGCAACAGATGATCCCATCCAGACAACTTCTCTTTCAGGGAGTCCAGGTGCTGAACTGGCCTGCCTGCAGTCCAGACCTATCACCATGAGAAATCATTTAGTGCATCATAAAACAGAAAATACAGCAAAGCAGACTGATTTTTCTCCCAAAACTCTGGCACTTTACTTCAGATGTTTCCAGACTTAATAATGGTAAACATGGCCATGTCCCAACTTTTTTTATCAAGTTCAAAAAGAGTTATTTTTTTTCAAGAAATAGTAACATGTCTCAGTTTCAACTCCCGATATGTTGTTTTATTGCGGAAGAACATATTGAGTATAAAATAGTTTTATTAGCAACTCTGTTTATTTACAGTTAAGTTCTGCAGACACTACTTCAAAGCAATGAATTCATCACGTCATGGCTCCTCTTTGGCTCTTATACGTGAGCTATCTTATCTCCAAGTGCAAGGGACTGCCGAGTGCAGAGTCCAGTGTCTTCAGCGAGAAGGCACTAATCTGCCACAGATAAAGTCATCTGTAGTTCATTTTGACTGCACACTGCCTCGGGCCATAATCGTTTCTGCTGCAGATAACAGCCTTATTATGCTGAGCATGAAATTATCTCATGCCGCACAAGGTCACATGCAACCCTTAAAACACACCATCTCAATCCAAGAATCATTTACTTGTGTTTATTACAATTGACAACAATGGGCTCAGGGAAGTTAAAGCTTAAGGTTTAGTTTATTTGGTTGTTTTTGTGGCATTTATCATTGATTCATACTTTAATAAAAAACTCCATCTTCCTATTAACATATTGTTAGTTGTTAAGAGATTTGGAAAAAGGGACTATAACCTATACACTTTTTGCATTAACTACTTTCTAAGATCAGACTGTGTACATCTGATGACTAATATTCTCCTGATAAAGACCAAACACTAAATCTCTAAAAGACTCAAATGGACCAGTTTGACAACACCGTGACAAATCGTGAGTCAGAATAATCTTTCTTATAATTAATAGAGGTTTATGTGTATTTTGAGCTGTGCAGATTAAACCACTGCTCTTAGTCAAGCACAATCAGAAACGTTTACTGTATCTTGAATCATTTATGCCATAAATGGAAGCTTTATCTTAAATCAACGATGTGCAAATATAAGTCACCACAATAAATACCAGCACTGCCCTTTTCACCAGTGCTGAAATTAAAAAAATAAAAACCTTGGATGTAACCTGAAAGCAAACCTAAAATTGTAGGCTTTAGACAAGGTACTGTAAAATGAAATAATTGGCACTGGTGTAGTCAGTTTTTTCCCCTCACAGTTCTTTCAGGTGCTTGCTTTAAACACCACATATCTGTAATTGCTACATTTGTAGGTTAGGAGTTGAAGTTTTAGCACCCTCTGTTGTTACTTACACTATAGTGCAACAGACCCCTCCAAGCCAACTAATGTGTAACTGTTTCAGGAAATGGCCAAATATTTGTCTGTTTTCTAGGTTTTTAATTCTATGTTGATAATTCCCTAAAGCCTGGAGAAATGTCAGATTGTATTTTGAGTGAAGAAAACTTATTGCAGTAAGTGAGGTGCTTGTTTTGTACTTCTCGTCCTTATCACACACACAAAAAGAAACTAACAATAGTTTTGTGCCCACAACAATACTTTCCGACATAATGAACCAAAACACTTTTACCGTGAATTTAAAAAAAAAAAGGCCAGGTTGTACTTTCGAATTTGATTTAATTTTATGTTATTAACCTTTTTACTTCAGTTAAAATGCCTTAAAGAAAAAATAAAAAAAAGACTAATGAATAAAATAAATAACATGAAACCAAACTCGACTCTGGTGCATCCACAGATAAAAACTCATTTGACTGCAAGACTTTATTGCGCTCTAAAAAGCAGAGGAAGAAGTTAAAGGCTTCATCCTGCAGCATTGCCTCAAAGTGATGTGTTGCAAAGTTTTAATGGTCCGATGGTGGATATGAGAAATTAGTCTTACACGATCAAGAATCAGTTCAACTAATACATTATTTACATGCCTATTTATTATATTATTGAGTTAATACTTTAAAACTAGCCTCAGTTTGTTAGCTTTTAGAATCAACAGCTACATTCACATTACAGTACAAATTTCAGATAATCTAGCCACATATAAAAAAGTCACATACAAAAACAAACAAACGCTAAAATCCATCTACATAGTCCAGGCTAGTATTCTTCCCTGATTGGAGTGCATCCGGAGAAAAAACTGTTCTGATAACTGGTCAGAAGCCTTTTCTTTTTCTTGAGGATACTGGCTGTCATTGGTTCGCCCCCCTCTTCCTCCTCCTCCTCCTCCTCTTCCTTAAGCAGGACAGTCTGCTTGAGCAAGTCTTCAGTGTTGTGTCCCATATCGCCAATTTCTTTGAGCACCTTAATAAACCATGTTAGACAGATAATCAGGTTAGTTGTAACCGTTTGTTACCTTTAAATACAACCAGTGATTTTTGAGACTAAATAAAACCCTCTGCTCACCTTCTTAGTGGGTGTACAGGTGGGTGGCTTGAAGAATGTGGTGTTGTCAGGGCTCACAGATGCAGAGTCTCGGGGGGACGCAGTCCCCCGGGACACATCCTCGTTCTGACTTGGATCCTGTATAAACGTGTTTGTCATGCTTAATTTACTGAGATTCAGAACAAAGACAGAATATTTTGAGATGTAGCGGACGTAGTGTTAGGGTGGCGGTACATGGGAGGACATAGATGCTTCTTTACCATTTGTACACATGAGTGCATAACTCACTTTGGCAGACCCATTGTTGTCCATATTCCGGCATTTCTCAGGATCACACTGGCAGTTCTCCCCACACGTCATCTTTCCTTTGCGGCACCTGCACAGCTTGTTACAGCACCGACCTTTACAGGAACACTACACAGTGATACATCAGTTAGTCACAGATAATGTACCGCGCATAATACTTCACACAAGGACTTGGCAGTGCTTTAGAAACGACTCGACCCTTACCCCAGTGGTTTTGGATTTCTTTGAGTTTCTACGTCCCTTTTCAGTCTTTTCGGGACGCCACTCGCTCTCCTCTTCATCCTCCTCATCCTCACTGGGTGACATCAGCTCCTCCACAGCGATGGTCGTATTCAGCCGTGCCTTCGCCGTAGTGAAGCGCTTCCCTTTAGGCTTTTATAATGTTGAGCAAAGTTATAAAAATGTGCTTTGGCCATATTGTTTAATAATAAAGTTTCTGCAGTGCCTCACCTTGGGGGGAACATACTCAAACACATCATTTGGACTATGTTCATTGATAGCTGTTGGTGTAAGGACCTTCTTGCCACTTGCCAGTTGGAGGAGAGAAAATTTCTATTACAGAAAAACAAACAAGGATAGACATAACATATTGCTCTCTATTAACTTAAAACATTTACTAAGTGGGTTTGTAGGGTTCATAAAAAGGGCAGTAATGAATGATAGCACTTACTTGTTTGTAATGCTCATTCTGTTCTGCCAGAGTCCGGTTCTGTTCGCTTATTTCATGCAGCTTTTCAATCTCTTCTTCCTAAAATTACATGTGGCACTTTCAAATTAAGTCTTCTCACTTTTAGCTTGAGGTTAAAAGTCTACATTATCTGCAAACAAACCTGCGCTCTAAGGCGCTCCAGAAGCTCCTTCTCCCTCGGACACTCTTCTTTGGGCTTTGTTTCCTCCAAGATAGGTTTGCTCTGTAGCTGGTTAAGAAGGTAAAGGACCTGAAAAAGAACAACATGAATAAGAGACAAGGACTAAAACATTATATTTTAAACTTAAGACTCACACCTTCTCCTGGTGCCTCTCCTCGAGGTCGAACATTTGCTGCTGGTGCTCCATGTCCATGGTTGACATCACATTTCTCTCCTCAGCCAGCATCTTTCGTAAATCCTGTGCATTGCCTTTCTCCTGTTTGAGTTCACTCTCCAGCTTGGCATTTGCAGTTTTAGCACTCACCAACTAAAACAAATGTGTTTTTTTATATGTGCAGTTATATCTAAAACGGTGCAGAATGTAAATAAAACGCTTATGTTTCCCAAAAACTTTGCATACCTCAGACATTAGGACCTTAAGGGCACACTTTGCCTCCGCAATGCTTGTGATGCCATCTATACGCTGTTTCCAACGGCCCTCGCTGTCTGCCACAAGAACTTTTTGCTGAAGGTCAGCGATCTGGGCGTTTCTAAAATGTACACCATGTCAAAGTAAACAAATAATGCGTGTCTACTGTGACATAAGCAATTTTCAGGGGTGATACATTTATGCAGCAATGCTCTTTTTGTTTCAGGTGTTTGTAGCGAATTAATCCTCTCTTAATGCATCAGTGATGCATCTGCCAGAGGAGCCCAGTGCAAAGGGTCTCATTAATATGAATGAGGAGTTAAAAACATTTTGGTTTAAGGGAAACATAATAAATTAATCAGATCTGTAATGACAGAAAGGTCACTGTGCGTTTAGGGAGTATCTGATGAATACAAAACAAGATGGTGTATGGCTCACCTGAGGCTCATTTCTGTTTCCAGGTTCTCTACTTGTTTGGTCAGGGGGGTCTCCAAAACCCCCTGCATCTCCAGCTCAGAGATGATTAGGGTGCGACGCTGAATTTAATTTAAAATAGAATGAAAAGATTATTCTATTTCGCCAGTGCTTTGTCTTGTTTGAATAATTAGTTAATTATTTCTTACTCTGATTTTATGAGCAGGACGTTCTCCAGCTTCTATTTGCTCTTTTAGGTAGCTAATGTCCTGGGCCAGCACCTTCCTGTCCTCCAACAGGTCATTGAGATGTCGCCGTGCCTCCTCAGTGCTCACCATTACTTCAACTTCATTGAAAAGCCAAGCCTGACAAAGAATTGAGTTAAGTATCAGTGATGCCTATTTCTACGGGAGAAACATTTGCACTCATTCGTTTTAAAAAACTACACTGATCCGAAAACAGGTTTTACTACCTTTACTCGAGCAGCAGCTCCTTCCAGGCCTTTGTTCTGGGCATCTTTGCGTTTGTCTACCACCTCACTTCTTTTTTGCAGGGCATCTTTCAAGCGCTTGTTTGCAGCAGCAGCCTTTGCCGGAAAAAAAATCCACATAAGCCATTTGTTCCTCTAGTCTAGTATTTTTAATTAACCGATACACTATGGAGATATTAGTCATCAGCAAATACAAAATCATTTACTTAGAAAATAAGAAAGGACACTGTGACTTTACCTCCTCTGTTTTGCGACGTAGGACATTAGCCTGTTTCTGGAAATCCCTCTCAAGTTTGAGCAACTCATACTGTCGTTTACGATCCTGTAAAAAAATGTTTTTATTAATGGCTCATTGTTGATTTAAGAACAGGATTAAAAGAACTAAGATTAAAAATTAAGCTACTTATTTACACATACCTTTTCTTTAAGCTGTATGACTTCTCTGTCCTTCTTGCTCTTCCAAAGCCGGAATTTCTCAGAGTCCTCTCTCATTTGTCTCATGAGCTGTGTACGCTGACTCTTCATTGCCTGTAAGAAAGAAAAAGTAAAGTAAAAGTAAATAACGGGTGTTTATCAGAGTTTAAATTGGTTATATTATAGACCAGATTGAAAACCACAAATTACCTGGATCTCCTGCATGAGCTTGCTGACTTTCTGGACAGAAGTCTCTTTAACTTTTAGAAGCTTGGACTGGTCAAGGAGCTTCCTCTTCATTTCTCCAAGTTGGGTCTCCAGCTCCTGCAGTCTCTTCCTGCGCTGTTCACTAAGCCTACACCAAGTCACATAAAGAGGAAAACCAAGATGAGGGACATTCAACCCAAGAGATTAAAAAGTTAATATGACTACACACACAAAAACTGACATACTTAGCCTGGTTGGTGTCTTTCTTTGCCGACTGAAGAGCCATAACCAGATCCTCCTTCTCCTTTTGCAAAGAATCCACCGCTGTCTGGAGTTCCTGCACATTTTTCTGTTACAAAGAAGATATCCAATGATATTAAGTGAAGTGAAGTTTTTTACCACAACACTATACCATCTTGAACCATCATTTTCATTACAAAATACTAAATAATACATAATAAACCTTTGCCAAAAAATGGATATTCTAAAATCCATGTGAAAATTACCTGGTGCTCTGACTGCATTGGCTCCAGCTTACTGTCATTCTGGCACATTTTCTTCACAAAAGCCTCCTTCAAACTCAACACTTTGTTCAGCTCAATTAATTCTTTGGAAAGCTGCGCCTGCCGCAATGCATGATGGGCTGTAAAGGCCTCCGGGGACTCTTTACTAGGTATGGCAGTAGACTCCTGTTTAATGAGGCAAAAACAATTGACACATTGTCACACAAACAAGTGACAATTCAGAATCAAACAATGACACTCGAGCATAACAAAATAAAAAGTAAACATACTGATGGAGATGCATTATTGGAGTTTTCGCAGTCATTCGTTGATGTGTCCTGTGCATCTGCTGTCATAGTGTCAATCGAAGCAGCCATTCCTGCACTTTCATTCTTATACAACAAACATGAAGACAGCTACTTGAGAATGTGATTTTGTTGGATGAATTGATGATTGATGTAGAGTCCCACAAAGAGGGGCATCTGATGACAGGTAAATAAACACACAAACCTTGAGCTCCAGAATAAGGGCCTGGAGATTTTTCATTACTTCTACATTTTCCTTCAGTTCCTGGTCCTCTAGTTTCCCCAGCAAACTCTCAAGATCTACAGCACACCTAAAATGAGATAAAAGGCATTTTCAGACATATTTAAAATACATCAGCAGTAACTGATGTAACAATGTAAATCAGACTTAAGACTTTTAAAAAACATTTTTGGTGAAGTATATAAACTTACGCTTCATGTTGCCGCAGTTGTTCCAGTTTGCTTTGCAGTTTCTCATTTGTTTGTTCAGTCTAAAAAATAAATAGTTTAAATATGTAGAGTTAGCATGGAAAAACACTAGAGTACAATGTAATCCAACATGTAGAGGTCATGTCAATGTCAATAAGCAGGGAACAAAATTGACTAATAAACTTTGACATCACACACAAACTATTAAGCTCTTAAAACTCCAGAAATCAGGAAACAGACTATGGAAATACCCAAAACGTTAGATGTAGTTTTCCATTTCAAAAGCCAGATAAGATATAACCTTACTCTACCAGAAAGAACTGCTACTTCTTTAGACCTAAAACACACCCAGACCTGTCAGAACTGCTACATTATTGGACACAAGAGTCCGGTAAGGCCACGGTTTCACTGAGTGCGTTGCTTGGAGCAGTTCAAGATGGATTTTCCTGAGTTTGTAAACTTCTAAAATATCAGGAGAATCCAGTTAAAGCACAACTATTTTGTAATAAAAAAATAATTACTCTGTTTTAGAAATATGATACACAATAGTCAAAAATGTTTGGTTGTTGCTACTAAGGCTGTAAAATCTTTCCTAAAAAATTGAAAAGATCCCACGTCATGGCCCAGCAATTGCCCAGATTTGCCACCCCTCCTCCCTCTTCCTCTTTGTGAACTTTTCAGCTTTCATGCATTATTTCTTTTATATTAGACATCTTCTCACTTTAATAGGGATTAAACAAAGACTTTCACTCGCGTCGAAGAGCAAACACTGCCCTCACTGCTGCATGTTTGAAACACTCAATTGCAAAGAATTGCAGACTTAATGTTAGGTAAAGTTTTGATCAGGAGTCAGTGTTTGATGAGTCAAGTCCCACTCCTCTACAACTCTTTCACTACTGTCCTGTTTAAGTAAATGATTAAGTTTTTAGCTGGTTTCAGAAGTGAGGCAGCTTGAGTGTAGGCTGTGACAGTTGTTAGGTTACCGTACCATTATGATCTTCTCAAACATAAGGGCGGTTTGTCCAGTTGCCTCACTCAGCTCCCGGCTCAGCTTATTGTTCTCGTCCTGCAGAGCGCGGTTTCTTTCCAAGAGCTTTGTCACATTCTCATCCGACCCTGCCCTGTGACACCGAAAGTAAACTAATGAGGCCTTTTGTTACAGTTATAAATTTGGTATGTGAAAGTCTTATTTCTACCACATCCTGGTGGAATATTGAGATACAGAAACATTAGGCATCTTACCCAGACAGCCCTGGTGCTACTCCTCCCCGCGCATGAAGTAGCATCACCTGCAGTTCTTGAACCTAAAAATTAATGCGTACAGGATATTAGGTTTCAGAAGCAAACCAAAAACTCAGTCCCTTTTTTCAAATACAGCCCATAACAGGAACTGTGTCTCTAAATGTGTACCTGCTTCTTAAGACAGTTTAATTCTGCAGCTCTGGGGTCAACATTGATGATGGGTTTGTTTTTTATCTTGCGAGCTCTGTCAGCATATCGCAGCGTATTAATGGTTTCTTCCATGTTTGAGTCTGCTGGGCTTACACATGCAATCATCAGTGTGTGGCTATTTCCTCCCAGAGAGTCTGGTGACACAAAGAACGAGGGTTTATGCAAGTTTAACACACTAAATTATGATCTGGAGCGGCAGTAAACATGTCATCTAATATACATGTAACAGTCAAAGGTAAGACTATTTGAGGCTGATCCAGTGAACTCTATTAGGAAAATCTAAAGCAACACTTACCCTGCAGCAGACGTGTGAGTTTTGAGTCCCTGTATGGAACAAAGGTATTCTTCTTGCTTTCATCTCCCAGAGCACTGATCACATTTCCCAAAGACAAAAGGCCTTTATTGATGCTGATGCCTGTGGATAAATTAATGAACTGATGTCAGAAACTTTTAAGATGTACCATAAAAAGGGACAAGTGCTAATAACAATGTACTAAAACATAAACACAAATTTACATTACCTTCCTTTAAACGATCGCCTTCTGCTTTGGTTTTCTTTTGCCTCTCTGAACCCGCCAGATCCACAAGATGCAGTTTTGAAACTACATAGTCAGCTCTGCAGAAAAATTTAAACCCCAAATAATATTTGTATACTTAAAATAGATGTGTTTATTACAATTAAACTGATTGAATTGAACTGTACACCGATCAGCTTACTTGTCAGTCCCCCTGCGTTGCTCCAATGTGATCGTGAAAATGGCATGTGACCGTGAAGAAGCAGCATTCATCGCTGTAGAGCCGACAGTGCGGGCTGAGTTTCCCAGCTCAAGGCAGTTTACCATTTCCTGAGCACACATCACCTGCTTCTCTGTTAACCCTACAATCTGCACGACATAAGATAGGCAATCACATGTAGCACAAAACTGTGTAATTTAATTGTTATAATGCAGTAAAGACGCCAAAATGCTATTGCACATGTAAGCAGATAGGCAAAGATAAATTTGTCACTAACTTTAATGCCATCTTTAGGGTCTTCTCGAATGCTGATAGCCGTTTTGTCTTTAGACGGAGATAGTAAGTCAAGAATCTCTTCATTGTAGATCTAAAGTCAGAATAAAAATGCTGTTACTGTCATAGGAGCTATACATAAGCATTCTTGATCATACGATTGTTAACAGACCTCGAGGTAGGATACCACAAGACAGAATTCACAGTCTGACATCAAATCTTTTTCCTCAAAGATCCTTCTAATAACTCGTGGAATTACTCCAACTGAAGGGTCATTTTCTTGAGTTGCTGTGTATGTTCCTCCCATGGAGTAGGTCTTTCCTGATCCAGTCTGCCCATAAGCAAGAACTGTGGCATGATAGCCTGAAAAGAAAACAGTTTCAGGATACTTAAAAGTCACAATGTCTGGTTAAAAAAGCTGGATAATCTATTGTCAGTAATTACCACATAGCGACAGAAAGTTAAATTTTTAATACTCATATCTACCTTTAAAAAGACCACACAGTAAAGTGGACACAGCAGTATTGAAGACTTCTTCTTGTTCAACAGTGGGATCAAAAACATAATCGTAGGTGAATGCCTTCTCTGTGCCAACAATTACCTAAAGATTATAAATCCTCCATTAGTTGAATATTCTTAAGACACACATTTGTAGAGTACATAACTGCATTAGTTTCACAGACCTGTGGTTCTCCAGGCACAAAAGTTAGGCAGCACTGACATCCCTCATTGATTTCTTTTGACACTAAAGGACGACAACGCAAGGCGACCCGAACAGGAATCACCTTTGCATCCTCACCAGTCATAATGACAACCTGTCATAAAACAAATAAAGTGAGCAATAAAAAGAAAAATCACAATAAAAAGCTCGAACCACAAAGAGATATAGTTAATAAAAATAGTTTAGGCCCAAGTAACTTGATTAAGGGGCGGTTAAGTAAATACAAAATAATGTCATTATACACTAAAAGAAGGTTAACGACTGGTTAATATTTGCTTCTGCTAGGATCACATCAGGAAAACACTATAGCTATGATATAGCTAGATTAAAACTAAAGAGGTGTAATCAAATTATAGACATTGAAAGTTAAAATAATAGACCTTTGTAGAGTGTATTGTACATTTTAATGTTGTGGCTTGCGCCGTAGTTTAGAAGCTGGCTACACCTCATGCGAATGTCGGCGCAATGCAAACAATGCATCAAGCATAAACAGCTTTCATTGTCGTTCACTGAACCATTAAAGTAATTGAGTTTCAGTGAGAACCACGTTTTATATGAAATAAACACGAACGCTGGTTAGATTCGCAACTTAGCAACAAGTAAACGTTACCTTTTCGTGTCCCCTTTACTGTCAAACTCTTTGGTTTAACGGTTCTGGCTGACAAGCGGAAAATTATAACGTGCACTGTTCATAAAACATTTAGAATATAATTAAGACCACTTTTCAGAAATGCGGAGAAGTAAAGTCCTTTTGGAAAAGTAAACCAGAATACGAGATTCAATGGTTTTGATGCCCGCCACTTTCAAACATAAGCTCCGCCTTATTCTTCTTCAGCGGGGCTTTTTAGACCTCGGTAAATGTCTTCATGTTTTGTATTACCGCCACCATCTGGACTAGAGTTGTATGGGACATCCATAGATATAAATATGGATGATGATATGGTAAATATACGGAGACGTCACATGAAAGGCAGCTTTGTCTACTCTACAGAAAAACAATTTAAAATGAGGATGTACCATTTATATACAGGGTATATTTGCAAACAAATAAATTCAACAAAAGTTAAAAGCTAAAATGAGGATTTCTCTGGCTTTTCTCAGAACGTTTGCTGCTTATTGGTTAGATTTCCTGTAGTTCCTTTCCTTTTACACACCGACATCTATATAAACAAATAACACAGGCATAGAGGTCTCTGAGATCCATTGACATTCACATTGTTTAAAAAAATTGGAATTAAAGTTATGAAAAACTGCAAGTAACTTTTCTGTTTGGGGAATTATTTATAATTTGATCATTGTAGAGAGCCGGTCAAGTCAGCTAGCTGTTTCAAAAGTGGAGCACTAGAAGAGAAGTAAATATGTGTGAATGAGTAGGTTGTAGTTTGTCTTGTTTGTTTGTCTTTGTCTGTGTTTTTCTGTGGGTTTGATAAACCAGTGTTTATCATATGAATGTGTGCGTGTGTGTATGTATGTGTGTGTGTATGTATGTATGTATGTATGTATGTATGTATGCATGTATATATATATATATATATTAAAAAAAATAACTTTGTCCTTCACCCTCCGCGGGTGGTCTCATCCTTCGAGCTCGGGTCCTCTACCAGAGGCCTGGGAGCTTGAGGGTTCTGCGCAGTATCTTTGCTGTTCCTAGTACTGCACTTTTCTGGACCGAGATGTCTGGTGTTCTTCCAGGGATCTGCTGTAGCCACTCTTCCAGTTTGGGGGTCACTGCCCCGAGTGCTCCGATGACCACGGGCACCACTGTCGTCTTCATAAATAGAGCTAGAATATATATATATATATATATATATATATATATATATATATATATATATATATATATATATATATATATATATATATACATATATATACACAGTCAAGGACGAAATTATACCCCTGGCAAATTTTGAGTTAGATATTTATATTTATATGATAAGCAGGTTTTTTTCTTGGTTGGAAATGACACAGGCATCTTCCATCACCCTGATCTTTAGCTCCCTCCATAGATTCTCAAATGGATTCAAGTCAGGACTCTGGCTGGGCCATTGCAAAAGGTTAATGTTTTTAACCATTTCTTCACCACTTTTGCTATGCGTTTTGGGTTGTTGTCGTGCTGAAATGTCCACTGGTGCCCAAGGTCAAGTTTCTTTGAAGACTGCTTGGTGTTGTTGTTGAGAATCTTGATGTATTGTTCTTTTTTTATTGTGCTGTTTACTGTGATTAGGTTCCTTTGGCCATTTGCCTAAAAACACCCCCAAAGCATTAGGTTCCCACCATGTTTGACAGTGAGGAAGGTGTTCTTAGAGTTGAAGGCTTCTCCTTTTTTTACACCAAATGAAGGATACATCATTGTGGCCAAACTATTCATTTTTCTATAAAACAGAAGACCAGAAGTCTTCATCTTTGCCCAGATGAGCATTTGCAAAGGCCAAGTGGGCTTTTGTGTGCCTTATCTGGAGAAGCGGCGTGATGCTTGGTCAGCTTCCGTGGAACCCAGCAGTTTGCAGTGTTTGTTGGAGTCTGCCTTGAGACGTTGTCACAGCAGAGCCCAGATTCACCAGGATGGCCGTGGTGGTGATCCTTGGATTCTTTTTTACCTTTCTCACTATCCTTCTGGCCTGCACAGGTGGCTTTTGGCTTATAGCCCTGTCCTGACTTGAGTAGCCACAATGCGCAGCTGATTTGCCTTTTGTATGCCCCCTAACAGTTGTTTGATAATTAAAAAAGAGATACCTGATTATCATTATTAAGCCACTTTAATGAAGTATGGCAAAACGAAAGCATATTGACTGAATGGATGCATTTTAGTTTCTGCTTCCAGTCCATTTTTAGAGAAGTGATACTGAACTGAAATTTTTAAGACAAAATAAATCAATTACCTGGCCATGTGAGATTGTACAACAGAGAGGTATTGAGTGTAGTTATTGAACCACATTTCAAAGAAACGCCATTTGATGCAGAAAAAAAACACTTCAAGTTCAACACTGAACTTCACTTTGTTTAACGAGTGAGGGAGGGAAAAAATTTAAAAAATTACATCTTCCATTACCTAGTAACAACACATGTTTAATATTTTAAGAAGGCAATTGCATCCTTTTTTGCTCAAAGTCACCATTGATCTTTAAGAAAAGTCTCCTTAAACTGATATTTGTCCTGCCTTTGGTTCTAAGAGGTTGAGTCACTTACTTATAAGTGACTTATAAGTAACCTGTGTTCTTTATTTTATTTTAGTTAGCATTTTACTTGACCTTTGATTTATTCAAATTTGCTGATTTTCCAAATTTCACTGATGATTGTCACATGTCTCGTCAAATAAAGTAAACACATTTTATTTGTTTTTCTGTGTTGCAAGAATACATATAGCTTATAAAACAAAACCAACACTAACACCAGACCATACTACAGACAGAACACTTCTAATAAGTGTATTGTCCCAGGATACACATTACAACTTAGAATACATTTTGTGGGTGTTTTATGCATTTGCAAATAAATTAGAATCCATTCTTCCTTTTTGAACATGAGTTAGGGCATGACCATCAGTTGATCCTGTGAAAATATAACAACTTCTGTCCACTAAGGGCCTATAAAAGAAACGGGACAAATAACTAAGGGTCATATAGAAAATATGGGTCACTGATTAATTACCAAAAGACCCACACTTGATATTGCCTAATGTCCATTGTGGTATTTAAACATTGTTTTAAGGTTAATCACGATGACTTTAGGCGGTGACCAGTGAAGGTATTCACCAGTCATTTTAGCAACTAGTTTTCTTGCATGCACGCAGATGTGCGTCTAACGTCACGAGCACGCACGCTTTTCAGAACATTTTTTCTTGTTGCAAATTTGATACCCCGATAAGCTACGCATTATGAGCAAAAAGGAGGCGCAACGCATTTTCTGAATCCGGATCCGACGTGCCGACGACAGTGATGCCTGTGCCTACAGACTGTTCACAGGGCTTCTACCCGAACAGCACTCAATGGTAGCAGCTGAGAGACGGGTGCGGAGTGAGGGTTGCCAACCCCGGAGGATTTCTCTCGACTCACGGACAAGAATGCTCTTCTAAATGTATCCCCTTAAACGGATGACAGCCTCCAAACAAACCTATACTGAAAACTTTGAGCTCAACATCTGACGTGGGGGTGTTATTGAGATTTACTAAACAGGTCCAAGTGCAGGCATGATGCAGGTGCAAACTGTGGGCTAACGTTTCTGAAATGACTTGTTCAGCGCTGACGCGGTTTATTGTGCCATGCCAACCCCGCATTGTCAGATGCCATTTTACTCTGCTTTATTCCAGCCTCTGGAATTCCAACATAGCGGGCCTGTCGTGTAATTAGAAGTTCGCAAGGCAGTAGCAAACTGGTGCAATGAGAGCCTACGCTGTCCAAGTAATTGTGCGCAGTTTGGGCTGAAGCATATGGGTCCTGCGAACTCGAGCTCCCGACTTCCACTTGGTGAGGTGTGCAGCGGAGCTACAGCACCCGGGCTGTCGGTTTCGCATCTGGACCGCCTGCCTACTGTCATCTGCGGCCTGCTTGGAGGGTGCCCTAAACTTGTGTGTGTTTAAGGAACCGACAGCCTTTGTTGTGTCGTATTAAGGAGGAAGGGCTGTACATTAGGCTAGGACTAGACTGAAACGCCGTGGTCCATAGCTTTAGAGGGCCGGCTGAATACCACTCGAGACAAAACGCTCGAAAAGCTATGAATATTGCTTAGCGGAGCAACACATTTTAAGGCGTCGCTTGGGTGACATTGCAGTGTTCTCCATATCGGTTATTTCGTCGTCAGACAAAAAATAAAAGAGTGAAAGTGGAGTATTGTCCGTCATACGTATCAGCGCAGTGGGATTTGTACGTCTGGTCGGCGTTGCCCCCCGCCCTTCCCGCGGTGACGGTGATGGGTCGGAAGCGGTGTGTCGGTGCAGATTGTTCCAAGATGGCGGCCGGGTGCTGCGGGGTGAAGAAGCAGAAACTGTCGGGATCTCCCGGGTCGGGGGGTCCTGGCGGGGTGGGGGCGGGGAGCGGGGCACTGGCAGGAACCGGACATTGTGGCTCGGACTTGGGGATTGGCTCCTCGGCTACAGTAGCAGCAGCGGGGAGTGTGAGTAGATCGAACGGCCTAGGGGGAGCCGGGGGCAGCGTGAGCGGCGGTGGTGGTAGTAGCAGCAGTAACAGCGGCGGCACAAGCACTCTGTCCCCAGCCCCGGCCGGGTATTCCTCATCCGGTCTCTCCCCAAGTCTCAGCCCCGGACCTGGCTCGGGAAGTGGAGGTAGAAAAATGGTTGTCTCAGCGGAGATGTGCTGCTTCTGTTTTGACGTGCTTTATTGCCATCTTTACGGATACCAGCCTCCGAGAACACCCAGGTTTACAAACGATCCCTAGTGAGTATTTTTATATAGTCTTTTGTTGTTTCAGATTAAACCTCTTTGGTATATCCCCTCAACAAATGTCTGCTGCCACTAACTCCAAATGCCTGTTTTAAGATTGTGTTTTTGCACCGGTATCACACATTGCCACTCCAAACCAACACTCTACATAAAACATATTTGATGTCAGAACTCGAGATTACATTTTTTATTTTACCCAGTTAGCGTTTTGGGCCTTGTCAGAGATGTGCTGCTCTGGCCTGCAGCTACATTAGCATAAAACCAAATGTTATTGTCATTTTTAATGTGTTAACCCAAAATGTGTGTCTTGTCATTAAACACTGTATAAATTGACATTCGTATTTTTTGGTTCCGTTAAAGAAAAAGTTAACTTATGACAGTGTTTTAAAACTCCCAGTAACATCGGCTAATATTAGTTGGCTAACTCTATCCGCCTCGAGAGCTAACGCTAGTGCTAACCCGAAGTCCACAAAAAAAAAGGGTGGAACAAAAAGATAACATCTCCTAAAATGTCACAGACGTATCCCTTCTTCTGTATACATACAATGCAAAGCATTAACACAGTAAATGAAATAGCTGTCATCAATGGTTTAAAATTAATTAGTTGTTTTCAATGAACTTTCAATGGTCACACTCGTCTTAGCCAGATCTAGCCACAGTCTCGGTAGCATCAATGGAGTTTTACTAACAGTTTAATTGTACGTATATTAAATACTCCCCCTAATAGCACATATAGATATGTTTGGACTTATCCCAGAGCTCAGAGTGCGTTATGTTAATTTTAAACAAGTGTCATATTGAAATAAGTGGAGGAACAGCTCGGCACATCGTTAGCTTCTATCAACAAAGAAAAAAAATGGTTGGTGAGGCTCGGGAATTCCCTATCGTTATAGCCTATGTAACTAAAACTAGATTTGTGCTGTGTAAAATATTACATTTTTTGACAAAGACACATAACATTTAGATGCCTGGAGGACCCACTTTTAAGAGCCGACATTTTTACCGTATAAGTTTTTTTTTTTCTTTTTCTTTTTTTTTTCTTTCTACCAACCGGAATGTCAAGTGAAACACAGTAACCCCTCCTTTTTAAAGAGCATTGTAACGTGACACCATATGACCAGAGTACATTGAGCCCGTAGGGGTACTGTTTAAATACCAATGTATCGATGTATAGCTCCTGCTGCATTTTCTGATTACTGATTAAAAAAAAGTTTTTCTTGTTTGAATATTTGTGTTTTTTTCCACAATGTGAAATAATATGTAAAATAAAAAAAAAACGGGGAAAAAATCTAATTCCTGTCCATTAACTGTAATACTATTATAGATGAGTAATATATTCAACGTTTTCAATTCTAGCAAGGCCCTATAATTTATAGGGTTTATTTTTTTTCACAATCATGTAGTTGCAGTAGTAATTGCAATTAACTGGTACAGGAACAGCATCTTTGGTAATAATAAGCTTAGAACTGTTAATTATTTATTCATTACTACTGTGCAATTAGCGTCTTACTGTCGGAATAGATTTATGGAGAAAATTTTTTTTTGGTGAACACTAACCTATGACCAATGTTTAAATATTGACATATAACCAGATGCTTCTTTAACCTTGAAAACACTTCAGGCATCATGTAGTTCATAAAATTTCATTATTCTGCAGCCATACTAACTGCAGTTTAAATTAGACACACCAACTCTCAGAACCTTAAAGCAGGTATATGTAGCATGCCTACCACCTTAATTAGGCTAATTGGCATTACAAAGTCAAGCTGGGTTATTCTTTATGTTGTGACTTTAAATACATAAAAATAAAACAAGGCAAAAACCCCAAATTTCCATTTTTTTTTCATTCCACACACACACAAAAGAAAAAAGCTTTAAAAAACAACACTATTTAAATCCATTATAATGCTTGGATGAATTGTGCCAAGGCTTTTTATCCAAACAAATGATCACTGCATAGTAGGAAAGTCACAAAACTATCTGAAAAAATTAATAAATGTTATTTTTTTTCATCCACTTTAATTTTAACCAAAGCCAGCTATATTGTTAAACCCTTGTTCCTTTGTTTCAGCTTAAGTACAGCGATCAGTGAGTGTTAATTTTTATTATGTTACAAAAGTCCTCACTCATGTTGTACATCATACAATAACGTCAAGAATCATTAATGCTTGCAAACATAACTATTATAGCTTGGTTGATTCAACAAGCTGTCTTCATATGTCTTGTGTTTCAGTCCGCTGTTTGTCACATGGAAAATAGGCAGAGACAAGCGGTTGAGGGGTTGTATAGGTACATTTTCTGCCATGAACCTGCACTCAGGACTCAGGGAGTACACCCTTACTAGGTAAGCAAATAAATTGTGACATGTCAGTAAATAATGACACATTTAAATTAAAAGAACCCATGTGGTGCATGACTGCCCAAACACACTTTAGAGATTCAGGATTTACACTCAACTCCTGTACAATAAAGCAACACTATGTAACTTTCTAGGGACTTAAACCACAAAGGACTCAACAGCACAACGGCTGCTGCAAATTCACAGGGCTGGTACCCCTGATGTAGATTTGTGTTGATGTGGTTTCTGGCAGGACATGTGTCCTCACAAGAAGGTAGCATGCCCCGTTACTCAAGAGTTACATTAATTATTCTCAGTTTCCTTATTTTGGGTAAAAAGTTACATAGTGTGGCTTTAAGACGATAATTCAATGGGTTGTTACTGGGTTATAAACTGCCCTTTGTGAGGATATAGTGATCTTTTGTTCTGTCACATCTAGTGCCCTTAAAGACAGCCGCTTTCCCCCAATGACAAGGGATGAGCTGCCTCGCCTCTTCTGCTCAGTGTCTCTTCTCACCAACTTTGAAGACGTCGGTGATTACCTTGACTGGGAGGTAAGACGTTTCGTAACACATTTGCTGTGTTCATAACTTTTTTGAATCACAATATTGACAAGATTATAATGCTTGAATTCTAGGTGGGTGTCCATGGAATTAGGATAGAGTTTTTCAATGAAAAAGGATCAAAGCGCACCGCCACCTACCTACCAGAGGTTGCAAAGGAGCAAGGTGAGATCTTTGTGTGTATCCAGTAATCCTAAATGCTCTTACCAATTAATTTCTTTGGAAAACCGACTTGATAATATTTTGTTTAAGGTTGGGACCACATTCAAACCATAGATTCCTTACTTCGAAAGGGAGGTTACAAAGCTCCCATCACAAATGATTTCAGGAAGACCATTAAGTTAACCAGGTAAGATATAATCCCCTATTGACATATACATACAGAGAATACAGATTAAAATATACTGCTGCAGTAGAAAAAGCTGTCTGTGTGGACACTGTAATTCTCATGCCTATGTTACCCAGTGTAACTTTCATAACATTTTATTTGCAGGAAATGAGGTTATATTAAAGATGAAATGGCAAAGTGGGTTGTCAGCTCTGCAACATCCCCTAACACTTTCCTCATTCTTAGGTACCGTAGCGAGAAGATGACAATGGGTTATGCAGAGTACATCGCCCACCGCCAACAACACCACTACCAGAACGGCATTGGGCACCCTCTACCACCCTACAACCAT
Organism: Neodontobutis hainanensis; assembly: GCA_024349245.1. Taxonomy (NCBI): domain Eukaryota; kingdom Metazoa; phylum Chordata; class Actinopteri; order Gobiiformes; family Odontobutidae; genus Neodontobutis; species Neodontobutis hainanensis. Next base: position 5,278,190 of record JALDNG010000008.1, on the reverse strand, counting down.
TATTCCTGACAGCGAGCCGCATGACCAATCATTGGACCTCTCCGCGGACCTTTTCCCAGGAGAGCCTGCCCCCTCCTGGTCTAGCTATTTCTACTACTGTACCATTTTATGATGATAGTTTCCGTTGCCATGCTGGTCGTCTGTTTTGACGTTGACATGGCAACGGGTGGCAACAGAGCATCATTTGATCAGGCAAGAAAATCCACATTTTCTTTTTTATTTGCCTGTGGTTAATTTTTGCAGCATATGTATACCTATATCTACAACCCCCTTTATTAATCTTTTTGAAATTAAATAAATAGATTTTATTATTTTTAAGTCTTTTAAGCAAACCTAATCAGGTGTTTGATTCTGTGGATGGAAAGAAATCTCTTAAAGTGATCAGCGCAAATTTTTTTAGGCTTTGCTACTATTTATCATTGACTAAAATAATTTTTGCTTCTTTTTTCCTTTTCTTACTATGAAGATATGAAAACCATGTAGCAAGGCAACTGCAGTTCTCAAAGGCTGTGTCTTACCTATTACGATTCCTCTCAAAAAAACAAACAAATAGATTTGCCGGTCGGTTTATTTCTATAAACGCTTGTAGTGTTTTAGTTTGAAGTAAATATTGGGATTATACTTCAAAGTTTAGATTGTAGGATTGGGATGGCTCTTAATCAGCAGATGCTGGTAGTGTTTATTGTTAGAGCTCACAGTCGTGTTTGTATTTCTGTGTGTGGATAAAGACGGTCGGCTTCAATTAGAAATCTGATATTGTTTCCCCATTGAGATGTTTGATTCCCACCTGACCATTTTGAGTAAGTTTAATGTTTTGTGGTGGAACTAGTTAATCTTGATAGGTTGGATAGGTTTGGCTTTTATTAGATATTAGTATTTTATTTTATCTTATTGTTATCTAATTGTCCAATTAATCACGTCTGCACAAATGATTTAATTCTCAACAGAAAATGCTACAGGCAAATGTGATGCCCTCATTTTAGGGGCGCATGCCTTTGATTAAACAGGTAGAAAAGATAATGTTTTTGGTTATATATATATAAAAAAAGCCTATATATTGCTTAATTTAAATCTTCATTTAGTCTGTTGGTTTCTCAGTTTAATGACAGGGAGTCACATGACAGGGATGCGCTAACTTCTTAAAGCCATAATCTCTTGCTCCACACGTACGTGTCATTTGGCTCAGAGTTTTTGCATTCAGCACCACATAGCTGGTAAGCTATGTAATATATAGTTGACATTTGAATGCAAACTTGCACCAGCCAGTCTCATACATACTTGTCAAACCTAGTGTCCACGTCATTTATCCTGTTACATTGTGTTGTCGTGGAGCATTTGTCTTGCCTTTTCAGATTCTAGCTAACTATTGAAACTAGAGAAATATGATGTACACAAATAGTCTTTTTGAATGAAACAAAAAACAAAACAAAAATGCCACTTAATGCACAAATAGTGATCTAATTAACATGTTTTCATATGTCATTTAGAAGTGCATGTCATTGTGTTTGTTCAGACTCGCCCAGTAGCATGGAGTTGGTCATTGAAAACCACAACCCATCTCTTCTCAATGTTCTGCTGTTCTGTGACCCAACAGGAAAAAAAAAACTTCTGGTCTGTTTTGTCAGCAGTGTGGCAGTAGGTTCAAGGAAACGCATTTAAATAAATCATTGAATTCAAATCTTTGCATAGGGCCAAGTGCTGTACAAACAAAAGCCATTTCCCTTTTGAATATTCCTTGTCGTCACGTCCACACACACAGTTAGTTGGATAAACTGATGTGGATTTTCACGTGAACTGCTTGATTGGGGCTTTGGTTTTAGTTCTTGCAAACTGGAATTTTTGAGAGGTTCTTGATACTTTACCAACATCTTTATTTGTAACAGCCTTTACTAACTGACAGGTCATTTTTTGTTATGCAAAATGTCAAGGGCTTTTGGCACTCCATCCACAGTAACCCAGAATGACCCACATTTAAGTTGTGTTGCCTTAAATGAATGATTTAATAAATGATGAACCAGTAGATGATATTCAGTGTTCCTCTGTCCCATGGTTTGTACTTATCCAATCTTTATACCACAAGATGGCAATGGGATTTACTCACTTAAATGCTAGTGCTTATACTACTCCAGTGTTCTGAATGCCTGCAGCCTCTTGTTTCCTTAAGTCTTACTCAGCTGCTGGGTGTCCATACTTTTAGATTTGCCACAGACAGACTCCAAGAACACTGCCTGTGAAGATAACGTTGCCCACTGTGGCGGTGCCCAAATGCTCAAACCATGGGATATGCCTCCAGTAGAAAAGTATGCTTTTGTGAAAAGACACTACATGAGGAACATTTGGACATTCATTTCCTGGTCGATTAAATACAGCACAACCTGAATTTTACTGCTGCAAAACCAAATTGACCATGCTCTTTTACATATATGTTGTTGTATACACATGCAATGCATTTAGTTGCATGTATGTATCAGTATGAGACCTATGGTTTTATCCATGATATGCTTGATCTATGGCTTAGACACTCTTATTAACCATTAAGAGATTTAAAAGACAAATATGGTGCTATCAGACCTCATATTGGGGTGGTCACAGTTCGTGACTGGTCATGCGGACTCATTTATCATATCACACTTTAAAATGCTACGTGTAAGATTTTCTCTCTAATATATTGCTGTGAAATAAGATATGACAGCACATTTTTATTGCAAAATGATGTGACTGTCACCAAAACAAACGGTAGCCCTAAGAATCATATTTCTGTCCACTGTGGGATTTGGAATCAATTCCCTATGGGAAAAATGGATTAAGTCCCACCAACAAACAAGTCCACGGGGCTATAGAATGTACTGTTATTAGGATTTAACAGCAACATACGGAGAGAAGATCCTATGTGTTACCTTTAATATCCTTGATATATGCAGATCTGTTCAACAGGTGTTTTTGTTTCCTACCAGTGCAAGTCAACACCCTGCAGGTTTGAAAGGACAAGAAGTCACATATTGACCCTCTCCCCTGTTTACTCCCCACACTGTGGCCCAACCTCATGGCCTAGTTTGTTAAGTGACGTGTCGTTCAGTAGATAGTGACAGAAGTAACAGCCGTTGCCTCTCCGGGATGTCCAAGCACATCCACAATTATCCTCTAGCTGCTAAATTGTTTGACCTCAATAGAAGGTTGATCATTTACAGAGTGGATGGTCCTTTTATTGTTGAAGGAAACACCTCTGATGACGAGGGCGCCGTTATTGTTTTACAAACTCAAACTTGTCATAGAGTTGTAGTACTGATGAACTGTTTATAGCATTGATACCTCATGGGACACTATGGAACGGCGTTTGTAGTTTGTTTGTAGCAGACAGTGTTTTGGTTCCATACCAGGGTTAGAGTTCAGCCTCAGCATTTCTAACGCAGTCGTTCTCATATTTCGTGGAATGCTTGAGCTTGTGTTACCTTCGTATGTCTGACTGAACCAAAGATGCCAGCGGCCATGTCCAAATGCTGCTTTTTCAGGCCTGGCTTCCTGTCCTTCCAAAAACACCCCTGCATATGACAAAATGTTCTTTGTTTTGTGTGTGTGTGTGTGTGTGTTATTTTTCTATTTTTTTTTTTTTTCAACTGTCTTGATTTATTGAGCAACCCAGTTATTCAATGAATTTTCATTGAGTCGATCTCTGGAGCTATTCTAGCTCCACGGATGGTTGTAATGGTTGCAATTGTTGTACTTGTTTTGTTATTATTTTTAGTATTATTATTATTATTATTATTATTATTATTATTGCTATAATTTACAAAAATGAAAATCCCATGGTGTGCCTCCTAGCTTTATGGGTTTATAAATGTTTTTTTTCCCTAAAGACCAGCAGTTATACTTTGTATAAAAGATGGATTTTTTTCCTTATTTTTTATGCCATTAAAGATGAAAAGCCTGTTTTCTTTACTCTGGACCCAGTAGCTGCACTGGTATACAATCGCACTGATAGATGAATTAAAAGAAAAGAATCAATAATAATAAGGATGATAAATGAAATAAGAACTACAATAAACGTGTGTTTGAAACTTTTATTAAAAAAACCTTAAAACCATAAAAAAAAAAATAAAATAAAATGACTGTTTTTGTACATCAAAATAAATTCTTCTCAAAGGAATATTTTGGATCTAGTTTAAAAATTATTTTAGTGGTTTTCTATGTTTTAAACTTTTGAGACACTGACTTCTCAGATGTGTCACTGTACAAAATGACATTTTTCTGTTGCAGTGGCCTGATGGGCTGGGAGGGTTGCCTGGTGTAACTCCTCGTACCAACTTTTTATTTCCTTTCCTTTCCATTTTTGGAGCTTTGATTCTCTGCTTTAGTAACTTGAAAAATGTTGATGGAATAATATGAACTGGGAATTTTCAAACCCATCCCCTGTAGAGCTAGACCCTTCCTCTTTCATATTGAATTGCTGTTAGTGTGAGACTTGAAACGGGCATTTATTATGATAGTATGACTCCCAAAAAATAAAAAAAACTGCAAAAGAAAAAAGGAATTTGCAAAAAAGAGTGGGGAGGGTTTCAAAAGAATATATATAAAATGGGTTATCTGAGTATGTAAGCAATGGCTGTGAAGACATGTAGTTTTAAACATTGTTATTACCTTTTAAAATCATTTATTCAATAAAAATGACAAAATTGGTTGAAAAGAGAAAAAGTGTCATTTGACTTTTTTTTCCCTTCAGCTTATATCATATTTGTATCTTGCTACTGCTTGTTATGATGTAGAAAGAAACCTGTAAAAATACATAACCATATATATATATATATTTTTTATTTAGTCTTGGCCTTATCTCATCTATTATATGTTTGGATAAAAATATGAATAGTCAAATTGCTAATTCAAAATGTCAAATAATTTATTTACTACTGATGTGGACAAATAATTTAACAGAATATGGATTTCTAAAAACTCCATAATTATACTATTTGTGTCATATGTGTCAAGATTGTGCCTTGGCGTGGTCTTGATTGCAATATACAGTAAAATATTGAATCTAGTGCTCCTCAAGTGTCAAGAGCTACTGTGAATCTTTTCCCCATCCTTCTCTACAACAACAGAATGAATGCCATATCCTTACCTTTACCATTGTTTAAAATACTGTTGTAAGGATGGCCCTATATTTAGAAGTTAGACTGCCCTCTGTCATGTTTTTTAAAGAAGAAGGCACAGTTAAGACTTGGACAAACTGATGTACTCAATTTGATGACTCCCTGTTGGCATCATCGTGACTACTGAAAACGTGCTACTCTGGCCTTCTGTTTCTTTTCCACCAAGCTTCATAGCCATGATTGTTGCACTAGTGAAGCATTAAAGTCGCTTGTGGGCGTTTAATTTCTGGCACCAATAAAAATGTTCAAACACAGCATAATAAACACCTTCACACACTCAGAGCGGTTGGTGCTGCAGTATTTAGTGGTTTCCATATGGTCGCCTATGTTTATCACCGAAACCTCTGCACAAACAATCAGGAAAAAGATCCTCAACGTGGTTCTACTGCTTTTGAAAAAAATCTGTTCTATCTGTACTAAGTCAGGGTCTGGGCATGTGTATCTGAAAATACTATCAGACAGACACAGGACACTCAGTGCTAAGTGCAAGGGATAGTTATAACTCACGACTATATGTAACCACTCATGAACCCACCCTTCCTCAGATCAAATCTCTCTCAAGAGTGTGCCTCTGAGACTTCATCTGTCTGAATAAATGCTGCTCTCACATTCAAAGAGGATTCCACCGACTCAAAGGACAGTCAATGTTTTTCTTACACAGGCTAAATCGATGTTTTTAACAAACTAGCAATTAGTAGACCGATACAAATAATAAATTGCTAATTTCCCCATAAAGTTTTCACTTATATATTTCTGCAGGAATTTATTGTTTAAGGGATGCTGTGAGCAAAGTAACACAGTCAGAAGACAAAACAGGATTGCTGTGCACTTAAAAAAAAATAAAAATTCTAAATACTATACTTTATTTTGTATTCCAGTGGGGGAATTCATTGTCAGCGTTTGATGTTGGTGGCGGAAACCGGAGTACCTGAAGAAAAACCCACTTAAGCACAGGAAGAACTCTGGCTCTTCTTTCTGTGAGACGACAGAGTGCGCTATACTACAATAATACATTACATATAGATACTAACAGTGTCAGTGCTGTTCCGACTTTGGCTACTGCATTGCTCCACATTTGAAGTTAGCTTGAACTGCTCACTGTGCTTTTTCCTGTGGTTAAGTTTCCATAAGTTGTAACAGAAATGCAGTCAATGGTCAACTGTGTGAAATGCAAAAAAAAAAAAAACGTTACTGAACTGACCAACTGAACCACTTTAATTGTGACTACAGCACACACAGAAATACAAAAACATCCCTTCTTTTTACAGAGCAGTACATTATATGCTACAGTAATACACACAACCCTCAGACTAACCAATTATAGAGCTATAATACTTTCTAATGGGTAATTATAAATGCCACAAAGTGACTTCATGCAAATATTTTGTTACACAACCTAAATACAGTAGAAGTGGAGTGAATTCAGGATACCCTGTAAAGGTGATTCAAGTGTCATAAATGCACAGATTCCAACCCAAATACACTTTTAGCCAAGATAGGTTTTATCTCAGCAAAACACCACATTCATCCCATCAACATACAAACAGCTCACTGAACGTGGACCGAATTCGGAATGGCTCTTAAAAAAACAAAGCAAAAAAAAAAACCCCAGACAAAACCAAACATACTCAATTCTAAATCCACACATTTTCATTCACAACCTGGAATCTCCGCGCACAATACTTCATGTCCCCTGAATATTGTAACTGGAATGGTCTGAATTGGGAGGAGGAATAGGCAACTTGCTCCACCCTGACACCTTCATGTACAGGTGTGTAGTAAAGTCAAAACAGAGGGACGACATGTAAAGCTCTGTTCAGTCTGGACAAAAGATGACCGTACGTGTCTAAAACAATGCTACTGTTGAATGCAGTACCTCTGTCTATAAACAACCAATTACAATAGTTTACATTAATAACCTGGTTCAAAAAGCTCTTGATATAAATAAAATGGCAGCGTTAAGCTTTCATAACATTTAAACCAACTACATGTATAAAGAAAATTTAACGGCTGAATGTGATGATGTCTGTCCCCTTCTCTGTCCTTAAAACATAAGTTACAAAAAGGCAGCTTCTCATATACTTCAGGAAATGCTTCCAAAAAAAGGCTGTAAAACTTTATAACCATTAGCCTTAAAATTCCTATAACATTTGTGCATGCAAGCATGTGTGCAAGCAAGCCAACAACAACACTTAAAGAATCACGCAGAAATTTGCCGACCCTGAAATTCTCACTTCGGTGAAAGAGATGGTAGAAGATGGTCGCCTTAAAAAGATGTATTAAAATCCTGACTTAAAAATCCCCACACTAAGAGCAGTCTAGTTCTCTCAGTCGATTTTCTTGCCACGCAACCGCGCTGTGTCCAGCATGTATCTGCAGACAGAGCCCGTGTGCTGCGAGAGGAATGTCAGGACCTTCCCGTGGAGGAGGGTCAGCAGGGTCTGGTGTCCTGTCGCCCAAATCCGGTACAAAGGACCGTAAAAAGGGTCGGACACGGCCGGGCAAAGCATGTTGTTCAAGTTCACCTCAGTGGCCTGAAAAACAAAATAGAAAAAAAAATTAAAATAAAGCCTCAGTTAATACAAAATGAAGCTCAATCAGTATAAAAACCAGAAGATAACAGTACACAGGCCACGACTCACTTTAAACACGTCTCATTCATTTTTGAGACGGAAAACTTAAATAAGACGTCAGAGCCTGCAAATCCTATATCCTTTTAGCTTATGTGCCCACATCACCGGCTCGGACAGCTCAGTAATTTACAGAATGTATTACAGATGTTTATATATTAACATTCACATGTTGTACTTTTGTTCCATCAGGTTTATATCCAATCGTTATGGAAAAATATGGAAACATTGCATTACAATGAAAAGCAAATAACAACCAATGAATACGCCTCAGTAATTCTTCTTTTGATTCAAAGATAATAATTTTCTTAAGAAAGCCCTTTCAAAACATAATTAACCTAAAAACAGCTTGTTTGGTGTTTATGGTACTACATTCCTTCACACCTCCTCCATTGAGGGAATTTATTAAACAAAACACTAATCCAACAGAGGTTACGTGTTGATACCTCACAGGCGTACCACGTTCAGTCAGACTGTATCGTTGGTTTGAGGTGGGATCCTGTGGAATAGTTTACCACTGACATTGACAGAATGCCCTACGTACAACTTCTTTAAAGCCCAAATGTAAAAACTTTCTACAGTCAAATCAGAACTGTATTCCCCCTAAGATTGTGCATGTATCCCAGTATGAATCTTAGAAAGTGTGTGGGTAGTGTGTGGGAATGTAGAAAGAATGTATGTAATGTGTGTATGAGCAGGTTGTGAATGTGTTTATGTATTAATGAAAAGTATGTACAGTATACACATATTTTTATAATAGTCCGTATTGTACTGCATTGTTTTTATTACAACCTTGTGCTCACATTTATGTCTTCATGTTTCATGTATGTTCATTTACATGCACTGTCCCAATCAAATAATGATTCCCCCCCCCCTCATTTAGAGTGAAAGCTGTGACGTTAAAGAAAAGAAACACTGCGGGCGTGTCGTGAAGTCTTGTGTGTGGCCAGCAGAGGGCTGTACCGTACCAGGCCTAGAAGCTGTAAGAAGGTAAAGTGGTAGAGGAACAGGATGCCTGTGGAGAGGAGCGCCCACCACATGTCCCCCAGGGGCTCGGGCTTGTACACACCTGCAGAAAAGACACATTCAAGTCATTTCAAGGTTCAAGTGAGATTAAGTACTACATTATATCTGCAATGTTAACTGGGTCCGCCCCATATTTGGTCATGGAGAACCCCTATTTTTATATTTACTTCCTTTATTTTTGTTGTAGTTTGCATTAACAGTTCTTAGTTGTCGCTACAGAAGAGGAAGATATGGTGAAATGGTGCCGTTTGCCACCGTTACTTTAGAGGAAGGTGTCATTTACACAATGTGCCCCAGTTATGGCTTAAACAATGCATATTTCCTTTTGTGGCGCCCCAGTGTATCATTACAATAAACCTTTGTTGGAAAGGTTCAGACTACTCCCATGTCATTTTTAACATTAAATTAGTTTGAATTTAATTTTCTTCTCAGGTTTTGGTTTGGTGTAGTTTTCCCCAGTGTCTGTTTCTTGTTCGAAAACCGCAAGCTTGCTTCCTGGTCTGTGGCAAGTGTGAAGGTTAAAAGTTACTTAACCCGCTGCAACATGTTTGCCTTAGGAAAGCTATTTCTGTGTTTAGAGTAAACATACCTCCTTTCCTGAACAGGTACAGAGGCACCAGGTACAGCATGGAGTGTTGGATGTAATAAATCTCTTTCTCAAATGGCAACTGAGGAAAGAATGGGTCATTGAATTAATTATTTGATGAGCTAGCTGCTCATGTCAACATGAAGACGTAGCAGCAACAAGCAGTCTCTTGGAATTAGAGATGAAACGTCTTCACCTTGAAAACTGAGTTCAGGTGCTTTTGCTTTAACCTTTTCTTCAAGGTGACCTGCATGACTGAGAACCACCACAGACATGAAGACGTACATTTACAGTACATAGTGCGGTGATAAAACTTGTGGGGATAAGAACAATGCACACAGATGGACTTGCTGTTATCAGCTCAGTGCCAGCTCGCTGCTCTGATCTAGCGATGTGAGGCAAGCTCTGACAAGCTGAGTCGGGAGTCTGAGGAAACCCGTCTCCAGTCGACTCTCTGTGGCTTGTGAATACATAAAAAGAAGCCGTGACTGATCTGCAGACTCTCTGACGTCTGAGAGGGAGGCGCAAGCTGTGCTCACAGAGATGCAGTGCTTGCACATCTTGCGGCTCGGATTTGGGAAGGTGCACATTCCTGGAACATGGTCTCATAAATGGGACATATTGTACATTTGTGGTGATAATTGTTTGAAGATCACATCAGGACAATCTGTAGAAGTGTTAACATTAATCCTCATCCGTACAGAGAGTATACAGCTCAAGGCGGTGGATGGCTTTGGCTGGCAGTCTTCACTAAAAGCCTTTTGTGCAGACAGATGCCTCCCCCACAACAACAAACTTAAGTCCTTTAAAACCCATTTAAATGTAACATATTTGAGAAATAGCTGATCAAATATTATATTCTTGTGTTGACACATTCTCGCTTATTGAGTTGTCCTACAAATGTCATATATGTGGAATCCAACTAGGAACATGACACTCTTGTGTTAGTTTCAGACAATGACGAAGGCTTACACAAGTATGGTTACTTACCAGTCTGGTGTTCACTACGGGAAACATTAGAGCCAGTAAAGCACCGTTCAGCATGTGAACCTGCAACCTGAAAAACACCAAGGAAGAATAAACCAATCGTAAGATCAGGCCTAACTATATACTCAGTTTGAAATGACACATTAATCTATCCAATCTCATAACTTTGCATATCGTGAAACCAACCGGCTGTCTATTGATAACTTGCCATTGCTATTTTTCAGCTGCTCTCATCTCATCACTACAACTGTCTCCCCTGTGACACATTATTTAGTTCAACTTGCAGAGAGCTGCGCTTCCAACTTCAGGATGAATGTTCCCTCGAAGTAGCCATTGCTTTAAAAAGTCACTATATATATAAAAAACCTGAGTGCGAACCTACATCTATCTCATGTGACTGCTCTTTTCATCAAACTGGCCAAAATAACTGTTGTGACAACCAAGGTCAGTGGGGAAACCACAGTGCTGTAGCAATGTCAGTTTAAATAAGCCCGGCTGCCAATCTGGCCAGCCTCAAGACCTTTAACCAGGAAATCAGCCTGGTTTATTCTAAACTAAAAGCTAATAATTACATACTACTCACTTTAGGATTAAAATGTATTAGCAGTGTTTCCCCACACAATAACGCCGCCATAGTAAGTAAGCTCAAAAATGCATATCAAACAGTCCTACCTACTGCAGGTCTGTGGAAAACACAGATTAATGCTACTTCTTTAGAATCTGACTGAAAACTGTGAAACTATAAAATTATTTACTTGTCAAGTCATTTATAAAAACTATCCGTGAAATGTCACTGCGTCGTGTAAACCTGACTGTTCTGTTTGTGCTGCTCGCTGAGGTCATTTGTTTAAATTTGTCCCTGCTGTTCCTCAAAGTTGTAGTTTCACTTTAGCCGGTCACTTTGCGGTTAGTTCGGGTGCAACGGAACAACAGAGGGCTTTGATAACACTTCCAGCTGCTCGCCGTGTGATTCCCACGGGCCCGACGTAGGGAAAGTCACCCCTCGTGTTATTTCTGACTGAATCTCATGGGCAACAAAAAAGAATAATTAAGAATAATTGTCGTGAATAATTAACTCTAATGACTGCACTAAGAAATCAACCTTTTGGAAACAAAGCTAAAAGGACAATTTATTTGGTGTGCACAAGTAATAAGCAACGTGGCAACCCAACTATGAAATATCAGACAGATGATGAAAATAATGGAATAGTTTGAGCATAAATGGAGACACCAAGCCTACCTGAACACGATCATTGCAGTTTTACACGGTGGACAGGCCAAAAGGAAAATCTGTGGATAAAAAAATAAATAAAAATAAGACAATAACTAATCCATTATCACATGAAAGTGGTCATTAGTGAAAAGCTTCACCACTCTGAGAGATTACAGCGAGAGTGCTATTACTGAAAAGGGAACAACTAGCTGTACGTTTTATGATAATGTAACAAGAGTCTTGTACCTAGAAGTGGCCCGCAGCAACTGTAAAGTGTTTCCTAACAGGTTTATAGTTCAAAAGAATTTCTCCAAGAAAAAGGGTTCACAGAGTTAATATAGTAGTATAATAACATAGTGGGAGATGATAGACAACATGTCAATGGTTTCAAACAGCGCCGACTTTGACAAACGGAGTCGTCAGTGCTCATGAAGAGAAAGCATCTCCACTGTAATGTTACAGAGGGATAACAACCACAACAGGAGGGGGAAAAAAAGCCCAAATTTAAAACTTCTCTAGAATCTTATGAACTACAGTTGGTATCATCAGCTCCCAGCTAAATCACACTTCGTAATGTTGCTTGTAATTTGACATTGCCTTGTCCCTCCACTGCTCAAATATTTACCTAGGAGGCAAAGGCTGGAACCGGAATTACTGAAAAGCAATTTACAGGAGAGCTGTTGTACAACTACCCGCTGGCCTTGGCTCTTATTTCCGGGATAGATGTGCTGTCAGATTTACTGTACTGGACTGGGTGAATTTATTTTATGACATACTGTAATGTCTAACAAACAAAAGCCAAATGCTGCTATTATGATGCCTCGGAGACTTAAAAACACCTGAACACCTAGTTTTGGGTGCCTCATTTTCCAACTTCATGTTTATGTTAAAATATAATCAGCCAGGACCTAAATTGTTGTGGGTTGTACGGTTGGGATGTTGGGAGATTGACGGAAGAAGTTCTCAGCTACAGCTTTAACAGTAGACACATCAGATCTAACTTTATTAGAAATTCCACCTTTATTTGCCGAGCTGCAAAGCAAAGCTGTCCCTCAGTTAGTTACCGAAAGGACAAGATCCCGGATACAAATGGCTGAAATTAGCTTTTTCTGCAGGGTGTCTGGGCGCTCCCTTAGGGTGTGTTCACACTTGTAGTCCGCTTCATTAGTTCGCACCAAAACAATCCGTTTAGTTTGGTCTGTCAGTTAAAAGTCCCGGTCCGCCGAGCATTTACAGCTGGCATTTTTAACTGCAGACCAAACAGAAAAAGATTTTTTAAAGAAGACAGTAGATTGTGCTGTTAACTCAAATGCTAACAAGGCAGGTTAGTATAACGTTTTAGCGTGCTTCAAATTTGACCTCTTGTCATGTAATTTAGTTGGACAATATTGATTTTTTTTTTTTCCCCCCCGACCTTGTGGAAACTAAGCATTACGTGATGTTTTTGTAGCCAATTTATGAGGCTCTTCCCGTTTGGGCTTGTCTATGTTCTGTGTGTGGTTCAGACTTGAATCAAGCCATACCAAAGATCACTTGGAAGCACTCCGAGACCTCTGTTTTAGAGGGGCGTTGGAGCGCATGTTTGGTGCGCACTGAGGTTTGCCTGGAGCATTCACACTTATCCAAGTGAACCGTGCTTAAAGAGCAACCGCACCAGTCTGTTTGAACTGCACCAAACACGGCAAGTGTGAACGCACCCTTAGAGATAGGGAGAGGAGCTCGGAGTAGAGCCGCTGCTCCTCCACATTGAGAGGAGCCAGCTTAGGTGCCTTGGGCATCTGTTCCAAATTCCACCCTGATGCCCTCCCTGGGAAGGCATTCTGGGAATGTCCCACCAGGGGGAGGACCTAGAAAAACCTAGGACATGGACTAGGACTACATCTTTCAGCCGGCCTGGGAACCGGTAGATCTGGAGGAAGTGTCTGGTGAGTAGGGAGTCTGGGCATCTCTGCTTAGACTGCTCTCCTCAACGCCTGACCAATAAGCAGAAAAAGATAGATGGTATTATCTTGCACGTTATAAAAAAAGTCAGCTAACCTGAGTTAGTAGTGTTAAACACTGTTAAACTATTCATTAAGTCAGTCTGTATTTCAAATCAAAGTTGAAATAACACCCTCCTGTTTTGGAAACTTGGACTACACAAGCGCTGCGTTCATACAGCATTACCACAAAGACCACGTCAACGCAGCACAATACTTCGACTAAAGTAGTCGAAGTATTGTGCTGCGTCTTAGAACAAGGACAAGCACTGGACCTGACATTGGCATTTTAACCATAAGGAAAATAGAAGTTATGCAAATCACAATCCCTAAACACTGGTCTGACTGGTGGGGCCAGTTCATAGGAACCTGTTATACATTGAGTATTTACAAACATATTTCAACTAGGGCTGGGCAATATATCTAATTACTTCCAGTTTATTACCTTAAATTGAATTTAAGGTAATAAACGCTGCTCTGCACTGTATTGTGGGTACTGCTGCTGCTGCTAGCTCCAGCATTTTGAAATGCTTTGGTTTAGTGAAGTGGCAGGACAGCGTAATATCTCTGCAGTGTGGCGTACTTGTTGATTTAGGCAAATTAGCCACATGGTCAGCGCACTTTTAACATCTTTTAACAAGTCTTTATGTGCAGTAGAAATTATATTTGAAATTATTTATGGAGACAGAGGGCTAAAACTAAAAACTATCCATACTGCTTTATTTTCAACTTGAGTGTAATGCACTCTGCTGCTCTGCTCTCCACGCATCGCATGCGTGGATTAAGTTAACATGCCAAACTGTTCACTTTTGTTGCTAGACACTGTTATATGTGTGATTTATCTCTTGCCATCTACAATATGTTTCCTGTCTGCTTGTATTCTGTGTTTTTTAAAATGAGCGAACACTGCAGATGGCTGCTATTAAACTTGGTTTGAAAGAGCTCTTCCTGCTGTGTGCGTTTACTGCTGTTTTTGCCAATTCTGCCACCATGCGCAAAGTCTGCTGAACTCGCAAAGAATCTGACCTTCAATTTAATGAGTGCCAAGTGAATGGGTTTAACTTTCTAACCCTGGAGTCTGTCATCAGGATTTTCCAGTGCAGTTTTCACTATCTGTATGACAGCAAACTGGCTTCACTGTGCTGTCTCTGCATTTTAGTTACAATTAAAAACAAACTGGCTTCGGTTCCTTACAGGGTTGTGAAATAATACTGTCATATTTCCCACTTCCTGATGCTATCACGCCTCAAATGAATCACAAAAGCCTAAAAATCTATATATTTAGTATAAACGGGTTACCAAAAATTCACAAGAAAGGAACTCCCCTACTCACAACCCTCTTTACCTGTTTACCCACGAATGAAGCACTCTTGACTGTAAGGAAGAGACTAGTAGTAGACAGGACCAACCTCACCCCAAACCACACCTGCAGTTTATTGGAGGTATGTTTAAACACTACACATTTACAGTTTAGAGGTAACTTCTACAGACAAAAACACCGCTGGGCCATTGGATCAGCTGTCTCCCCGATTGCGGCTAACCTGTACATGAAGGAAGTAGCAAACAGAGCAGTGCCCAGTCACTGGTTCAGATAAGTTTATGACATGTGGGTCAAAATCAGAACCCAGGAAGTAGAAGCTTTCACTGTGCGGTGTTTATTTGTGAAGACATTACTTTCCAAGTAGAAGTTTATAGGAAGCTAACAAACAACAAATCAATATCTACTGTTAGATACCCACCCCCCTCTGCAACACAAGCTGGGAGTCATCAGCACAGAGCACAAGAG
The DNA here is from genome assembly GCA_024349245.1 of Neodontobutis hainanensis. Classification (NCBI taxonomy): domain Eukaryota; kingdom Metazoa; phylum Chordata; class Actinopteri; order Gobiiformes; family Odontobutidae; genus Neodontobutis; species Neodontobutis hainanensis. The sequence continues at coordinate 5,262,839 of JALDNG010000008.1, read as the reverse complement.
GTGCCCACAACCTCACAAGGTAAACAGAAAGAAGAAAAACACATTTGTGAAGCCCTGAGAGACTGGATACCCAATGGACATTTAACAAAACCAAGAGGACACAGAAACAGACAGAAACCAGAGACAAAAAGGAAGGGTGTAGTTATCCCTTATGTTTCTGGTGTATCGGAAAAACCTGCAAAAAGGATTTTTTTTACAAACACAACATTCCGGTCAACTTTAAACCTAGGAACACTCTGCATTAAAAAACGGGTCCATCCTAAAGAACCCATTGTACAAACAGAGTAATGTGGTTAATGCAGTTCAGTGAGTGCAGTGACGGTTATGTCAGAGAAATGAAAAAATAGCTTCAGAAGAGAGGGGTGCACGTGGCAGAGTGGTTAGCACTCCTGCCTCACAGCAAGACGGTTGTGAGTTCAAAACCCAGACGACTCAAACATTCTCGGCCAACTCCAGTCTTTCTGTGAAGAGTCTGCATGTCCTCCACGTGTTACCGTGTGTTCTCTCCGGGTACTCCGGCTTCCTCCCACAAAGACATGCATGTGCAGGTTAATCGGCAACTCTAAAGTGTCCCTAGTGAATGAATGTGAGAGTGAATGGTTGTCTGTCAGTGTCTGTCTCTAAATGGCCGACTAATTGGCCAGGGTGTCTCAAAGCTGCTGGGCTCCAGTCACCCGTGACCCCTAATGAGGCATAGCGATAGAAAATGAATGAATGAATGAATGAATGAGCTTCACAAGAGAATGTTTCAGCACAGAAGAGCCAATCCTGGTGGGTCTGCCGTCCACTTCCACCTCAAAGAGAAATTTTGGTTAGAGAGGCCAGATGGTTTGAGAGAGCTGGAAAGGAAACCATATTTGTTAAAATTAAAAAACTTTCTCTGAACAGAGGGGTGGCCTTTAGATTCTTGTTGCCCACTATTTACAACAGTGTTCTGAAACCTCAATCAAAACAGTCTCACTCTAGAACAACAACACCTGAAAGGAACAGTGACACTAACAACTCCCCTGAGCCTAACAACTCTCACATCAGGATTCACACTGTCCTTTCAGAGCTAATGACTATGAGACCACGTCTTCACCTGGAAAAACAAGTCCAGATGACTTTGCTTTAACCTTTTCTTGTATATACAGTAGTCATGACTAAATAAACTAGTCCAACTCTTAAACACACACAGCAACACATCTCAGGCTCATTACTGATAAGCCACATTTCCTTTTTACAAGTGGCACAATAAAGTAATAATAGTATCGTACTTAGGGTAATCTAAATGACTGACTCAACAATCTTTTTTTGTTGACGTTCTTCCTGCAGTTGATAAGGCATGTATATTTAACTGGATGCTGATACAAACGGTCTATTTTGTATAGTTTTTTATGCTGTATTAGACAAATATAGTCTGCCAAAGTTAGATTTGTCTTGCACATTGAGCATACGTTGGATAAAATGCATTTAATGATCAATCCCAATTGAGGTCCAACAATAAAGTAAGTTTGTGGAATGGAAATGGTATTACAGTGGCATTACGCAATAGTTAACAGTTAACTCAACATGATTTAGTGCAAAGTGTGAACCTATAGAGTAGGGGTGTGACGGTAGGGCTGCACAATTAACCGAATTTTAATCACGATCACAATTTTGGCTTCCCACGATCAAATTTGCGTGATCGAGCGATATTTAAAATGCGTCATTTATTCACGCTTTGTATTAAAGTTTTTATTTTTATTTTTTTAAAGCCAGTCTAGCGCGCTGTAAAGCCGCTGTCTGATCACGTGCGTCAATGCACCAATCAGAGTTGTTCCCTGCACCGCGCAGCAGCTCAGTCAGTTTCCAGATGTAGACAGTCACAGACGGAAGACAGAGTAGCGTGCAGAAAATACCACAACAGATAGCAGGCTATAATCAAAGAAAAAATGTCTAACGTAGCAGAGGGAGCGGCCGAGGGGCTTGAGAATGGGATTGTCATCCATTGTGTGGAAACATTTTGGATTTCAGGCAAGTGACACAAAACAAGAACAGGTCATATGCAAAGAGTGTCATAAAGTTGTTTTGGCACCACAAAGCAACACAACGAACCTCTTTAACCACTTAAAAAAACATCATAAAGTTCAATACGATGTATGAGAGCTAAGAAATGCGTTGCAAAGACTAATCATCCCACAACATCAACTCAGACATCCTTCGAAGCGAGCCTCTTTAGCGCAGCACCCTAACCATCCACCTCCCAAAGACACAGTGAAATAACGAACGCAGTCGCATTTTATTTGGCTAAAGACATGTGCTCAATAAACACGGTGACAAACGAAGGCTTCAAATTCTTGGTCAACACTCTGGATAAACGATACGTGGTCCCCTCGCGTAATTATTTTTCAGAGGTGGCACTACCTGCGATGTACAGAAAACGTAGAGGGGAAATAGAGCGTGATCTTGCCAACATAAAGTACTTTGCAACTACAACGGATCTGTGGTCAAGCAGGACAATGGATTTTGTTAAAATCAACAAATAATCGTGCTAATTAATCGTGATCTCAATATTGATCAAAATAATCGTGATTATCATTTTGGCCCTTATCGTGCAGCCCTATGTGACAGTTATTATATAACCGTGTGATAGGCGGTTATAGTTGAACACCGTCATTAGAACTCTATAACCGTCAAAACCGTGTCATTAAAATATTTTTTACAAACATTTTTTATCAAAAATTATTTTCATTTTTTGATAGGATCATAACATGCGCAATATATCGGGAGACATGGTTTTTACCACTTAATGAAGTTTTGTAAATCGTCAGACATGATATTTACCACTTCATTAAATTTTGCTTTGTAGAAAACCTTTCTTAAAAACAAATTTCGTTTTGTACAAATTTTATCTTAATTTTAATAAATGTTTCATCAACCAATTGCATGTATTTTAATAAATAAAAAGCAAATATAGCAGACAATGACAACCGTGACATGGAAGCGCCACCGCGCCGTGTTCACTTGCAAAATGAAAATGAAACTCAGCATACCTTAGCATTAGCAATTTTGTGAAGAAAGGTAAAACCATGGAGCTCGTTGCGAAAAAAAATGTTACATCGCCTATATGGGCACATTTCGGGTTTAAACCAGATGGCAACGGAAAACCAGAAAATCTTGATGAGCCTCTGTGCAGAATATGTGGAAAAACGGTATTTGTTACAAATGCCAACACAACTAATCTCCGTAACCATCTTACCCCCCCCCCCCCCTTCCCCCGCCGACTTCCCCCGCCGACGGTTATGTTATGAACCGTCACATTTGACTCACGTCATAACCGTCATCACCAATTCTTAAACCGGCACTATAGAGAGAGAAAGTCTAATATGACAAAACAAACACCACAAATGACATAACATCTGAAACTACTTGGGTAATAGCAAAGCTTTACAACACTATAGGAAGCACAATAGAGTATAGCTGAACTTTTCTGAACAGTCGGTAGTGAGAGGGTGCCATAAAATATAAGCTCAAGTACCTCACTTCAGGTTTATATTAGCTGAACAATATCCAGAAGAATTCATGAATATATATGGCAATACACTGATCAGACAGACAACTGCTATTTTGGTTTGACAGCACGTTAATGTGTGCACTCTTGATCCATGGAGAGAACAACACAAATGTCTGAGTTGTCAGACACAAAACAAAAAGTCATCAGTCATTGGACACCAAAGTCTTCACCTCCAGTGGGATCGCTCATGTAGCACTGATCAACTAGTTATTTAGTTTTTTATTTTCACATGCACTCTATGTTGTTTTTTTTCCCAGGGCATTTGCATAATATTGTTTTTTTTAAACCAATCTTATGCACATATAATTTTCTTTTTGTTTGGGAACTATGTTTGGCTGGATGTCACACCATTTATCTTGTAGGGTTGTGAGCCAAGAAGCCCAGGAAAGAAAGGCAGATAATTTGTTAATTACATTTTATTTCCCATCTGGCTTTATGGATCAAAACGATACCACACCCATCTGCTAATGAGATGCTCATGAGTGGACTACAGGCCTATGTCAGTGCTAGAGCAGAAGAGCCAGAAACCTCATCATTGTCAGCAATTATCTTTACTAATTAATGTAGAATCCCATTTTGTCCTTTTAAAAAGAACAAGCCACCACAAACACCATTACCACAGCACAACACACTTCCTGTAAAAGATACTTATCAAAACTATTCAGGCCAACAAGACTCAACTCCTTTTTCCCTCTAACAAATAACTTCCTTTAACATGGGCGTATTTTTAAGAATTCACATTCTAACACAGAAATCAAGTTGGCCTCAGTTTTCTAGGCCCTAGGGAGTGCCACTTCCTGTGCCATGTCCTGCTTTTCCATTAAGCCTCTTGAAGCATGAATAATGTTCGCTGTACATCACCTTAACCTTGGTCACAGATAACACCAAGGGCATTTTTCAACCACCGTCAGACCATATAAATCTCAGCAGCCAATCCATCAGCACTAACTGTGGGGAATCTCAAATATGTCAGTCAGAAGTGCTTTCCATCTTTCATGTTTGTGTCATTAAAATGAAAACGCAGTGACATAACCATGACATGTAATAGATTGGTAGAAAGGCTCCAGTTGCTCAAATGTCAAAGTCAAGTACAATTTAAAACTACCAATGTTGTTAAAATAAGGGGATGCTGAGAATTAGGCTAAACGTGAATGGCAAATGTTTGAATATTTGTCCAAAGTCAATAAAGGCATAGTGCCTGAAACATCACCGTTTTACGGTGTATCAGATGTCAATATTTGCTTCTTGGTTTACATCTAAAGAACAGAACAGTGAGAGCAGGTACACGTACTACTAAACCAAGTCAAGGGCCCAGTGTGTGTTATCCTTACCTGAACCATGGTCATGACATGACAGGGGTTTAGCAGATATATAACAGTCTTGGTCGCAAATTTGAACCCTACTTCAACACCAAAAGTCATACACAGAGCGACTAGCAACAGGTTCTTGCCCAGACTGTCCTCCTTTGACTTAACACAGTCCTTCCCGACCACTTTCAGCTCTTTGGACAGGTTTATTTTCTTCAACGCCACGCCAATCTCCACCAAAGAGATAATGATGATGAACAGAGTTTCAATGAACCGCTGTTGGGGCGCAATAAAGGCGGCACACTCAGGCCCCCCATTGCCCTCAAACTTAGGGTCCACACCGCCATAGACCCAGTCCAACAGGCTGTATATGTTATATCTGGACATATTCCTCTTCTCGTGTTGGAAAAGATACGAACAAGACGGAATAAAAGACGTCACACCGACTTCTTGACGAAACATGAACTGCAAGATTTCTCTTTCGTAAGTCGTCCTGTGGCACAGAGGTAGACATGAAGGCTATCTACCGCCTTGATGTGTTCAGATAGCTTCAATGACAAAATTGAGCTATCTCCGGATCCTAAAACATGCAAAAATTCATCTGACAAAAGGTGGTCGTGAAGAGGGCAAGTCTCTCTCCTCCTTAACTTTTATCACATGTACAAACAGTGCTGACCGGGGCTAATAACTCACTGCAAGGAAGGTTTGCTCATACGCTTCAAAGCTGTGCTGTGTGTATAGCGCGCTAGCACATAGCAACCCAGCCTGCTAAAAAAATATTTTTCTCCCCTGGATTTGTTCTTCCAGGCTGTGCAGCGTGATAGGTTATTGATGATGAGGGCAATAGTGACACTGTTATATTTTAATATTAAATTTATATCTGGGGTTATTACGTTAGTGTTACTTATCTAAGTGCACTTTAATTACTTTAGCGATCAACTGGAACCATTTGAAGAGCTAATTAATTATCTTGCTGCCTGACAGTTAAAATTTTGGGCTTACTAAAATCACACGTGAGGGTGCTTTCGCGTAGAATCGGATGTTCCTATACGTGTTGTATTATAATTTTTTTTTATTTTAATATGGTAATAATATTTTAGTTATTAAAACGTGAACATTATTTAGATTACACATTACATTATACATATGTTCGTCTTAAACCTTTACTGTTGTTGACAATTTACATATCCTCTCCTTTTATTATATTTCAACTGCAGTGCCACATTTATTAATTTATAGCAAATTTTGGTATTTTACAGAATGTAATGGAAATATTCATGTTTTATATATTTTATTCAAATAGTGTCACAGCAAGAGGTTTTTATAACACTTTGCCAAATACTTGAATTGTAAGCCAGCAATTCTCGATTGATGTACAAAACAACAAAACATGCCTGCTGCCAGTAACAACAAAACCCCTCAGAGAACTAATTTGTATGATGGTTTCCCATGTTGATGTTTGGCAAGTTCTTTCCATCATAGAAAGAGGTAATGACATATGCATGCTTCATACTAATTGGTTTGGGATGCACTTCACAATGGCAAACAGACTTTACAGGCAGGAGGAGGCTGTGTAGAACTGGCACACTGGTATGAAATTGCAGAAATAAACTAAATGTATCACAGCACTGAGATGCATCTAATGTTTCACCCTCACCTTTTAGTAGTTGGACTCACTTTTCAAAACAGCCACAAACTGATCTAATAGTATTTACATTATCAGTGGACTTGAGTGCAGGGCCTGAATGCAGGTAAGCATCAGTGTTGAGACATTGTCCTGTTGCCTAGAACCACTTTGCTTGGTAACAGGAGAAAATAACATTTGGTTGCATCTGTGTTTTAGTTGGAAAAGTGTTTGCAGTTTTAAACCTGAATCTATAAATAACTCTGTAGATAAAATTTTACATATTTTTAATGACACCATTTACAATTGTTAATATCCTTTTTGTGTTGTATTGTACTTTGTACAGATTATTTTGAATTGATGTAAGTTGAATTATTAAAGAATAATATATAAATATTGTAGAAGAAAAATGGGATTACATAACACAGGGGAATTAAAGAACCCCAAAACTCAGGCAAAGAGTTATGCAGGAAAGAGGATGGCTGTATTTTACCTTATTAACTATAATAATATTTGTTAGGGTACAGTTTACAAGCTAGTGTTGGTTAAGCCTAAAGGTCTTGCTGGAGAATGTAGAGATGAGCAAGGAGGAGGCTAAAGATCATCTGGCCTCCCAGCACTTGATCCAGAGGGATATGAGAGCGAGCTAGTCTCCAGGCTCTCGATGCTGGACTTGTTATGAAGGGATGGCCAGGCAGGGGCAACTTTGTAAAAGTAAAAAGGTGGAAAGAGGCCAATTATAGGAATGAAGAAAAGTGAGAAAGAACAGCTGCATGGGGAGAAGGGCAGCTGCATGGTTTTCGTTAAGAGACACACTCAGTCTGTAATACTTCAAATCGACATCTGTATGTGTCTTAAAAAAGCCTTGTTTATATATATATATATATATATATATATATATATATATATATATATATATATATATATATATATATATATATATATATATATATATATATATATATATATATTGTAGAAAAAACTATTACTGGGTTGTATGTCAAGTTGAAACTCCCTAATGTTTTTTTAAGCTCAATGCTATTCCAAAAACATTAGGATTCACAGCTCACTCACCAACTTCTGTTTTGGAAAAAAAAAATTAGCCAAGTGTTGTCACAACTAAATCAACCTCTTGTTCAAACATAAACTAGATTATATCTAACACAAACATACAGAAAGAAATGCATGGGACTGAGTAGGCTTTTACACCTGTCAGTGCTGTTTGTAACGGGCCTGTACTGGAAGGTACACTACATGCCAACTGCATTTAGGATTACTCACAGTTTATTGCAACTGTATTTTGAATAATTCTGCAGCATTGTACAAGTCTTTTTTTATTATTGTGTGAGTCACCAGGGGGCGACATTGCCATTTTTCAATTTTGTTTAAATGAAAGCAGTCAAATCACTTGAGTTTTATTGAGAATGTGTATGTGTGAATTTAATCAAATCTCTACTAAGATTTCTTAGTACTTTTACTGGTAGAAGGAATTTAATGCCAGCATAGTGTGATAAAAGTAAATACTATACAGCTGCCAAGCCACAATTAGAAGCAATGCTTAGCATTATTTAGTGGAGATGGTTATATACAATAGTGAATAAATCACTATGTTGTATCTGACTAAACCTCTTACAACAGTTCAGTTAATAAAAAGTGTGATTTATTTTTTTTGTTTAATATTTGCTGTAAGGCTTTGGGGAGATAGAATCTAAACATGTATTAATTTATTAATGTATTAAAAATATTTTATGAATCTATGAGGTTAGTGTTGGTCGTTTGGTGTGAAAAATCAATGGGCTCCTGGGTGGGTGGCTGGGCTCTGATAGGGCTCTACTCCTCTTCACCGCAAAGCAAGAATCAGTCAAGGATATTAATCTAAACATCAGTCATGCATGGGGTACACCCCACAAGGAGAATCAGCCTGCTCATCCATGCATCTCCTGGGGGATGTAGTAGGGGAGTTGAACGGGTAAGTATGCCGGGGTATCTTCTCAGGAGATGTAATGTGGGCTGACTTTAGGCGCACATATGATAAAACCCAAACTGAAGAGGTTGGCACTATCCAAACTGAATATTCATGCCTGCTTCACTGAATTACATTTGATCTATTTATGTCAGACAGGTCAAAGAAAAGCTTACTCTCGTTACCTGCAGGAAGCAATATGCGACTCCAGAGCAGGAAAAGTGGGTTGCTGTATTTCTGCGTAATATGTTAATGTATCTCATCTTATTACAATCTAATCCTCCAGCAATAATAATAAGTAGCGGCACTATTGAAATTCAGGGACGGTCCATTTTCTTATTACCCTCAATATGCTGTATTTCATTTCCCCATATCACCTTTTAAAGATTTCTCCCCCTGCATCATTTTTGTTTCTACTGCTCCACTGCCGTTTCATTCTCCCAAAGACAAGTACAGCTGTCGACTTGCTTCCTCCATGAGGATACTCAACAGTGGCTGCAGGGCATTTGAGTTTTCCACTCCACAGCTAATGTAATGTAGCACTACTGCCTGCACACTAACTGCCACAGAAACCTGTCAGCATAGTCAATTTTAAGTCACTAATCAATTCAATAACCCTAGCTGCTGGTGATATTAGAGTCAGGCAGATGAACAGGATGTGCCATCTTAAAATGCATTCACTGAAATTAATCAGTTAGTTATATGTTAAATGACAGAACAAAAATGGCCAAATTATTGCTGTCAACACTTAGATTAAATCAAATCTGTCCTCCAGTGGCTGTGCTTAAGTATACAAGTAGGTCATAAGATATTTATTTACAAATTAATTTGATTGTACAATGCCATGGGGTCTTCACTTGTCCCAGCAGCAGAGCACAGTGTCTTGGTCTTTATGCTTGAAGAATCAGCAGAGGTCTAGGCGCTGTCTTCTCTATAAGGCAGATACAATGGCACATCTAAAAATGCAAATGAAATGAATAAAACAGTAGAAAAATATAAAGAAAGTTAAAAAGACATAATCTGTTAGCCAAAATAAAAATTTGTATTTTTTTATATAGTAATAAACTTTAATAACAGATGCACTGACTGGGTAGTGTTTGTTGGTTTAAGTTACACAATATTCAGCATTTCTCATAATATGTACACTCCAACTAGTTATGGTACGATAACCCCAGTCGTCATTTCATCAACCACTGCACTGAATTCAATTAATTAGCACATTCCATAGGAACACAAGCTCAGCTCTTATTAAATGCTGAAAATCACTGTTTTCATTAGTTACAGCTGTTGGCAAGTTAATTAAAGTCTTTGTTTTACTCGGTATGGGAAATAATGAATTTTTTGTGAATTCTGTTTTAAAGTAAACAGTAGGCTACCGTTCACATAATTGTCTTTCCTGCAGGAATTAAATAATAACAACAAAGCCTCTTCACCAAAGGCCTTGTGGCAGACCTGCAGGGGACCAGTACCTGAAATAATCCTTTAATGGTAGAAAAATGTCTGAAGTTTCTTCAGCATAAATAACCCTCTATGACCAACCTTCAGAGGGCCTGCTAAAGAGGACTAGGTGCACATAGTCCTCTTGTGTGTTACGTACTTTAGTGGAAAAACTAGTAAATCAATTGAGTTGTTCAACTACATGCCAATATGAAGCATGAGACTCTAGGTTGAAATGGACAGGCAAATTGGAAAGGAGGTGCTCTAAAGCAATTTCCTTATTTACAGTTAATTATACTTCCTTGTCAGCGACATCCATTGGCTTAAAGGTCAGACATCAGTAAGCCACTGAAAGATGTCTGACACACTGAACTAAGTGCCATATTATCTGCATGCTCAAAGAATGACAAAGTTTATTCATAACCCTATATAATCTGTCTTGTCGTACTTTTTAAATGTGAACTAAATTGTATTCTTTAGCCTGAAGTCATAGTAACTGCACATCCTCATTACAGTGATCAATCCACCTAACCTCCAAAGTAAAGTGTGTAGTTTTTGTTAACTTGGCTTTTCACCGACACCACTGAATGTATCCTTTCCAATAATAATATTACATTTTTATTTATTTTTTCTTTTCATGGACTGCTTTCCAATGGTGGTTTATTTTATTTTTTTGCTCCACAATTTGTACAGTAGCCCCTATGGATTAACCAAACACTTACTTCAAGCTGCTACCTGCCTCCTTACCAGCAAATATTACTAAAACAAAATCTTTCACAACACAACTTTAACATTTACATTCTTGACTGTAGGTTATGGAAAGTCCTTCGAGGATTTTATACTCATCATACGGCCATACAATATCCCAATGAGTGCACCTGGGGCCTCCAGTTCAGGACAAATTTTAATGGATACAGGATACTTTTTATATTTGATCATATATTTCGAAATACAAGGTAAGAAAGCTAGCGTTACTTGAGCTAGTCTATTTATTTTTTTATTTCACTGTTATGGTTGCTCTTGATCTAATATTTTATTAAAAGGTTTAACTAACACTTCCTTGTGCGTTTGTAGTTAAAAAAAAACATTCAAAAAGTTTTTAGTGGCTGTGTTTAGTGTTAGCCGCTGCTTCAATTGTTAAAAAAGTGTGTTAGCTAGCTAACTGTAGGCAACGTTTAAAGCACTATGTACCTATTAGTGATGTATTTCAGATATGTTACTAGTTAATCTCATTTGATATGCTTGGAACAAAAGAAAGTGCTCATTATGTACAGGGCCACTTTTTAATTCATTTAGTTAAACTACTATTAAAATACAGAATTGCAGTTTTCTAGTCAATGTAGTGTACTAAAAAGTGATGTACTAAAAAGTGAGTGCAGAAATGTGTCGGTCTGTGTGTCTGACAAAGCAGACTCCCAAGTGGCTTGATCTGTCTATTACGCCAACATCTCTGAACTGCATCAATTGTGGTATGTTTTTATATTAAGCGAACCCTGCAGTGTATTTTACTCAAACACTCAACCACAGACTAACAGACACATGAAAGCACTTTATCTTTATTCACTGTAAAGAGCAGCAACTTCTGGATAAATGAATGGAAACAATTTATCAGTAGCCCCACACAAAGCCAGTAATAAAAGAAAGGTGGACATGTAAACAGAGGTTAAAAACAGTAGGGAACATTTTTATGCCTGTCGGGATTTGCCTGTTAACAGAACAACAGACGACAGCTTTCTCCTCTCAAAACATCTTGCGTTTCATTTAGCGAGAAGTTCACAATACTAAAATCAGGCCTGAAAGATGCACTTTAGCCCTATTTGCTTTTTTTTAGCATTAGCATCCATTGCTAACTAGTCACTGAGGTTACCTGGTTCTACAATGGCTCTAAGTTAACATTTCTATTATAAAGATATTGTATATTGTAAAGATAATCTCATTATGTGACTGCCAGTGTAAAAATCATATATTGTGAGTCTTGGGGGCATATGTCTCATGTCTTTGATTTTTTGTGCACCTGTTTGTACAAATGTAACAATTTAAGTGTGTGTATTTGGGGTATAGGTTCACATGCTAGTAAAATTCTTATATTTTTTGTGGTTTTTCTTGTTATTTTGCAAACTGGATGGTAGCTCCAGTTGAAGATGGCACTCACTTGTTTATTTACGGCTTATGTTTCATTAAATTTTGTCTATTTTTTCAGTTTGAGACAAGACAAAAAGCACAACACTAGTGCAGCACACAAGCACAAAGCACTGTATTGCCCTAGAAGTAGTGGTATAAAAAACTGCCATTGAATTTATAATGGATTGTTTCATTTATTATAGCAAGCACAAGCAAGCAAACAACCTTGTATGTCCACGTGGGGGGTTTGAAAGAGCTCATTTTCCCTGACAAGCTGAGAAAAATGGAGCATTTAGTTTTAAACATAATGGTGTTCCTGTGCAGTTGAAGGCACCTATGGGCAGTCAAACTGGACTGCAGCCAGGCAGCAACAGTAGCCTTCGAAGTCACTAGACAACTGCACAGTCCTGTTTATTAACACACTCTGTAATGTGCACTTTAAAGTCTTTTGCCTCAGGTAGTAAAATGTTATTACAAAAAAAATAAAATAATCAAAGCTTCAGGGACGAATCTTGGCAGTGTTGCAGACGGGCTTTCAATATTTTCAGATTTTAGCCAGATTTTAGCAAATTATCTTACTAGGTCAAATGGCTGAAATGTTGCTGCACCTTAAGGCTAGAGTTCACCGGTGCAGCTATAAAGCATATTAACATGTTTCTGTAAAAGCTAAATGTTACTCTTTTTACCACTGCAGTAGTCCACATTTACTTAGTGGCTCTGACAGCATCAGAGTCTTTAACTCCAAACCTGAAGTTACCATGAAAATTATGTTTAAATCTCTGTACAATAGTAAACAAACTGTTCAGTTATGTAACTGTGACACTGATGCACAACATTTGATCTCTAAAACACGAGCTTATGTGCACATTTAAGAAAGGTATTGGATTTTGGCAGTTTTTTTGTTATGTGCAGGGACATTGTCACTGCAGTTTCACTGTCGGGAAATGGCAAAACCTCATCTAAATATTACAAACCAAATATGTTGCATGCACAGTCTTGTTTTGCACAGTCAATAGATCCCACCATCTTGAATATTTGCATGTTTGAGGCTTAAATGTGACCAAGAAGGGCCCTGTAACTCCAAGACAAATACATCCTTTTAATCCCCATTTCCATTTGCAACATCTCATACAATAAACACACAATGAGCAGGCGACCAATGGAGTCTTGTCGCGGAGCATACAGAGAGCAAGTTCCCAACAAAACGCCAAGTCCTTTTTTCCTGGAGCTGTGTTTGCAGAAGCCTTTGATCTTTCGATGCATATGGACATGCAGTGAAATTGCTGGACAGAGAAAACAGTGTACAACTCTGCTTGCAGATGCTGCTAATTCACAGTTAGGTTTGAATAGTGCACAAGGTACCGCTCCATGGATATGATCTCTACTGTACATTTACAAATACCATAACACCAAGTGTTACAGAGCTTAATGTAAGACAGCAGTAATTATCCCATGTAAAAATAAATGACATGACATATCCATATTCACTAAAACTATTGGAATCAATTTCACAATATCTACAAATTCACAACTTAGTTACAGTATTCTGTGCAGTAATTTTATTCTGTAATAATTTATTAAATTTTTCTATTTGTCTACAGATTTCTATCCATTCAGAGATTTGCATCAGTGCTGTACAGGTTATGCCGTATAAAACATATAATTCTTAATGCTACTGTATAGCATAAATATACTTATAATATACTTTGAATATTCTGTATCTTACTGAATGGCATTTTTTGCTGAGGCTCACTCTGGCCCTTTGAAGAAAAATGACTCCATGAAAAATAGCAACATAAAAGAACACAATTTTCTCAAATGTATATTTTGTCAATAATCAAACTATTCCTTTGACTGAGTTAACACAGACATTTCAGAATTGTTGTAGATTGGTTTGTAAAAATGTGTTTGTTGGAGAAGTTGTCATGTCCCACACTAACATTATTTGAGCCACAAAAGTGATGGTTGTGTGATTCTGAAAGTGTCTTTGCTCCTTTTTGCCATCCACAGACATAAAGACAAGTGCATCCATCCTACAGCTGCACATCTTCACTTAAGACCGTTAAAGACATCCATCCTTAATGTTGTAAGTGTGCAATCCTTTTTAGACTATATTCAATAATAGCCTATTTAGTTGAAATAAATGTTTATTTTTAGAGACATTGATTATAATAGCACAAATTATCCATGTTATTCCATTTGTAACGTCTGTGTTGGCGGTGAATGTTGTAGAGACATGGGCATACAGCAGCACAGTGTGTGTTTGTGCACTAAGCTGGACCTTTGCTTAAATCTGTGTAGAGTCAAATAAGGGTAAAACACTTTCAGATCTTTCTGCCAGCCCTAAATTAGCATCACATCAATATGCACCAGTCCTTTACGAATGTGTGTTCATGTCAATGCTGCTGACGTTAGGGTGAGTAAGAATGATGAACTACATAAACATTGATTCTAAGCCATAGTCAGTGTGACAAACACCATTACTGGAGGTTGCAGACATTTACGTGAACAGATTGTCATGCATTAACCTATGACTGATACATTGTACATGGTCAGGTTATTAATACAACTTTAGTGAGGCCACAACACTGTTCAGTCATTTACCTATGCCTACTACTCATATAGTGGACAGCATGTAGGGGGACCAAGACAGAAACGGCTCTTCAAAGACAGTAGAATAAAAAAAAATGCAAAATGTGTCTTAACAACGGCAACAGAAATATATATAAACATATACTAAAATAAGTTAATACACCAAACAATGTCACAGACAAACTGAAAAAAAGAAGGCGCCCATGTTAAATATACAACTGAAAACAAACTGTAACTGGTGTAATTCAGAGAAGGTTCCAATTGGGACATATCTCTTTAAACTGAGCAGACAGTCTCCAGGGATGGAGTGTCTCTGTCATTGAATAAAGCATGGATAAATAAGACATAGTGGCTTTTGTTGTTCAATCCAAATTAATAATGATATATATATGTAGATCATGAAGTTAACACCAAAAACTTTAACACAATAAGTTCATTAATATAACATAAGTTGAGTGAAATGCTTATAAAGTTATAATGGCTGCAGATACTTATTTAAAGAAAATAGACACAACAAAGTGTGCCTGTCTTTGACACACAAAAAAATTAATAAAAATTCCAACGAACTTGAGTCTGAGGTAATGGTGGTAGGTTTGCTGGGCTCATAGAGACAGCACAACATGAATGCACATGATATTGATATTTGTTGAATATGTCGTGTCCTTTATTCCATTGTTCAACACAAATGGGCAGTTTCACACTTGGCTTGGATGGATGGGGCTTCACTGTGGACACCAGTATATTTACATACTCCATGTTATATACAAACAGACCTTTGTGCATTAAGTGTGTCCTGTAATGTGAGTATTACTGTGTCAAAGCCTTTTTCTGTATGGTGTGTGTATTTACCAAGGCACTCTCTGTCATTGAACATACTCCGCCAGTTAAAACAATAAGATCCAGTGGACAAGAAAATGTACAGGCACACTCATGAGATGTGAAATTCCAGATAAATGTGTTTGGTCTGTTGAGATTCAGTGTGAGCTGAAGGCCAGACACTGATAATTATTAATTATGTTTCTATGGAACCATACTGGCTGCCCCGGGCTATTAGTGCACAGTAAAACTGCCATCGAATGGCTCACTTGGCATTTTCAGATGTGTCAGTGTGTGCCTCTTTGTGTGTGTGCATGCATGTTAACTGGATGGATGTATTATAACCTTATTGTTGGTAATGATCTACAATGATAACTTCAAATGCATGCTTGCTCAAACTTATTATAAGCAAAGTGCAAACATGTCAAAACATAGTGGAAACACAATTTGACTACTCTACAAAATGGCAGGCAATTGAGAAACAGCAAAGGAACTCTTGGTTATTCACAACAGGGACAGGGCCAGAGCTGAAGAAAGAAATACCACACAACACAGTTGTGACATGAAAATGCACTGCCTCCAATGTCCACAAATACATGTGAATCTATTGTATGATAAAATTTGCCTTCCATTTATATGGACGTGCAAAATATAAAATTCTTAAGAAAACAGAGGTCTTTAACATTCAAGAACATATTCTTGAACTCGCACACACACTCAGAAAGATGTGATGAACGGCCTCCTGCAAACTCCAACCTTTGAACCACACTAGAAATAAGATGGTATTTGGTCAGATTCCATTTAGGTTGTTAGCCTTCATGATAGCAGGCTTTCTGTTGACGTATGTTGCCCAGTAGCCTAGATTGAAGATGAAGAAGAGAACTGGGAAAATTATGCGTGAAATTTTGTCCACTATGCTGACACGGTTGTAGGACTTCTTTGCCTCTGTGTAAGGGTCATCAACTTTTAAGGAGTGTTTGGCTGATGCTGTAGTGGCACTCTTGGAAATGGTCGTCAAACCTTGATCTTTGAGAGCGTAGGTTGTTCCAACAATGTTGAAGGTGTTGTTTGCTTTTTTGGTCAAAACAGTAGATTCTCTTCTCTGAAAGGAAAGAAAGCAGTAAAGTAAAGGGTGTCAGCAGCTGAAAGACTAGACTTTACTATACTTCCATTTGAACTCATAAAGAGGAAATAGAAGCAACACCACGAGACACGACACACACAAGAACAAAACAAAAGCCTAACCATATCTTTAATCCTGGCCATGTTAGCCTGAAACGGTTCCTGAAAAGAAAAGTAGAAAAGAAAAAAAGTTTACCACTTATATTAAATTGACCCAACTTACACACTATTTTAACTTAATACTATTACTACTGTCAATTCAGATCTACTTTATATAGTACAAATACTGATTATAAAAAAAAACGTCATGATAAAAATTCATGACAGACGCTAGGTTCAATTGTGTGTTGTCTCAGTGCAGAGCCTGGCTGGACTGGCACCTGATACTGCTAACAGTAGCAGCACAGAGCAGGATTTGAAACAGAGAATAACAACAGTGGCTGTAAACATGTCTGACAAACGGAATCAATGAGAGCAGCCAGGCCTGTGTAGACACACCGCCTGAGACTGAACAAACAACACAAAGGCTGTGTGTGATAACACTAGCTGGAGGAACTGCCCTCCGCTCGCTAACAGAGCAAAAATAATTATACTGTCTCTCATATTGTAATAGTACGGCAGACACAATCTTATTTGCTAAATTGGTGCTCTCAGCTAAAGTTGCTGCAGCAGAGGAACCTGTCAACCTCAAAGTTTGCAGTGCAATGTGAGGAGAACAAGTAGGGCACCAAGATTGATCACCGGGCAGAGATTTACTTTCCGGTGTGGCATGCGGTGTGCATCCCCGCTGTGGCCACTTTAACATCTCCAAAACTAAGTCATGCTCCAAAGTGCTTCACTTTCACAGCCCAATGTTTGACTTTTGTTCAGAACCAAGCTTGAATTTTTGCTCTACTTTTTTAGCTTCATTTACTTTTGCTTTCCTTAGCGCCATCTTTTTAATTAGCATAACTAATGTTCCCTATTCTTCTCTACCAAAGTCTTCATTCTGAATCTCTTTTCACACACAGCCATCACCAAATGTTTACTAAAATTGACATACACTCACAAAAAGAAGCACAGAGATGGCTTTACATGTGGCAGTGCATGTGATGAATGCCTTAAACATAACCAGTGCCTTTAATTATGCAAACAACTGTGTTGTGAAAATGCAACCTGTAGATGATGTTAGAAGTGGGCATCACAGTGACGTTAGTAAGCAGTTTTTCAAGATTTAAGGTGACAAGGTGCAGAAATGTGACAAGAAAATGTAAATTTGTCTTAAAAACAGTTTAAGCAGGGCAAAAACACTTCTTCCTGTGGCATTCTAACAGAGAAATAGTGAGCCTTGGGTTGCCTGAGGGGATCTGTCTTCAGTCAATCTATGTAGTTAGAGTCAGGGTCTCACTGATATCCCCTGGATAACCACATGCTTTCTCAAGATATTGGTTCCTCCACATCTCATACCATCATGGCTCTTCTCCATCACAGACTGGCTTGTGTCAGCAGGAAAAGCTCATGACTACTATAAGGTCTTGTATAACTTTTATTGTTGTAACTTAGTCTTTAATTCTATTCATTAGTGATCTCTTCTACCAATAAAGTGACAAATCAGCTGACTGGTTAGTAACTGGCCTGTCTCTAATTATTAAACTGTATGTGGCATTAGACTGTTCTTGTTTTTATGAGCCTAATGCGACAGAGCACATCATTCTCTTCCAGCCAAAGATTCCTCTGCTATATTCAAAGTCATCTGGCTGTAGGCATAAATATCCCCAATTACAATTCAGTTATTGACCTTGTCGTGAGAATTTCTGCAAATTGTTGCCTCAGAATTTGGTTTTGAGTGTGATTAAGTATCCTTGGGCTTAATGTGCTTCTGTTCTGCCTCTGGGAGGCCGGTGTGTGCATGTGTGTATGAACATAGACCTTGTGACAGTCTGTCCCTGTCTCAAATTCAGCATGAGGTGTTGGCATATTTAATAGCCTCAAGTCAGCATGCATGCCTGACATCTTGAAAATTGTCTATATGGCCTTTTTTGGGTAGCAGAATTGTATTTGGAAAGGCTGTTGTATTACAATTTTGGATTGAGCATTCATTATTTATAATAATCAAAATTAACTATGTTGCGGCTATTTGATTTATTAATTTTAACTTGTAGACAGTTCAATTTCCTTTTATTAATAGGAGGGGGGCAGTTATTTAAGTTGGAGAAGAACATTTAATATAATTAGCTCTTTTTAGCTTCATCCATAAGAATCTTTCTGTGTTTAAACTGAAGTTTGCAACATGAGAACATACATAATGATAATTACCATGTCGCTACTATTCTCTCATCAGCTATTGTCTCTGTAGATGGAGCTGTTTGAGCTGCAGGTGTGAATCCATGTGATAATACATTTGTCAGCTCGATGGTGAATGCAGCATATAATATCTGGCCTGTGGTGTACAATCATGTGTAGGAGAATACACAAGCTTTTATTCTAACCCACCAACTAATTTCTGTAATAAGCAGACCTTTACCGCAGAATGGAGAGCAAATTAGCTGGATCGCTTGTCAAATAGAATCGTTATCTGACATAAAGAAAGAAAAAGGCTAAGAAACTTCATAACTACCAAAGTAAATGAGCTTACATTGACTCCTCTTTGAGTTTCCTTTGCAGAGCTAAAAGAGAAGGTGGCTCCTGTATGTGACTGGCGTCTCAAACCCTGCCTGTGATTATTGAATGTTTTTTAAGACAGAAAGTAAAGTGAAGTGAAATTATGACCATAATGTTCCCTTATACATTGTCCTCTCACTGGTTCACTGTATTGTTAATGTGTTATACAGTGGCTCAGTGTAGCAGGGACTCGGATGGGAAAGAGCCATGTCTCCCTCAGTGACCCCATTCTTTTTTATCTTTCATGACAACTGCATGCTCAGCATAGCCCCCGAGAACGCAGCCCAGGCTTTTGCCATTAAGACGAGGCATCAAAAGAGAGAAAAAAGCAAGAAGGCAAAAAAAAAATTCACCCGGTTGCTGTGTAACTCTGCAAATGATCCCCACTGACTGAAAAGTTGTGTAGCAGCAATATGCAAGACTGCCAATCACTCAGGACAAAATATCACGCTGTAAAAACTGTGTCAAAGTGTCTGTATATTAGTCGCAGAGATAGATCTGTCTGTCGCAGTGAAAGGGATAAGCTGCTTCTTCTTCTCATGTTGTGTCTGCAGCTGATCGAAGTGTTGGCAGCAATGAAACGGCAGCAATTACCGCGTCTCATTCACCTGAGCACGACAGGGATGAGGGGAGGACTCTTAAATTGGTTTCAGACCAAAAGACCATTCCTGAAAATTTAATTTTGCCGTGGAGTATTACCCCATTATATGTGAGAAAAAAGGTCTGGTTACACTTCGGTTAACAGCCATTAATCGTTGTCCTTAGCGTGGCTTGTGTTGCTGTAAAAAGGCGATCAATGGGACTAAGGGGCTAAATGGCTGGAAAAATAATGCATAATTTTGTTTTCAGAGGCATACTGCAGGCGTGCTTCAATGCAAATACAATTGCTTGTGCTTCCCGACTGTCAGTAATCAGAGCGACTATGTAAACCCCACAGGTGGTCTTGAGAACTGCAGTTATCAAATGTCACGCTTCTCCGTAATTTAAACGCTTGCCTCCACACAAATACCATGCTAAAAATATGCAAAAAAAGCTAAATAAATGGGTTACAAATTGAATACAGATTGTAATAGGAAAGTCCCTGCCAGAACATTTTTAATCATTGGATATACGGCCCGTTACCAAATCTTGTGACGTGTCATATCGTGTATGCCTCCGGCTGACTTGTAGAAGAAGTTACACCAGGTTGCTCCACTTTCACGAGCTGGACCTACCTTATTTTCCGGGCATTCATTTGTCACAGCTCTGCACTTATTTCACACTTTAGCCACAGGTCTGTCATTTTCCTTGTAGCTTTTTTATTAAATTTTTTGTTTGCGTGGCCACTCAAACACCATCTCATCCCCTCTAATCTGTTTCATTTGATGAGACCAGTTGTTTCATTGTTGGAAATATCGCAAATTTCCATGCTGAGATTATTATTATGAGAGCTTTGTCGGGTCAGGTTTTATTTATGCAATCTCATCACAGCTTCTGTTCGGGGAGCCAGAGACCCCGGCATCAACATTTGGCACTGCTCTATCAAAACAGAACCTATCCCCAAATTGAGCACTAGATTCTCATTTTTAGATGCAACGATAAACAAAGACACAAATGACCCAGATGTTTGAGAGATTAAAAAGATGTAATTAATAGATTAAATGCCACCCTGAAGTGATGTTCCTGAATAATCAACCCCCACTTTACTAAAGCTCAATTATAATGTGTGGAATAGGTTTAAGCACTGGTATAATGTGCACATATGCTGCCATCTTAAATCAGGGCTAGAGTCCGTGGGAGTTTACCTCAGTTTCTGCTCGTACCGCCCTCGCTGTCCCTGTTCCATTTGCCTGTTAATGAATAAATAAAGGCTCTTTCGATATTCCTAATAGAGTACCACTGTCCGCTTTAAGCAGGGAGGGCACTTTCATCAGTTTCCAAACTTCCCTCTGCAAACAGTTAGGGGACTTCTCAAAAGCCTTTAAATGAGGGTATATTGGACCTGTATCTACGTTCACATACGCAGAGAACCTGGCACCTATTTCTCAGGTTCTTAAAAGTTGTAAGTCCTCTTCTGTGGCTTAAAAAGAGCAGGCTGGTGATTCATGACCTGAACCTGCGTGAGTTTGTGCCTTTCTTGCTGCTGCTGAGAAAATGTGTCATACTGATTTAAAAGCGCGCATTGACCTGGTCTGCACTCTGTACTCACATGTGACCATATACACTGCAAATGAGTGTCTGTCTACCGATGAGTCATGTCTGTATAATGCTGTTTTTATAGATAAAAGTAAATGGGAGCTTTTGTCTTCTTGTAGCATTTTAAATTTATAAAAATAAAAAATAAATAAAAAGCAAACTTGCAGGTGTTGCGTGTCCTCGTGTTTTTTGTTATTGCAGAATAATTTGAAATAGAGTGACTTACCCTTATTTCCATGCCCTCTCTTTTCCCATCCCATGCCCAGCTGCGTTTGGTGAAGTAGTTGACTGTGGCAAACTCAATCAAGGCAGAGAAGACAAAGGCATAGCACACAGCCATGAACCAGTCCATGGCCGTGGCATAGGCCACTTTAGGGAGGGAGTTTCTAGCACTGATGCTCAGGGTGGTCATGGTTAGAACAGTGGTGACCCCTGAGAATAAAACCAAAGGATCAGTACAAAGAATTTATGTTTAATATGCACAAAAAATTCCAAAACCATCAATAACAATAACTCACTTTATTTTAGAGATTTTAGACACCTTTTCTACCCAGTCAATTTCCTCTTTGGGAGGCTGAGGTTTATAAAGAATACAGTGGGACAGAAATGCTTAAAATCTCCACAATAAACAAAATATGAATACAGATGCATGTATTTAAAATCAGATACTCAAACAAAAAGACAGTCTGACAAGTTTCATGCAGGTTGAAGACAGTGAACACTTTGATTACAAAATATGTAGATATCAAGAAAGTGACAAGACCCCAAATGCCCAAAATTAATTCTTCTCCAAATGACTCTCAGAAATTAATACTGACATACAGTATCCAAGCTCAGTACTCACAAAGGGCCTCATTGTCATAGTAAATGAACTGTGTAGTGGGTACCCATTTGACAAAAGCCACTATGTAATATGACGCCATGTCTTTTAGGATAAAAATACATAGACAGTGCAGTACTGAAGCGTTTACTCAGTGGTGAAGGTCACAGATTACAAAAAAGAATAATGGGGTCTACTTCCTGACAGAATGGATTTCTTTGTGTGTGTGTGTGTGTGTGTGTGTGTGTGTGTGTGTGTGTGTGTGTGTGTGTGGCATGCCTAATGGCTAAAATGAAGTTTTTTTTTGAGATTTATATTTAGAACCCTTTATAAAAATAATAGTGGACAATTTGAGGCCACAGAGCTGAGATGTTATTCTAAAATGATGTAGTTTATATATTTGATAATGAAGGTTGGACTTTGTCTGGACTCTTTAGTACAAGTAATTATTAGTGCAATTATGCCACCAAATGACACGTGGTGCAAATGTTAGGGTAATTCACAAAAAATATAAAAAGATGACTTTATCCATGTGAAGGTACTGTCCCAATAATGACATTTCACATGTGGATTTCCTAGTTAACATAATTAGCACGCACGTTGCTGTTTTTTCAATGGCCCTCGTATCATGTATGCTCCTTCATCTGCATGTATGCTTCAGTTCCCATTCTTAATGCTAATCACTGCACAAACATCAATGGGGCACTCTGTACCTTATGCAGAAAAACAAAAAACTAAAGACAAGCAGGAAGGGCACATCAAGTCTTGTTTATAAGTGAAGCTGATCTAAGCAGACACATTGTTTTTTGACATGAAGTGTGCACGGGTGAATAAATTACATGTAGACAAAATAATAATGCGTTTCCACATTATTATGCGTTATACAGAGAGGCTACGGTCAAGTGCACAACTAAACGTGACAAACAATAATAATTATACCATGATGGCTTTTGTACAGCTTACCTGCGTCTAAACATTTTCCATTAGCATTTAGTTTTGAAGTAAAAGCCTGGATAGGTTAAACTGTATTCATTAAACAGTGGCTCCTCTTAAGGGGACTATAGGACTTTCTGAGATTTTTAATCATATGTTGTAATTTTGGATTTTAGACAGGTAAAAAAATTACCACAATACTTTTTGTTTGGGCATTACATAAACAAGGGAGCTCTTCACAGCAGTTTGTACAGTTGTTAAATATGGATCTTCTCACACTGCATCAAGTGGACTCTATTTTACCTTTCACAGATTGACCAGGCCTCTGGAATGAAAGTGTCATAGAGTTGAATAAGGACATAGTTGAGCACTCACCAAATACAGTGCGTGCAGGAACTGACTCTCTGTTTAGCCAGAAGGAGACCTGAGACAGTATGACAGTCATGATGCACGGGAGGTAGGTCTGAATCACAAAATAGCCTATTTTCCTTTTCAAATGGAAATATGTTGTCATCACAACATATTCTCCTGTGAGAGAGGAGAGAGAAACAGAGACAAAGACACATAATTATTAATAGGGCTATGGCCAGTTCAGAACAACACATGCGAAAGTAACTTTTATTAAAGTCAGAACTGAAGCTTGGAGCTTCATCAGAACTGTAGATACAATGCAACAACCAAAATTATTGTATTCAAATTGTCATGTGACTTTAACATAAAAACACCTACTGCTAAAAGAGCTTTGTGTTTTGTGCTTTTTTGCTCACAAAGATGTGAATATTTTATTAACTTTGGCTCAGAAAGAATTAATATGTTCAGTATATCTGCAGTTTGATTTGCTCTCTCTTTGCTATTCCCCTGCATCTCTGGGACCACTTGATATTGAAGGCTTCCTCCTGCACATATCTGGCCACTGATGGCAGCACAATGACAGAGTTCACAGCCCCGCAGCACCAGCTCTCATTGCCATGCCTGTAATCTGTGTAGCACAGATATGAGAAAACAGCGCTTCATTCCCTGAGGTGTTGTTTTCCTGAGCAGATTCTAACTAGAGCTGAACTGGCTCAACCCTCCCTCTCCCTCTACTCTCTTTAAACTCCATCAGGTTTTTCCTTGCATCCAGAAGCTAAAGCAGTTTTTATGAACGGTATCATCTGGAATCCACTGTGAATTTTTGTACTTGTAGTGAGACTTTAGTTGGGCTTGTTCTTTTGAAACACTTGACGTAAGAGTTTGTACCACTAGACACCAAAACAATAAAGATAGGCTCAAAGCAAAATGTTCTCCATAGAGCTCTATGGGTGCAATTATTTCAACAGCTGTTGCTGTCACTTTCTGCTTCCTGTGAAAAAAGGCTGAGTGCCGTCCAGCAATCCTTTTGATGGTGGTTCAGTTTCCAAAAACAAGGGATGTCTGACAGATCTCAGTGTCTTTGTAGCTGTATGAGTGCACGAGCTAGCAGCAGAGGTTACATCTCCCCAATGAAAAACAGTGTAACTTACTTATGACTTCTGTTTTTTATTAGTACCAGACAGTGTAGCTACTCTCTGAAGCTGTGTTCGAAAAAGAACTGCTTTACTTGGATTCTGCAGTTTTAGAGATGTTTTCATTGTTACTCACTGAGGACTTATATATTGCATATATACCAGTCTATCGCTACATTATCAAAAGACAGCTGCACTGTATTCAATTCTTATTGTTAGTGCTGTCTCCACATCAAGCCTTCACATTGTTACCACATCTATTTAAACAATATGAAGCTTTAGGCCCCAGTGGAGAAATGAGGACACTTTAACTGAGTGTGACACATAAACGGTTTTATGAGTATCTTTCAAAAGAAGTATTTAAGATCAAATAAATACATACATACAAGTTGGCCAAATATAATTTAATTTAGTATGTTTGAAGAAGCTTTAAGCTATAGTGCAAAATAAAATGGTACTTCTGGCATGTCTGGTTCTCTTCATATTACCCTAAATATAGATTTTCTAACAGATCTAAATAACAAAGAGTGAATCAAAATGACAGGAACTTCAGAAAGTGTGAGGAAAAAAGAACCAAAAATATAAAATAGAAATTTATTCAGAAAACTTAAAAAAGGAGTTGATATTTTAGAGAAGGAAGGGAATGCTAATGATGTTTTTTTATGATAAAACAAACTATGGACAGAAAAGAAAACAAAATTCAAAGCAGGCTTTCATAGAGTGGCACAACTGTGACCCGTGCGTTTTGCTGCAGCCCACTTCTGATCTAGTTTGTAACCTATTTCTGGTCTTCTTTTTTTACTGTCCCAACAGAAATTCAGTACCTGTGCTGGAGCTGATGGTCTCTTTGCCAATGACGTGTCCCAGTAAGTCGTACTGGTTGAGTCTTGAGCCGTCCTCTGCCACTGCCACTGACCTCTCGTCTCCCTGGGTCCAAAGGTAGATCACCTCATTGTTGGTGTAAGCGTCTGAGCAAAAGAAAGAAATTTATGTTATTAATAATTCCTGCCTTTTCATTTGCCATATTTGTTATCAGTGGGGACGGGCTCAATTATTGTTAGCTCTGGAGGTTAAATCCCAATGAGGACTTTTAAGGAGAAATGGTGTATTTATTTTTCTATTCCCTTGGTCTTATCAGCTGTAACTATAGAAAACTGATGAATCCCACTGTACTTCACTTGTAGCACTGTTCTTTGTGTTTGACAAATGACTTATGTAATCATATTTGTTGTTCATGCCATGCGGGGACACTTTTAGCACATTAGTTCTCCATCAGTATCAGATCTCTTGTGTGGAATGCACTGTTTGAATCCTCAGATTTTTTTTTCTCAATGGTAAAGGTGCCTACCGCCTGCAGAGATCAATCAATGGTGTGTTTCTGTACTGGGACCTGTGTTAAAAGCTGTTGTTTCGACCATCTGGTGGTACTTACAACTTCCAAACTTCAGAGGACAGGCGTGTGCATCCATCGGGAAATCCTCCAGGTGCATGGGGCACTCGGCGTGAATGGTCAATCTGAAACGGGGCAGAGACACGAGTACAGTGTTGAGAACAGAGCATTACGTCGGGGATAAAAATCTGTGTGCTCTCATGGAACATAAAAAGACTCATGGTAACATTCTACAGGACGTCTCAGTCTGGCCTCCAAATGGTTCTAGAGGTGTATGTGCTATGACAATGCAGTGGATTTCAGTTTTGTGTTGTGTTTGGCAATTGATTATTTAATATGTTAACACAACCTAATAGAATTAAATTTTGAAGGTGTTTAACCATGTAATGTAACCATGTCCATATGAAAGGTTAGCGCATGCAGAGTTGTGTCTTTGTTTGACTTGGTTCTGACAGTAGAGCGTTATAGATTTGGGATAATAGCTGACAGATTTTGGAAGTGAGCAGGTCCCCTGTTGCTACAGTGTGGCTGCCCACTGCTTTATGAGTCTCTGAATATTGGCTGTTGATGACAAGCAAAACAAAGGTCCCATGCCTGGTTCGGAAATGTTTTGTGCTTCACAGTAGAAATACACACATGCACTCAGGTTTACTGGTCAGGTGGCTAGTAAAGTGCTTTGTAAGTTAACAGGGCAATGGAGCATATTATTGCACTCATACAAGTTTAATCAACATTGGGTTTACATTTGCTGGGATAAAACAAAGCAGCAAACCATAAAACCATCCAACAGTGGACTAAATGGACTACGAACTGGGTAATTGTAACTTACTAACATCATTTATTGTACACGCATGAGTTCAGAACTGGGTCACTGGGGGTATTTCAGATCTAAAAAATAGCCAGCGTTGCGACTGACCCTTGGCCAAAGTTTTTAAAAGTATGACACTGTGTTTGTCATCCAGCAATGCCCCTTAAAACTCATTACGTGGCTCCAAATTGGATGTTTCACATGACCCTTACCACCGATTGTATTCAAGTCTTACCATTTCCGACTCATCGTTAATAATTAGTGAATATTTCTGTACATTCTTCATTTATTTTTTACCATCATGGTTTTTCTCTGGCACCGCCTGAACACTTATTAGTGCCTCAGTTGCCACATAAATGAATGCAATAATGTATGACATAAATCAAATGGGAGCAACGCTGCATATCATAAGGCATTTAACTGGCAATTAATTGGCTAAATTCAGCTCATATTTAAGCTGAAGTGACATTCTGACAAAACTGAATGTTTTTAGGCTAACAGATATCAAAATATATAGATAGTCTTTAAACAGAGTTTACAAGATGTTCTCGTAAGGCAGCATCTGTATAGTTTGTTATCTCTATTCAACATATTGACTGAGATATTTTTTCTAAATAGAGCTATTTGTAACTGCAGAGAGCATATTGTTGTTTTTAATGAACTGGAGCTGGCTAGTCAGTTTTTTGGACAAATAACATCATCTACATTCAAACCAAAATGGATGAATTAGATGAAGAATAGATTCTCTACAGTTTTAGCAAACTGTTTTTTGTGTGCTTAATGTCCAAGGCTATGAAAAGTAGAATTTGTATTTACTCATATCTGAAGCATCCTGAGTGCTTCGATTGTCCTAATTAAGAAGAAATACAACTACCCTTACACCCCACCTGAGGATGTGAATGGTCTCTCGTTATCAAGCGCTTTCATTCTAATGGAAGTGAAGGTGGTGAGTGGAGTACTTTGTTTAAAACTACTGCAGCTTTGTCAGACGGCAACTGTTCACCTCATTTAAAAAAATAATGACGCAATATTGCAGAATAGAGGTCTTTGTCATTTGTGCTGCGGACGTGCTGATTAAACGGATTTACACTCTTGTGCTTACAGCACCCTGACGGTTTTTGATTGATGACCTTTATTTCTCTTTACTTCACCCATGATCAATATGTGCTTATAAATGTGCTTTACTCGTGAGAACAAATACAGAACACATATAAAAAAGAAATAGAAAAGAGTTCATCCATCCAGATCAAGCAAAATTTCACTTCAGTTTTGATATTTTTCTTACATTTTGTGCTACTTTGTATTTGTCACCTAATTGCTGCCTGGTAAACTTAAGTAAGATGGTCCTTGTAACACGGCCATTAGAGCTTGATTACGTTCCTGGCCTTCGAAAAATAGCAACCGCATTGACTTTAGTCATGTGGGACCACAAAATGAAATTCTTTCAACATTTCATGTAAGCCCTTGGAAATCAATAGTGACCTTGTGGCTGAGCTTTTTTTCTGTTTTGAGGCAGCTTTAAGGCACTGAGGCTAAGCGACAGGAAAGGATTTTCCATTATCAGTTCTGTTCTAAAGATTGTTTGGTTAGATGGGTTAAGGTCAATATTTTATTAGCTAAATAATTTACTCCTTGTCAGCATCTGCAGTTTTGAAAATAATTTATCTATAGTAGGAGATAAGAGGAATGTGCTTTATGTAACTGACACAATTATTTAAAGACAACACGGTCTGTCGCTGCTTGTAACTTCTAACAGCACTTGAAAAGCAGCTCTTGAAGGTCTGTAATATTCCCATATAATAACGGTCTCTTTGATTTCCTTAAGTTAACAGTATTCACAAAGAAAGAACATTTGCAGCAGTGTCTAACCTCATGGTGTAGAGTAGTGTGCCATTGTCAACTAGCCGAAGGAGCTTGTTGGGAGTTGTCATGTTGTGGGCCACAGATTTCTTGCCGT
Organism: Neodontobutis hainanensis; assembly: GCA_024349245.1. Taxonomy (NCBI): domain Eukaryota; kingdom Metazoa; phylum Chordata; class Actinopteri; order Gobiiformes; family Odontobutidae; genus Neodontobutis; species Neodontobutis hainanensis. Next base: position 5,234,115 of record JALDNG010000008.1, on the reverse strand, counting down.
TGTGGAAGAACGTGTCTGGAGTCCAGATCTTACTGGCCAGCAGGTTATTGAGTGGCAAGACCTGCATGGGTCCATCAAACTTGAGCCTCTCGTCTCTCCAACTTTGGCGAAAGAACACATCAATGGTGTACTCCTGAGGGACACAGAAGTGTAGAGGTGAGAAAACAACTTTATTTACTTATTTAAAATACAGCTTATAATTCCCACTTGCTTTGAACTCTGTGTTTTTAGGTAGTGGAAGTGTAACCACAGTCAGAGACCGCAAAAAGAAAGGTTTTTATGCATTTGTTCCTGCAACAGAACCCCTGTTGTGTTATTTACCAATGCAAAACAACAATAAAAAGAATGTAGGAAATATGCAGTTAAATCAAATTTCCGTCACATTATTCATTCAGTGGCACCCTGTGTTGTAGCACCAGCCTTCGTTTATTTGATGCACAGATTTCATATGAGAGTTGCATAGGAATAAGCTATTCATATCTGGCACCACACTACCATTATTGGTAATCAATGAGAGCATGCCAGATGTGTGCGGCTAGAGTGAGCGATTGGGCTCTACTGTACTTCACCTTCGCGCTTTTCCCCGATGGCATGCACAAAAAAATATAGATGAAGTCATTTCTCAGCAGCAGTAACAACGGGAAGTCGGGTAAAGTGTACAGCATTCACTCAACACATCAACCGGGCTCCTCTGAACAAGCACCAGAGGGGAGTCAGGTGATTGATGCCACTGACCCACTGATGGCCTGAAAACGTACATTACAAGAAAACAATTACACGGCATCTGTCCTTTTAATAAAGCCCGCAGAGAGGCACGCTGACAGATAACGGCATGAAAGAACAACACGACCGTTCACTTTGCACCCTTCACTGTTTGTGTGTGCCCACCTTTAAAATATTCTCCTTTTGTGTCAATAATCTCCCCCCATCTTTTTCTTAAATCAATAAAAAACTTTAGAGCGCTGATATTTCATTGTATTATTCCATTGAAATTATGTTGCACATTGCTGTTGTCAGGTGAAACTTTTGTATCTACAAAACTGCCTCTTTTTAGGAATTGTAAAATACATATTGTGCAATATTACAATCTCTTTTAAGTACAGTGAAAAAAGCAAGGTTAGGCCCAACAGCAGTGTTATATGCAGTACATTCAACACATACATAATTAATGCTCTTTGTTTAAAGGTTGTTTTACCTCAGCATGTTGTGCACTGTGCATTCATCTTTTACAAAGCTAATGTTATCCGAATGGCTTTGGCCACTTGCAACATAGCACCCTCAAGGTCACAGGAATGACAAATGAACAGAGCAGTGTGAACGCTTGGACACGCACCATATGGTGATTTATTGTTGAGTGTCCTGTTTGTCTTTGACTAAAAGTTTTCATTTGTCTCATCTTGGTATAGCATAAGTCGAGAGTGTTTAAAAGCCTATTAGGGCGCTTGTATTCAGCTAATGCACTTTTTTCTCTTTTCCCTTCTTCTATGAACACCAGCGGCGATGCCAAATCACATCCCAATCAGTGTAAAATGCCACTAAAGAATAAACAGTTGCCCCTTTTCTCTCCAGCCATGTGTTTCCTTTGGACTGGAATCTCCTCTAAAATAAGGGGTGTTCATTTAAAGATTGAAAGGCCAGAGAGAAAGGAAAGTATAGTCAACTCTGCACAAGGCCAAATGGCACAATCTGATCCGATGCCAGCTGGTGTTCCTCCAGGGACTGTGTGATTGATTTCTCCTTGACAGAGGATATGGAGTGTAGCATTTACCCAGCAGTGCTGTTTAAAATAACTGTAAAATAACTACAGCAATAGCTCTAATGAGTTGTCACCATATAGAGCATGTTTCATTTTATGTTGACACATTCTAGAGATAAGTCATTATATTTGGCACTTTTCCATTAAAACGAGACTGCAAGTCTGTTTACCCTTTAGATATGTATGTTTTTCACACTGGATGTACAAAAACATGGTTATGCAATTAAATTATATACCATAAATATGGTATTAGTGGGTAGGGCACATGTTTGGCAGGAATAGAACTGACGAAAGTCTGGCCCAGGGGCCAATCACGGCACAAGGTTTGATTATATGCGGCCCTCAGATTTGGAGATAAAATGTATTGTGTATGGCCTCAACTGCAGCAGCTTTATTCAAACAGGTTCAAATCCAATTAAAACCTGTTGAAATCCAACTAAAACCTGTAGAAATCCAACAAAAACCTGTACTTGTGGAATAAGAATTTAATTGGGGGAGACAGTCGACCCTTGAAAAAATTCCCTTCATCAGGTGAGGCCCTTTTTGCCAAAAGGTTTGGACACCCCCGAAATACAATATTGGCCATTGACCAATATTAGGTACAATATTGAAGTGCCACGTAAGATTTCATGGCATTGAAAAATGTATTTTTAATTATTTACACAGTAGGGCAACATATCCCTGGAGTAACAACCCATAAAATCTAAACTTTAAATCTAAACTCCAATTACTTTAAATCTGAATACATAAATCCAGTCTGTCTATCATCATGAGACAGACAAAATTATTTAAATTTACAGCATTGAGTTGAGGCATAATACCGGGTTCCCTTACTAAACCCAATTACGACCTGAATGCTGAAAGGAAAGGGGATCATAAAACAAGTGAACAGAATGAGCCTGTGACTCTATTGCCAATGCATCTGGGCAAACAGGACTGACTGTGAGTGACTGTTCGAGGAAAGTGAGGAGAACAAACCAGCAGGGCTGATGCAGTTTAACAGTAATGAGATAAAATGGACAGAGCGGCTGATAAGCTGGCAGTTAAGGTGGTATTTACAGTAGACTTGGGTAATTGAGTCTGAAAAAAATAAATGAGCCTGACCTGCTTCTCCCGATTTTGCTAAGAAGATTATATCTAATATCTGATTGAACATTAATGCAGCCTTTTATCTTGAATTCATGGCTTCATTAAATTCTGAACATTTGGTTATTACATCACATTTTAATGTCATCCTGTTTTAGTTTTAATTTGGTTTTGCTCTGATCTGTAATAGTCTACAGCTAATAATTATCTGCTCGGCCTAACCATCTGAAAATCAAATACACACATAAATTCATAAAAAGGTAAGTAAAAAGTGTCACTGATTATTTTTCACTCTGGATCTTGTGATTTTTGCAGCTAGTCAACTTCATGACTGTATTTATCTTCTACAGTAGCTGACTTTTTTGCCTAGGATTTATTGCTTTTGACAGTGTCAGAAAATTGTGTTCCTCAATTTATTTTGCAGACATGTTATGTTTGGTAATTTTTGAGACGGCTTGTTTTTGTCAGGCCGGAGTGAACTTTTTGATTTGCAGTAATGATACTTCCCACTTCTCGAAGAGGCTGTATCCATTAGACTCGGATTGTCTGAACTTTTGCACTCCCTGGGCATTGTAATGATTAGTCAAAGATTTGATTAATGCCTTAATTACTAGTCCTCCTCACTCGCCCGTTGTCAATTATTCTCCCTCGTTTCGGCTTTTTGTGCATGGTTCACTTTTCCCTGCTGGGGATTGTAACCTGTGTGAGACTCGCAATGGGCTGTGAATCCCACACCAGGCCCAATTATCGTCCGTCTTCAGCAGCCTCTGCAGTTCCCAGGCATAAACATACAGTATCTTAGCACTTTAATTGTGACTTCAAAGACAGAATATTTTGTCTCTCAAATATTATCCGAGAATCTGATTGTGGCAAACATATCCCCTTGTACATGTACAAGGGAATATGTTTGTGCTTTTATTTAAAAACAGTGCATTTTAAATACAGTATGAAAATGTTAAGGCCATCAACTGTACCTGTTATCGTACTTGTATAGGTTGGTAGGATGAGTGCAGTTAAAGTGTTTAGTAATTTGTCCACCTCAAATGGCTTCCTAAAAGGTACCAATGTTTTTGAACTTTCCTTGTTCGGGCTTCAATTTTGTGAAAAGTGCTAGGACCAAAAAATCTTTGTTTTAAAGTAATTTACTCCCTTCACATGAATCATACAGCGACAGTGGGGAACAGCATGACCTAGACAGTGAGAATTCTATTTATTGTCTAAAAACCACTGGATTCCAATTTAAAATGCTCTTTTATTGTCCTAGAAAGGGGAAACTTTTCAGGCTCCCAAAACAAGGACACTGTGATTGATGCAGAATCATGGGGTTCACCTCTAAATTTTAGTAACGACAAACCCCCCCCTTCCTCCATCTGTTCTGGGAAGACCTTGAACTACTCAAACATTTTTGGGATGAGAGTTTTTAATCCTGGACAGCCTGCACCACTAGGTGGAGTCATGAACCTCAGCAGTATTCAGCACCAAGTTTTCCTCAGTCCAGTAGACATGGGAGGTCCCTTTGCCACAGGGCATTAGTGTTAATGAACATATTTGTGAACTGTAAACTCCACACACACTATATATGTAGCGCTTTAAAATATTACATCTAATTACAATGTATTTATTTTAAGCACACCACTATATTCTGAACATCTCAAATAAAAAATTCCAGAAATGAGTAAGTGCAGCGATGTAATAAAAAAGACAGGCCGGCACTGACATATCTGAAAGGTTCAGTGCAGTTCCTGTGACAGCTCAAATCACTTCCCATTTCATCAGTGCATACCTGTCAAATCCTAACATGCAAATGGTAAATGTGCCGTGACAATACATAAATACATAAATCCTGAGATGTGATTTTATAGCTAGCAAGGAAGACAAGAGAAGATTGAATTAAAAAGCTGGCAGAAGGGAGAGAAATGAAAAACACAACCACCTACTGACCTGAAATCAGCCTCAAGTTTGTAACCCACATTTTAGTTTTAGTGCTCTGACGTGAGGCCGGACACGGTTAGATATTTGGGAATGTATCATTGTGGAGTTTCATTGTATTGCAGTTATCTCCCTCCAGTTGCAGCAATGGGATAGTGGAGGCAGATGTGCTGTATTGGGGTCTGAGTAAAGGCACAATGGCTGGCCCTCAGGGGCCACAGGAAGCAGGCATTTCTGGGACACTTGATGTAACGGAGATGGGTAATTGGCCCACTGGATGTCTGCGACGTAAAGTATGTGATGCCTTGGGTATATAGTGTGCTCTGTCTAGGAACATTTCCACCAAGATGAGTTTCACCAAGCATTTAATGCCCTAGATTTCTGGTAACTCAATCCAGTTCATGACATTAAGAAACTAGTTAATAAATATTCAAGAATATGTGGAGTACAAGGCTAATGGAGGGAATAGACTTAACTTTAATATTTGATCAATCAAACATGAACATACTGCATTAAGTGTTCTGTATTGCAGTTGGGGTCCCGAATGTATAAAAATAAATTACACTGATCTATTAATACTGGAGTTTAGATATCCATTTGCATCAAAATTATTGGTTCAATTACATAACTTGGCATGAAAAGTAAGACATAAAAATGTTCTGTTCAGTACAAGTACAGTGAGGAGTCATTAAACACAACAAACTCTTTCAACACACCAGTATTCACTAATGGTGTACATAAATATTAATTGACATAAATGCATAAATAGCCTGCATGTAAAGGTGTAAAGGGTTTGTTTGTGCTTCAGTATGTATATGAGAATAGTACCAGATCCTTTGAAATGGACTGTTACTTGACCTACACCTGGCCCACCAACCCTAGGGCACTGAATTTGGTGTGCACATTAGACAACACTTTACTTTATGTCCCTATTTTACCCAGGTTGATTTCACTCTCAGACAACTTGTCTCTGAAAGCCTGTATTTGCTGAGCTCAAAACACAAATATCTAAAAAGAAGTCCCTGCTGGAGTACACATCTCCCCTGCTTCAACTGACCTAGAAACTGGTCTATGCTTTTGTTTCCCAGGACTGTTTACTGCAGTGCTTTGTACTCCGAGGTTTTCCCGCTCTGTGCTTTAACAGCCGACCCATTCTAAAATTGGTTGCCTGGATATTCATGAACCAGAAAACACAATCTCATGACCCTGACCTACTGCCACAGTTGAGTAAGTAAATTTTAAATGCAGTATGATGATTACTGATTTGACTTGGCCCAAAGTACATTATCTCTTTACCTAATATCATCAACAACAAATTTTAATAGTTCAGATTTTTTATTTTACTTACCATTTATAGACAATCCAAGGGTCACAAACGTAGATAATCTACAAATATAAAGGCGTCTCTCTAATGCCCTTTTTTGACAGATAAAATTTATTCTGACAACAGTTTCTATTCCAGATAACGTCAGAAAACAGTAATCTAAAAACTGAGAGCCTTATTTAGAGCAAATATTTCAAGTATATGTAAATATGTTATTTAAGCAAACATACTAAGTAGCAATAGTTTAACAAGGTTTACAAGCTGATTTGACTTGGCTCTTTTATAGAATAATGCTCCCTCAGGGCAAATTGTGATCATCATCTAGTCTAGACTTGGATGATCTTAAAACGCGCTGCAGCAAAGCTATATGCCGTGTTTGTGTTCGCATATATAGATTATAAAAATACAGCATGTGGTCAGAGTGAGCCTCGCTTCAGCAATGATCTTTGAAGTGCTCACATCAAAACAACAACTGACTAGGCAATGCACACATAAAGAAAAGCAATGATATGCTGCTGGGACGTATCCCATAAAGCTTGAGGTACAGTAAATACATAAAACAATGTGTGTGTGTATGTGTGTGTGTGTGTGTGTGTGTGTGTGTGTGTGTGTGTGTGTGTGTGCGTGTGTGTGTGTGTGTCTGTGTGTGTGTTTGTAGTTAAAGACATATGTTAATATACAAGGTACAACTGCAGATGTTTTAATGGGGAAATGAGAGCCGCATCTTAGCATTATTTGTGCACTTGGAACCTGAAAAAAGTGCAATATACAATTATGGCAGAATTTGTAATTTTTTTGGACATTTTTTAATTTAGAATTATTTTTTTTCACTCACAGTTTGAGGTTGGCTGAAGCCAGTGCTTAATACTGTGTATTGCCACCTTTAACATCAATGACAGCATGAAGTCTTTTGTGGTAGTTGTTGATGAAGCTTTTTATTTTCTCAGATGGTAAAGCTGTCCATTCTTTTTGTCAAAAAGCCTCCATTTCCTGTAAATTCTTGAGCTGTCTTGCATGAACTGCACGTTTGAGATCTTATTAGAGTGACTTAATGATACTGAGTTCAGGAGACTGAGATGGTCAGTCCAGAACCTTCACTTTATGCTGCTGTAGCCAATGACAGGTCGACTTGGCCTTGTGCTTTGTATTGTTGTCATGTTGGAACGTCCAAGTACGTCACATGCGCAGCTTCTGGGCTGATGAGTGCAAGTTTTCCCCTAGTATTTTCTGCTAATATGCTTGCCATTAATTTTGACCAAGCTTCCTGTGCCTTTGTAGCTCACACATCCCCAAAACATCACAATCCCCCTCCATGTTTCACAGTAAGAATGTGTACCTTTCATCCTTGTTGAGTCCTCTCCAAATGAAACGTTTATAGTTGTTGCCAGAAAGTTTAAATTTTGGTCTTATCACTCCAATTGACTTTGTTCCAGAAGTTTTGAGGCTTGTCTCTGTGCTGTTTGGTGTATTGTAAGCAGGATGCTTTGTGGCATTTGCATAGTAATGGCTTTCTTCTGGCAACTCGACCATGCAGACCATTTTTCTTAGTGCCTCCTTATTGTGCATTTTGAAACAGCCACACCACTTTCTTTCAGAGCGTCTTGTATTTCAGCTGAAGTTATTTGTGTTTTTTGTTTGCATCCCGAACAATTTTCCTCACCTTCGTTTAGTTTCAACAGAATCCCTCATTTTCCACTTCTTAACTAGAGTTTGAACACTGCTGATTGGCATTCTCAATTCTTTGGATATCTTTTTATATCCCTTTCCTGTTTTATACAGTTCAATTACCTTTTCCTGCGGCTCCTTTGAAAATTCTTTTGTTTTTCCCATTATTCAGAATACAGAAAGTCAGCACAGGATGGTGCAAGGGTCTGTCAGGAGCCCAGACAAGCACTGACCTTTTTTACACATACACTGATTACAAGCAAAGATCACAGGTGAGGATACATTGTGTCAACTAGGGTGCATGTTATCAGGCCAAAATCACCAGAGTATGTAAACTTTTTATCAAGGTCATTTGGGTAGTTTCTGTCATTATGATTTAAAAAGGGTAAATACAGTAGTTTGACAATAAATAGCTTCATCTAACCACTAACTATGAGTGAAAGAAAAGTTTTTCTGTTATCATTCATAAAAAAAAAAAAAAAAAAAAAAAAAAATCACAAATTCTGTGATGTGGCACTTTCACTTTCACAGTCAACCTGTTTTGCATGTGTGTGTCCTTCACCTATAATTTCTGTTTCTGTGACTTTTGCACTATTCCGCAGCACAACTACTGTTCTACAACATGTGGCTGTGAACAAGATGACCACAAGTGGGTTTCTATATGAAGTCTGAGCCCTGTGCTGTTGATTCATGGTGTTGCCAAGTGGACCATGTTAAAAGAATAAAAGATAGGAGCTCGAATTGAGCCCTGGGAGACCACAAAGGGGATATCTGCTAAAAAAGATAAAGTACTGCCCATTGTGATAAAGTGAGCGAACTAACAGTGTTTCACAAAGCCACTTCAATATATTGTAGTTGCTGTAGCGTATCTTTACAGAAGTTCCACAAAAATCATCAAAGATGCAGGTCGAGCCCGCAATTTCATATTGTGAGTTTAGAATATATAGCCAAGCGTATGTAAAATGACAGATAAAGTATGGTTAGCAAAGTGGAGTCATAAAATGCAACAATCAAAAAATGCAACTTTGCAAAATAAAAGTCCTACAACTGAATTTTTTCTCATTCTTAGGTTGTGTAAAGTTGCTAGTTTCTGCTAAATTCTCTCTGCAGGATCTTATCAATCAGTGTCTACAGCTCCTTTGAGGCATGTGTGTTAGCTGTAAACAAAAACATTGCTTCAAATCAACACAATAAGTACTGCTCCATCTCCTGCCCTGAGATTGTTTTCCGATCACTTTAACCAACATTATATGTGAAGTGTTTCAGTGCACTTAATATGCAGCAGTAAATTACAAAGTTATAAATATCGGAGTGTGAGAACAGTACAAACACATGGGAGCACGCATCAATGCTCTCTCGCTGAAAAATGGTTTGAATTGATGACTTCTAGGTGTTAATAGTAGTTTGATAATGGTGTTTTTCTGCTTTTGACTCTAATGTGTTGTTTATCTCTCTTGTAATCCATCATTTGCGGCAGGAGTGTTCTCTCAAAAGGCTCTTGTTTTTCTACTCCACCACTATTTGGTCTGAGAAGTGTGATCCTTATGGACTATGTTAAGTTTTGGTCTGACAGCCTGAGAGCAAGGCATTTACGATGGAGACGAAATGAGCCCACATCCTTTTGTGGGCCCACTCCAAAAAAGTCATCACAAAGTTGAAGGCCTGTAATGTTGCTAACGTCATCCGGGCTGTCAGGCTCACTCAGAGCTGAGTCCAAGAAACCACCCAGAGCTCAAGGCGGTCAATTAGAGCTGCATGATCAAATATGTCAAATGCTGCATGAGGTCTTTAGACAAAGCATGACCCATCTCCAGTATCTGCTCTATAAATGAGGTCATCCAGGGCTTTCAGAGAGCTAACTATGTGCCGTTCACATAGAAAACACACAGAAATTGACATGACCCTATAAATGTTTTGACCATTATCTAGAGCTGTGGGGTGTCTGATGTGAGTAATATGCACTTCCAGTGGAATAGACTGACTGACTTTGGGACTGCACAATATATCGCAAAGACGTAACTTTTTTTTCTGCCAAAATCGATTCAAATTGTCCAAACAAAGCTTTAAATCAAACTGTGGTTGGATTTGGATGCGTTTCATTTGGATGCACCCTAATGCAAAAGTACTGGTTTAGACCTGTTTCGTTCCAACATTTAGTCCCAGTTTGGACCTGTTTAATCCTGGTCCTAGTATAATTTTAAATACCAATTTAGCTTAGGCTTTAAAGAGTGGAAGTTAGTTTGGAGCAATATATTTATTTTTCCTACGTAAAAGAGCATTCAGGTAATATCGTTATTGCAAAATTTAATTTTTTTATTGTGCAGCCCTAATGCACATTCTAAAGGGCTGCATGTATAAAGAAATTTAAATAATATAATGCAGTGTCTGTCATCTGGAATATTTAGTATGCATTTCTTTATATTTGCTTTTAAATTTACATACCTTAAAACAAAATCTTGACCTTCTCTCATTCATTAAATCAGAAAAGATTTTGCAAACCAACTCTATTTTGACAACTCTGGCTTCATCCAATGATTTCCAATATTTGATTTGTCAAGTTGTACGATTTAGAACAGTGTGCATGTCTTTCAGGAGTAGTGCAGTGGCAGGTTTTGAAGCAGAAGAAACTGTGACAGTAGAAACATAGATACTATATATATCTTATAACAAAATCATACCACGAATGTCAAAACTGTCTGGAAGGAACAAGATAATAGATAATAATAATAGATAATAATAATAGAGAGAAGTGCTCATGCTGTAAATAAATTGGTTAAAGAATCTAAAAGAATCTTAAAGAAAGCAAAATTCAGACTTAAAATGTTGATGTAAAAGATTCCCTGTAGTTATTGCGCATCAGAGGCGCAAGGATGAAAAGGACTTGGATAACACTCACCATGTCTGTATCCGACACTGGGCCGAAACTCGTCACATAGATGTTTGTTCTCACTTCAGTCACACTCTCTGCGGAGACAGAAAAGGAGCAAAAAAACATTACAATGCACACGACAAACAACGATCTTTGCCTCCGCTCTGCCTTTGTTAAGCTGATTGTTTGTGTACGCCAAGCTGAAGTCTGCCTGTTGGCATTTCCGTAAGCTGCTTCACACAAAATCTTGCTAACAACACCCTAATCAAGGGTTAGAGAGGAACTCTTCAAACCGAGCGAGGACTAAGGTCGGGTTTAGTGATAAATTTGTAGCTTTGTGAAATGCCTAATACCTGCATTTCTGCAATCTTTGTGCATCACTTTGTCAACATTGCTTTGACAAACAATGCAAGAGTAAGATGTGACCAAAATATTTGAATCTGGCATTAGCGGGTAGCAAAGAGTGCATCAATCTTAAAAGTTCTTGACACAATAAGGCTTTTGGAACTTCACTCCCAGAACCAGAGGCAAAACTAGTGTTTACTCTCGCATTTGCTGCAATTTGTTTTAGTTGTGTCCACTACAACAACAGGAACACATCCCTTTTGACCCAAAATAGATTCACTTTAGTCTGCTCCAAAAACATTTAGCAGCCCCAAGGGACAGGATCAGAGAGAAAAACAACAGCTCAGCAGAGAGCATCCAGGTCTCCAGTATGAGCTTTATTCTGACTAAATAATGGGCCACTTTTAACATATTCATACACACTGTTGTAATCATATTAGGCACAATGCTGTAAAAATATAGCATGACTGTTACCGGGCTGTAGCGCTCTGTATAGGCCAACATAATTGTATAATCATTTCTATTGCTGCACATTACGAGTACACGGGCTTCTTACTAGCTTGTTCTGTCGTAATTATTTCTCAATATAAATAAATGGCTGTAATGACCAAATGAACAATACACAATGCTTCAGCCAGTCATTTAAACATTAATATAATTTAGGGGGCTTACAACAGCATTTTTTGTAAAAGCTCTAAGTGGGGCATGATGTAAAAGTCGTGACAGATCAAAATGTGGCTCTTTGATGTGAGCTGAATCAGCTCCTCAGGGGCATATGGGTAAAGCAGCCCATTGGTCGACTGGTGAGACAAATAGCTGCTCCCAGTGGTGCAACAACCAGAGAGCGATGAGGGCTTTCTCCAAAAGTGAACAGATCTTGGTCTCTTACTGTGTCCCAGATCTAAGAGACCACCCACAAGTGAAGTCTCCAGTCCTTTGGCAAAGGGCCCCCTCGAGAGAGGAGTTGCACTTCCACATTAATCATCCCGACGACACAAATAGCTCTTACAAATACGTGATTATCACAACACACAGTCAGCAGATTGCATGGCAGGCATAGGTGGGGAATAGAATGAGTTGCCACTTTTGTGTTTATAACAATGCACTAGAGCATAGGGCAGAGCTAATAAATGGAGCTGAAAATAAAATTAAACAGTGTTTTGGGGTTTCTGCAGTTTGTCTGTGTGAGACCGTCTCACACTGTGTCTCTCTCAGACCTGGTGCTTTGGGTTTGGTCTCATACTTAGCTATTACAGAGCAGACTGAAAACTACCATTAAGAGTTTCTGCCTCAAAATCTCATGTTCTTTTCAAGTGCAGCAGTATGAAAGTGAATAAAACATACAAATAACAGACATCATTCAAGCACAGTATATATGAGATGAAAAGAAATTAAAAGTACAGTCAAATATTTATTCAGTCTGGTTAAAAGAAAAAAATAATCTTAGTCAATTAAAATAATATATTGCTGTTGATCAATTGGTACAGGTCTCATCATAGCGTCTTGCCTGGTTCCTCTGGTTGGTAACACAGAGGCCTACATGGCCTGTACAAGCAGCGGAGCAGAAATGACCATTCTAGCTGGCTGACTGAGAAATGGCAAATCCTGCCTGAGCATGTGGACCCGCTGTGAGCTGTTAGTTGGTCCTTAGGGAGGCAATATTTGGATGACAAGGCATCTATTAAGGTTCTTTCCAGTGACATATGTGGTTATGTGGACCTGACTGAACCAAGAATTTACCTAAGAGAATTTCATATTTAACATGGTGCTGCCTCATTATGATGCAGGTGGTATTATGTTGGTCATAAACATGTTAATGTGCTCAGGGCAAGATATATTCAAAGCTCATTGATGGATGGATTTCTTGGAACTATTGAGAATCTATGGCAGTTTTTGAGACATTTGAGTTCTTGAAAAAAAAAAAAAGAATTGAGTAGCTAGTAAAAATTACAAATGAATTCTGTCTACATTTCGACTTTCATGTGAACGCATTTTAAATGATGTAACTTACCCCCAAGCCCAGGGCGTAGCCTGTTGTCATAGCCATCCAACAGCCTGTCGAGGATGCGAGTAAAAATGGTGATGTTGTCTCTGCTGTCATCAGGTAGAGGCTCTCGATGCCCCACCACAGCCCTGCAGGAAGAAGACAAGCAGAAGAAGATGGCGGAGTTTAAGGACTGAAAATAGCAAAAGATATTCATTTTAGGGACATTTTTTCCACAATTTTAAACTTGTGCTTGATCTACTCCATCTTCTATTTTACCAGCAATGTGTTCTTGTGTTGGCTGAAAATGCCTACATTTACAGAAAACTCTATTATGGTGATTATGGTGATTCTTCTCCAAAAAGCAAACACTCAGCAACATTTTATTAGAAAATGTATCATATACTATCAGCCACCAGTTATTAATTTCCATGGCCCATAATCCCCTGCAGAACAAAATAGTATTGAGATGAAAAGGCTACTATACTGTAGGTGGAACACTGATGAGTTAATGAGCAGCGTCTTTAATTAAACTAAACTCCCCGGAGGAGCTGACCTATAATATCCCAAGTAATACCCATCAACAAGCACTTCACGCACTGATGAACTATCTCAGACTCAGTTTTATGCTCACTGGTAAGCACAAAGCTTTATGGAATTAAAGGTTTCAAGAGTTTCCAAAATTTTCCCTCAGTTTTGCTCAAAGGGAAGCTGTGCAACTGTAAATCTGGCTTTGCTACGCCTCTTATCGGGGCTTTCTCTCGCTTAATCTGTCTCTTAATAATGACTATGCTTGAGAGTCCATCACGGGTATGACCCTATGCATTACGGCAGCACTTACTGGCTGAAGGTCACAATGAAATATGATGGCGCTTCTAATTATTATCATTTTGGGGCGTTGGAGAGTTTAAAATGAGATCACTGCATGCTCGGAATGGACTTTCTGGCAAATGGCTTTAGCCTGGCTAAGTGGCTATTATGTGGGCATATGTGGGCATGAATAAATATTAATTAAGCATCAGGGCTACTTCATGTTTTGGTGATCCTTTTTCCCACAAGGTGTGCAGCACAGCAATCCAGCAAGGACGTTATATCTATTTTTGGAAAGAAAATTATAGCTGTTAGACAGACTTCTAACCCTCTATTACTGACTGGGCATTCAAAATATGCCAGTTTGCATGGTTTTATAGTCTTTCGGTTGACTTTAAAGTGTAAAATGTCTTGCTGCTGAGGTGATATAATGCAGGTTCGGTGTCTTCTAAGTGCTCTCCGCAGGGACACGGCCTTTTAACTTATAGCTCACGATTTGCACCTCACTGAGAAGGGCACTGCTGAATATATTTTTTTGCTGTCAAGGGGGTTATGGTTTGCAATTTAGTTCTAGGTGTGAACGGTAAGATCATTCCAAGAAAACAACAATCTACAATCTACACATCCTTAGCTTTGTGTTTGAGTAGCTCCAACACGACAAAACCAAAATCCAAAAACTTTGTGAAATGAGTGCCATAGGTAATACCTCACTTAACATGAATTATATATTAAACAAAAAGCCTCCGCGGCCTCCCCAACAGCACCAGTGGAAATTCAAAAATTAATGAGAAACCTTTAGTCCCAGAGAACTCTATTCTAATGTTGGCACTAAAATATCCACTTCAGGAAAACAAAGTACTTGCGCGGTGTGTCGCATCTGTTCTACTAAAGTGTGCTCTCTCTGACACGAACACATTCAAAAAGCATTTCAACATCAGCGACTGACAAGGACAAAGACAGTCAATCAGCATTTAAAAATCCTTGTTCTGTTGCAGTTTTATAATCATTGCCTGCAACTTGTTTTACTACATCAGTTTCTTTCATTATTTGACTGTCTGTAGAAAGGGACTTAGCACTAAAGAAAGGTGTGGCTGTAAAATAAATCTTTATGTGAATCTTGCCTGGAGGAGAAGATGCAGAAAAGCTAAAAGTGGCAATATTGAAGTCAGCTACATTTGTGAGTGTCTCAGACGTTTGACAAAGATTAGTGCTGGAATGTGTCCTCCATTTCAGATGCATTTATAAAATATTTACCAGCGTCATGCATTCAGGCTTTAAATAATGTTCATATTTATTAATGTGTAAGACTGTGTTGCTACTGTGAAGTTGCTTATTAGATGGTGGCATTAACCAGAGCTGTGTGAACTCGCTTTTTCAAAGCTGAGGCAAGCTCGGAGAACTCGTAAACGGCGTAAATCCACACCAGACAAAAACAAAATACAAACAACAAGTGTTTTTTTAATGTTGTTGCAATTATGTCACATTGCTTTAACCCCATTTGGAGTGTATTTGTTTAGTGAACGCTTTAGGTATAGGTGTTTTTTAAGGGGTTGGTGTGTACTGTATGCTAAATTCCAACACAATTGTGAAGACCATTCCATATTCAGCTGTCTGTTGTGGTAGATACAGGGCTGCATAACAAAGTGACATGTGTCTAACCCTGCCACCGGTTGGGACAGTACAACTGACACCTCTGGAACAATGTGCGAGTTACTTTTACATTTTATAAGTCCAGACAGACTGTACTGCATATTTTTTGAGCTTGCACAAACTTAGTTGGTATCCCGCCATGTGCAGCAAGAAAAAACAATGTTAAAATAGGTTTATTTTTTTTGTAAATTATCCTTGTAGGGAAATTCATTTTCAGCAGCCGCAACCAGAGGGCGCTCAGGTACATCAGGAATGTCACTAACCGGAGACTATAGCAGGTTTTGATGTTGGTGGGGGAAACCAGAGTGCCTGTAGAAAACTCACTTGAGCATGGAACACAAAGGCCCACTGTTTAACATGCAATACAAAACTTTTGGTTAAATATGGTATATTTACAAAAGAACTACACCATAATACATTCAAACATTAGGGCTGCAATATATTAAGAAAACACCTTATAAGCCATAACTTATATTTAGTTGCGTCACAGTTTAACTTGGCTCTGATTAGGCTCTCCTTTCATAATTACATGGAAAAGGTGTGGGAGTCCCATGTTTAAAAGTTGTTAATTTGCTGTAGTCTTCAGCAGAAATGTTGTTGTGTATTTTCTGTGTCTATATACTGCTTGAATTTTATTGTACAGTTTAATGTGTAAATGTAACCAGACACTTTTATTTTCTGTCAAGGACTCTTGAAAATCCTTGAGAGAAAAACAACTCAGTGATGGATGAAGCTTTAATGTTGTGTTTTTCTCAATAAAAAATGTTCCACAAGAGAAGACACTTTCTGTATTCTTGGATATTGTATCGCTATGGAGTCAGGGTTACTTGTGGCCCTAGAACAAGAAAGGCTTAGACTTTTTAGGTTGCTAGGAGTGGATGTGTGTGGGCCCAGCCGGCTGAGTTAGTGGAACGGGCACGTACTGAGTGAGTGGACTGGCTTTGATCCAAGGTTAGTGCTGTGAACCAGTCTGACAGGTGAAGGATTGCAGGCTGGGCTGTGGGAGAGATGTAGAGGCGGTCTCTCGGGGCTCACAGGTGCACTGCCGGCCAGAAGGCTGAGCTGTGGACTGAGTAGGCTGGCTGGAGGCATGTGGCCAGTAATGAGAGCTGTTGTGTGTCACTATGAGGTGAAGGCGCTGCACTATGTGGCACAGTGATGGCAAACAGATGTTGACTTATGAGGAGTAATTATACAGTGGATCAGCACGGCTATTGTGTGTATGGTTTCCACATGTTTTATGAGGCCAGTTACATAACACAGATTGACCAACTGAACAAAATATATTTAAAACACATAATACAGAGGAATTGTGATTTTTTTGCAACTTTAAAAATCCATCAGATGCAAAATGACCAATTTAGCCATATATTTAAAAGTACAAAAGCAGCTTTTGTGTATAATTAAATGGCCAGCCTATTAAACTTTCCAAGCGACTTTTAATCACCTCACATTGGTCCTACAAAAGAGGGAAATGATCTGACATCCTGACCTCACTAAGTCCTATCACTAAGTGTGTGCGACACCTCCACAAGCGCCATGTTAGAGCCACAGCTGATTGATTAGCATCCAGACGGCCCAACGCTCAAGTGAACTGTCTTGTTGCTGCTGGGGCCAATGGAAATCGAATGACAGGGATTAGCGCGGCTGCTTCCAGCTTGGTGGTAAAGATATGCGAAAGACTGATGACCTTTCTTGACCGCCGCTATTAAGGCGCTGGTTTATTTCACATGACAACAAATATTTAATTGCACAGTGCCGTCACTTGAATCCAACAATGCCAGGAAAAAACGCGGAGGGAGCATCTCTAATTAGCACATTCATGATAAACAAATACAAAATTCCAAGCTTGAATTTATGCACAAGTTAACCTTTACAACATTAACTAATCTTCCTCAGCAGATCCTCCCCCTTCTATTCACCCCAAGTCTACTAACAATAAATTGATAATGTTATGCGCTTGAACATTATGCAGCACATTGTCTTCTAATAGTGGTTGCCTTGTATCATTCAAAGCCAAAACAATATGACTGATTTGTCTTTGTTTGCCTCTGTCTTTCGCCTTTCACTTGCCTGTTTTGAGTAGATAATAAGCGCAGGAGAGAAACTGAAGGGGGTTGTAAAAGCTGCTAACACGACGTAGTTCTGGTTGACTCGAGGGACGACTGCCGCGTTTACAGTAGTTCAACGAGGATGCTATCTCTCATGTTTCACGCTTTCATTCACTTACGTTTTTAGAAAGAGCGCTTTGTGGAACGGGTAGAAATTGTGTAATAAAATATGAAAACACTTTAAATGTAAAATGTATTAGGAGTTTAGACTCAGCTTTGTGATTTCTACTCTAAACAGTGAAATATTCACTGTTGGGCTGTAGTCCATCCATCGATCTCTGGCCAGTAACTAGGTCCAGCTCATCTAGTGGACTCCCCAGGCGCTTTGTTGCCAGCTGGGCCGCCGTCCCTCCAGCTTGTTCTGGGCCAGCCTTGGGCCTTTTCCCAGTTGGCCATGCCTGGTGCACTTCCCAAGGCAGGCACATGGGGGATGTTTTTAAGCAAATGCAAAACCCAAACTCCACTGGACACACTTTGTAATGTGTGTTTTGCAGCAGGGCGGTAGCGTACAGGTCCACTGGGGAAGCTGTTTCGAGACAATCACTGCTTTTGCCCATCGTATCGACTCGCCCTTTGACAGAGCAAACCGCTACAAACTCCAGACAGTGTTAAGAGATCTGCATTTGGTTTCTTGCTGAAGAGATTACAACTGTGGCTAGAGATTTTCTATAGTATTAATGACAAACATTCCCGGGCCAACATCTGTGGTAAAACACACTTCCAGGTAAAACAAGAAGCACAGGCCAATTTAAACTCTCTTTGGTCCATTGATTACCATTAAAAAGCAAACGATTTGGAGGCACAATCTGTTCAGACACTGGGGCAGAATAAGGAAATCAAAATCAATGGGCAAATGTTAATTCCCCGTTCTCGATCTACAACTTTGTACTCTGTGTTCAGACAAAATTAAAGGTACAATCAGGCAAAGGTGACATTATCATTTCTCATAAGGCTGCATTCATATAGCACACAAATGTATATGAGATTTCAAATGGAAACAATTTTTGAAATCATTTAAGTTATTTTTACCCAAAGCAGTGGTTTCTGAAGTAAACAACTTATTCACTGTCACAGTTGGAGTCTTGGCAAGCAGCAAGGGAGGACCCAAAGCTGTGACTTGCAGGATGTTTTTGAGAGCTCAGTCGTACTGCTAAAATATTTGTGAACCGACTGAAATGCTTTTGCATGGCCTGTTCTAATTATGTCGACATATGGCGTTATTGCTTCCAGTTGACCCATGACTGACACTGAATGACACTGTCGTCATGTCATCCTCTTCTGCTTACAGACACTTGAGTTAAGGAGTACCATCTCGAGTCGTGACACTACACTTCTAACATTCAAGCAAATGCATTTTGAGCATCTGTTGATAAAAACAGAAAGCATCAACTATTAAGAGCGAGACCCCCCCCCCTACACACACACACACACACACACACACAGCACACACAGCACACATTGTTAATAACATTTCATGATAATTAAAAGGCAATTGAGTTGTAACAGTAAGAGCTCTAGAAACAGCACAGCCGGGTTCATCGCTGAGGCTAATGTGTCATATGTTGCATATTTCTTTCTTCAGTTCAGCACTGCGCTTTTTTTGTACCCAGTGCTTCTTTCAATTCCACTCACACAGTGTTCTCCCACACAAAGTCTCAAATCCCCAGTCCATTTCGGCAAAAGCATCTGCCTTGCCTGATCTCGGATTTAAACAGTTTTGGCCTATCTTGTTGTCCTTCATCCCGACTGTGTTTTTATTCATTGCCTTGACAACCAAGGTCAGCAGCAGGACATGGGGAACATCATTCAGAATCATAACCTGTCATGTGTATGATTAAACATCGACCTACACAGACTGGGCAAACTGGACATATGTCAATAAAGTTCAATATCTCATTACCGTACTATTATAGTTTAATCAAAACTGTGCGTGGTCTAGAAATTCGAAGTCTTTTTCTTTTCCTTTTACTGACAGCCTATATACAGTATGTGTAAAGTCTCCTGTAAAGATATGATCTATGAGATAAACAATGCTGACACCAACCTACTTTCTTCCTAGGCGTTTCCAGAAAAGTGTCATGGCCCTGTGCTACATGCGGCGCTGATATCTGCAGGGATTATTGCAATGACGAGCATCAGCAGCAATGAAGACATCATTTATAACTGTAAGCATCCTGCATATCAGCTTCCAGTATGCCGTGGAGCACTGTAAAGCCTGACTCTTAAAAAGAAAAAGTTTTGCTCGTTTTTCATGGAAAAGGGACAGCAGTAAAGTGTTTCAGACAGTAAATAATTTCCTATGGAACCGAGGTGAGATTAAAAGCAAGCGGTGCACTGATGGGCAAGAGGAGGTTAAGACTGACATTGACCTCCATTTTTAATTCAGCATCTCATTACAATTCTCCGGCAGTAGCGAGTTATTACAGCGGCAGGAGGAGGGACGCACACATTCCAATACATTAAACAAGCCTTTTCCTGTTACGGTGATAAAACAGGATTGTGTGTGGCCGTTTCTGTAAAAAATAAATGTTCTCTCTCCTTATCATCATGTTTGCTCTTTGACTATCCTTTCATCCTTTTCCATGTTCCCGCTTCTCGTTATGTTCCTTTTAAATAAATTCCCCTACATTAAAAGACATTAAATGATATATATTCTATTGAAGATTCTTGACATTTCCAACAAGAATACAGAAAGCAGTGTGAACACGTACACATTTACAACAGTTAATATCAGTGCTATTTACACGATGTGAGTCATCATTCCGTCAGAGAAGGGACTCATATGGACTGCATAATGCCTCACGCAGCAGCTTGTCTCAGTTAACGGTCTGGAAAACATGCTGGCCACAAATGACACTGAGAGCATTCACTTGACCTTCTGTATGGACTTAAGTCTTTAAATGTAAGGCTTTCACAAGCAAGAAATATAAAATAACAGGCATTTAGGCGACTGAACATGTAGTTATTATACTCCATGAAGTAAAAACAATAGTCAAGTGGCTTATTCAGTAACAAAATGCAGACGTGGGGCTCATTTCCAAACGCAAATGAAGCCAAACGATTGAGACTCAGGAAGCTGACGTAGATTTAATTACACACACAGGTCGCATTGATTTGTTAGCACACAGTGTACCGAGGAAGAGCTTCAATCTGAAGCAAACAGCCTAAAGGTGCATGTCACACCAGCACCTGCAACACCTATAATGAACATTTATATCTGCAGGTACAATAAGATCTGTGAAGCAGCAGTGAGATAGAAGCCCTGCAACACACTTGTGGTGCTTTTTCTATTTGTGAGAAAAATCTGCTGCACTACTTGAGTTGAGTCAATACCTTATAAGATTAGACTTATCTAAATACTGCAGGCGAAAGTAAATTTGCCAGTAGAAAATCCCTCTGATGTAGACAGAAAAATGTCCGTCTTGCCAATTTATGCAGTTGTAAGTCATTTTTAAAATGATCCATAAATGACCTGCAGTCACCCCCAGCTAATTACTGGACAGAACCCAGCAGTGGAGCTAAACTGACAACCGCTTGCAGATTTTATCCCCACTCGTCGTAATTGCAGGATTTGGTCTGTGAGTTTTAGTGCTAGGCCCAGCATTAAAATGATCTGGTCTTTTTTGTGTTGGTGGCTGGATACAGAATGAAGGAAAAACAAGATGACACAATGTTAATCAAAGAAGAAGTTCAACACTCAAATCAATCAACAGTCTTATGTGGTGACAGGATAATAGTGGTGATGGATGCTGTTGGGGAATGAAGAATTTACCAATTAGGCTATGCTTTTTAATGCAGTTTCAATTACTGTCAATAGTTTGCTTTCAAACTCAAGTTGGCTGGAGAGAAAACAATAGCCTTAATTATGATCCAAGTTATTATCAAATGCACTGAACCATTCCAAGATAAACTACACACAAAATAAACCGTTATCTTTCTTGGCTTGTCTTCCCCAGAACAATTGGAAAGATTTAGTTTGTATTAAGGGACCGAGGCTTTGTATGTGTAAACTAGATTATAGTTATGCCATCTGGCAAAAAATAACATGTAACATGCCTTCAGCCTATTAAAACTGTAGCAGTAGAACTGTGGAAATGTTTTGTCAAAATGTTTTGGTACAAAGGGGGTAAAAACTTTATTGCAGTACCAAGGGACGGCCGGTATGGGCCGGGTGGCCTCCTGTCATGTGGGCTTTTTTATTGTGAAACATTTAGACTTGAAGATAATGTGTATTTTTAATTTTCAAATGTGTATTTTTAATTCACATTTACACATATTTTGTGGGAGATTTGTGGGAGAGTTTGTCTGACATAATCCTTAATCGTTTTGAGTACACGTTTGTTTGATAAAGCATAGCGTTGCTAAAACATCATGTCCCAAATGTTTAGTAGCCCACCCACCAAATATCACCACCAGCCCCCACTGCCACAAACTTTGCTGCATTGCCAGATTGGCAATACTAAGGCAATGTTTTATTAGGCCTCCATAGGCTTAGCTTTGGTTCTTTGTTATTTATCCCATTGTTACTGAGGCAGCACACTGCAGTACAATATTAATCCTTGGAAGTATGAGCCTGAAACCTTTTAAGAGTTGTTGGCAAATAAGAAATGCTGCAATTAAAACAAGAATAATGGTCAACAAAGAAAAATAAGTTGTCGAGTTTCAGTTGTTATGCTATAGTTATTATGCTATAGTTAGAGCCACGGCTCTGGAAACCGTTAACAGTATTAGAAAGAAAAGGCACATAATTAATGATCTGCAGCTTAACTTGTGGCAATTGCTTAGAAGTGGACAGATATTCTGATTGATCATGTTGATCCTGTGATTAACTCAACTAAAAGGATTCGACTATTGGATAAATGCAGTTAAGCCGCTGTAAATACTGGAAATATACATGATGGAAACTCATTACAAAGAGCATTGTTTTGTAAATTTAAAGAACAATTTCATGGGCAAAGTTAGCTTTAGGGCTTTAAGTTGCATTGTAGAGATACATATGGCAGATTTAGCTTCATTAAGAGTCGAGGTGGCTGTTGGTGCAGTTTTGACTGGTGATGTCAACTTGTGATTGTTTTTTTTTTTAGGTGTTTTCAGCTCTAGCTGGACTGTACTCACAGGGCAGGTGTGTGGTCACCTTCAGGGAAATCTATTTCAGCTGTGCTTTGATTTGCGCCCGCTGGGGATGTTCACTAATAGGCTACTTTGAAGATCATTGTCCAGATGCGCGCTCTATCAATAGAGAATTGATTGAAAAGTAATGAGGACCTGCATCAATGAAACTCACAAAACAGGAAGGATAATTGCAACGCTGCAAAAATACATGCTTTAAGTCAGATTATAAATGTACAGAAATGAGATCATCACTCCCTACTTTAGCTCTAACTTTTTACATTATGAAAAGAAAAAGAACATGGACAGAATCAAGTTCAGGAAAGTGTTGCAACACCCAAAAATGTACAGGAAAATTAAGACCAACAAGTTCACTGTCGCCAATACGTAAGATGTTTGCCTAGTTAAAAGTCATATTCAGCCCCAAACATGAATTATCATCTGAAATATGTAAGCCACTTAGCATAACAGATAGCCCCATACTGTATAATTAAGAATTAAGAGTTTTTCCGTCTTTGTGGAAACTGGTGAAAAGAAATGATTCTGTTTGTGCATGTTTACCACTTTTGGTCGTGTCTTAACGAGCGCTTTGGTAATATGCTGCTTGATGATGTGCTCATAAAAATGCATAATTTAAAGGCTTATTATTACCCATTTCGATTTCAGTGGAATGTAGCGGTAACATTATTATGCCAATGGTTATTATTTCTGAAGCTCCAATAATATAAAGGTGAATCAGGACGCGGACCTTTGAAACTAACATTTAAATGCTTATAGAATTGTTGTGTGTGGCCATGAAGCTTGGGTCATGCAGAAAGGTCCAGATGGTGAAAGCAATCATTCTGGCTGTGAAAATACATGGCTCCTCCACTATTCAATGTAATATTTTCACTGCATATAACCTAAAAGAAGAGGGTTTTTATAGCCTTACAAAGATCAAATCTTTGATTTGACCAGATTTGGTTGGTTCAAGTCTTTTTTTTTTTTTTGTGAATATATTCCCCTTGTCCAATGCTTTGACACATTAACCTTGACAACACCACCAAAACAGAGCATATCTGTTGACCGGGTCACATCTCAAAGTGATGCCCCCCTTTACCATTGTGTGAATAATTCATGCGAGACTATGCGAGGATGCGTGTAGGTGCTGGAAGACTTCAGAGCCGAGCCCAGGGCAAAGTGTAACCATAGCACTCTCATTCTTATAGCTATTGATTATGTGCCACGTTAGTCTGCAACTTGGAAACAGATTACAAACAAAATAGACAACAAGATGGCTGGACTGTCCACACTTGTTTAGTGTGAGGGCCGACGAGAGCCATTCGTTGAATATTGAATAAACACAGCCTTCTAATTCTAATGTAATACAAGGAGTCATGGGAATAAGAGCTTAATCAGGCCATGGTTTTTAGACGCCAGGAAATGAAGAAATATTTTGGTGATGGGCATAACCTTATATAGGGGATTTGTCTGTTACACCTTAATCCATTAGGAAAGTCTCTTGCCTCAACTGTCGTAAAGCCGATTTGGAGCCCGTGATAGCATCCGTGGGCATCAGGGAGGTGGCACTTCTCACAGAGCAACCACTTTGCTGATACGGCCATATTCTGCCAGTTTGTGTGCGCTGACGTTCCCGGGATTACTCTAAAAACTTCAACAACTCCAACTTTGATTGACAATTAATATGCGGCTCCACTTTTAGATGCAAATTTTCAAGAGCTGTCCTAGTTCTAGCGTGGATTTCAGAAAAGACAGCTCCTTAAATGTCTCCCCCTAAACCAAATAAGACATAAAGCCCAATGTATAGGTTTAGCTGAACAAAGTGCCGCTGTGTAAGCAGTTCCATACGTTATGTGACGATACATGACAAGTAATCACAGAAGATTAGCATTTGTGAAATCCTTGTTAGCTCCATGCATAATGAATTCCGTTGGCCTGGATCCCACTGGAAAAAGGATGAAGACGTTTTTCCTGTCCCAGAATATGCCAACACTTCATTCCAACTATAAACTTGAATCTCAAAGAAGTTGAATGAATAGCTTCTCATATGTTGTTTTTCAGCTTTTCTTTTGCAGCATCACATTTTTTATAAAAAGGGCACAAAGTTAAGCCTTTTACAATTAATGTATTTTCAAACAAACTTCAAACTATTGTTTTATTAACTTAAAGACTAAAGACAACGTACACCTTAGTTTTTCTCAAAAAAATATTACTAATTAACATTAATTTTAGAGTAGGCCTATGTCATATGTATAGACAGACGTGTACTTCTATAGGATCTCTCCATGTGGTTTGGCCACACATTTCAGATTTAATACATGTAATTAAGATATATAATTGCAATGAGCGTTTTGTGCTGCTAATAAGCAGAGGGAGCCAAGTGTCACAATGACAAAGTAAACTACGCTAATCCATGTCACACTGTTCTGATTTCTTGCTGCAGCCTTGCTTTCTTCCAAGTTCGGTGAGCCTGTCCTAGCATGAAAAACCTTAAAATGATTTACTCTGCGCCACAACATCCTACCATATTGACAATGCTAACATGGCACATGCACAATCTCTTCATTTGAAATTACAACAAGCGTGATTAGCAGGGCTTGACTTTCACTTTTTTGCTCACCGGCCATGGTGGCAAGAAGTTTTCAAAAGTTACTAGCCACCAAGCGTTTAGCCACAATAGCATATAGTTGTATGTGATTAAAACTACAGCTTATGCTAGTAAAGTGTACATTCAAGATATCAAATGTTATCAGCTGATAGTTTTGAGCACATAGTATAGCTTATGAAGAATAAAAATGAATTTGAAAAAAAGGACCTTCTCATATGTTAATTTATGGGCTGTGCCTGTTTGCGGCTTATTAACAGACTGTTTAAATGTAGTGTAGATAAAGTTAAGAAGCAAAAAGTTGTGTAAAGCTTGTGGGCGTGGCCAGTCTCACCCAATGTAGCGGAAACCCGCAGTTAACGTGTATAGATAAATGTATAAAATCGCACCGACCAAAGTGGCTAGTGTTCCCCGCCACAGCTGAAATTGACCCGCATTTGGCGGGTTGGCGGGTGTTAATGCCAAGCCCTGGTGAAGTCGGGGCTTCCCTTTTTGCTGACTCTAACACAAAAAGTGTAAAATGTGCACAGGATGCAGGTGTGAAAATGCTGTGAATGGACAATCACTGTTGTGGTGTGCTGCACAATGCAAATTATTCACCAGTCAGTAGAATTCAGATCTGCTGTGGAGAGAATAAACCACATTTAGATCTTATTCTTGCCCGATTTAGGACAAATGCCTATGGGTGCTATTTTAATCTATTGCCAACTGTTCTGAAAGTCACTGAGTTGTCCACAAAGTCCTTGAGCTACATCTACAAGGAGAAAATGAGAGAAGAAAATCTCCTTTATTGATTGTTTGCATGTTAAACGTTTTCTAAGGTACTTTTTTTATGTCAACATCATTATAGAGATTCAGTTATTTCATTTCCTGACAGTCTCAGCTTAGACCATTTCCCTATGCAATAACAGAAGGAAACAAACAGCATTTACTGATATTGTGTTCTTAATATATTCTTCTAATGACATTGGTTTGATTGGGTTGTCCCCTGGAGCACTACATCTGATTTATGAAGGTATTATATCACACATAATAGAAAAAGAAAGTGGATACAGAAAGAAGTAGATTATAAGTCACATCAAGGTACCTGGCTTGAGGAAGGAATATAATGAACAGAAGCGAGGTCAACAAGCCCAAGTCCAGAGATGAAGGCCTTCGAAGAGCAGCAGCCATGACGCCCTCGAACACAAGATGCCTGAAATGAGAGAAGAGTGACATGTAAACAGTATTCTATGTTCTACCCCATATTGTTCATCTAGAACAATTACACAGGTGCTACAAACCAATTTGCACAAAGAATAAATGACCGTTCATTAAAAATGCATTGGTGCTCTTGCTATTTCAGGCAGCACTGAGCCATCAGCCAGATGAGTGAGAGGAAGCCAAATGTTTGCAAACGACGGAGGAGCGATGCTTATGGAGACACACTCGAGCGTGAGCGCACATGTAACAGCTGTGTCGTACTTAAAAGCCTTGCTATTCTGCTTTTGTAAGAATCAATCCGGCCTTTTATACCCACCGTAGAGAAAGCAGATCAAACGCTTTGCCCGGGAGAATCAGTGCTCCTCATGTTTCTGGAAAGGAGCGATCATTAGGAGGAGTAAACAAACGTATATACTTTAGGGTTCAACGAGGAGGCGACTCTAATACTGCTGTCCACCTTCTTCTTTGCAGTCTTACCTTAACAACAGCGGTTAATAAAGCTAATAAGTATGTATTACAGTAGAAAATTACTCGAATGGCCTTTTACAATCAAGTATCATCAAGCATATGCAACTATTTGAATCAATGCACCAACAGGGGATATGACTAGAATCAATATGAGTGGTTGTTTTGGATCATAAATCCAGGCTTTATTGATGCCGGGACATGTGAAGTCATTCCCTGTGACAGAGGACGCTTCTTTCCATAAATCAAACATCTATTTATTTATCTATCCGTTGCTCAGATGCGGCTAAACAGGTCTCTACCTTTGCCAGTAATGTAGTGTTGTTGCCTCTTGTGAACACACCGAGCACAGAGCAGTGTGAAGTCGATTGAAAATGTATCTTTCATAGTATCAGCCCTCGTCTAACTTCCAGCAGATGCCTACCTCAGGGGCACACAGAGTCCCAGACTGTGTCAAATAAAACCAGTCTTGGGTTAGACTTGATAAATGTTAGTAAACAACAAACTGCACTCAGCTGAGTTCCTGCTTTTTTTTTTCCCTTGGACTGTAAGATTCGACCGTTTGGAAAATTAGGTTTGTCTGAAAGCAATTGTGAATGGTTCTGCATTGAAGCTTTTATGTTCCTTGTGAAGCCAATGGGATGCCCTCTGGAGCAGGGACTGTCATTTCCTTGTCTTGTAATGTCGCCTGGAAAATTCCATTGCTAATTTCCTGACATACTGTGTAATGCCTACCTATTCATGTCACTTCCCCTCACAAAGAGAGCATCACTGGATAAATGCTATCTTAAACTTAAATAATAAAATACTTCACCTAGCACCTATAGCACTTCTGTACTAACCTATAATTATGTGTTCAGTACAACTTTCAATTGACTAAACACAAACAAAAAAGAAAATCCCATTGTGGCTAATATTTTTCCATTGTGTTGATTTGTTTCAAGTACCAATTACAAAAGCTGCCATGAAAATCAAATGGAATCCTTTGTCGACACGAAGTGCTCCAAAAATCCTTCAATAAAAATGAGACAAAGACCCATTAAAAGCATGCTGCTGGCCACAGTCTACAAGAATACCAATACCTGTCATGCAAATCTGGGGCTCAGCTGTCCCCAAGGCCCAGATCAAGTCTCTAACACAAAGTACCAGAGAACGGGGGAGGGAAGGGGGACATGGTGCTTTTGATGGCAAATTAAAAATAGCTTGCCTAAGGTGACAGAACACCAAAAGCACTGTTTGTCCCCCCAGTTAATGTTATATATCAAATCAAATGTCAGCTTATTTATCTCAGCCAAAAAGCACACACAATGTATAAAGTCAAAATTAAAAAGCTGTAAACATTTGAATAATGAGTTTAGATGACTGCACCAAATGATTTGCTCAACAGTAAAAAATACCAAATGCTAAAATAAGAGCTGGCACGCTGTCGTTTCTTACTGCCAAGTTGTCAGGGAAATGTCACTTTTAGACAATTCTGTTCTTCAGTTGCTTTAGTGTGACCGTGTCAGTTACAAACCCAAAACACAAGTTCATATTTAAGCTAGTCTGAGGAAAGCTTTCAGTGAACATTTCTATGAATCTATACACAGACTGAAATATTTCTTATAAAAGGCTATTCTGCAAGAGTGATAATGTGTATCTTAAGATAAAAGTGTTGAGCTCAGATCAAGTCATATTCATAATAGCAATCAGAAAATCTATCAAGGTAACTCTAAAATAGCAGCTTTTAGTGTTATTTCATTTAGCGACTCATGCAAGGAGTGGCAACATTGAGAACTAAACACAATATCTATTTAAATACAGACAAGCATAGAAACAAAATGGATGTTAACTATAAATAGCCCCAAATTCCTCAGACGTTTCATAATGTACTAGATCTGTCTAGGCTTGTATTTAATAGATAAAGAAATCCCAACCACAGCCATCACTGTCTTCTCCAGACATACTGGTGAGTACATATTTACATAACAACTCTCTGAGTAGTTTGAACGGCCCTTATTGGGAATGCCCTTGTCATGACCTCATCAGAATCTCATATTGCATTCTGGGAAGACAGGATTGACTGGAGCTAATCACGTCAATGCCATGGATGGGGTCAACATTCTTCTAAAAAGATTGACATTATTCTTGGTTTTGATATAAAATCAGAACAATCAGTGGTAAGTGCAAAGGAAGAACTGAAAAGATGTAAATGATGGAGTGGGCATATAAAATAACCCAAAGTTTTCCTGTTGGCTTATGTTTTGGTCTCACATTGAGGTAGTGGTATAAGTCTACAGTGCTAAACACTAACAAACAAACTAAACAGTTAATAAGCCAAATATTGAGTCATGGCCCTTTTTAGCTGAAGCCAAAGCAATCCATTTATAAATAGCACTTTCACAACTATAGCCTTGGTTTACAATCAGATGAAAAGGCAGGATTTAAGGAACTTCAATGCCTGGCCCACACTTTGAGGTTTATTTGATCCAATTTACTTTTCAGAGAACTGAGGGTATGCCAGATTGATCTCCTGCAAGACGATATTAGTTCCAATCAATATCATTACAAATTAACTTGAATTTTAATTGTCATTGGCAAACTCATCACACAATTACAGGCTCTAATTGAACGTTCAATTCATCCCTACTCAAAGGGTTAGGGTTACATCAACTTTGGTAACAAAAATTGATAATATATAGATGGATGTATGCTGGTTGTTTGTGACAGATTTCTTGTTCCATAAGTTCAACGAATAACAAAGGCTTTGCGTAACAGATTTGGCAGTTTGCACACAGGTGGACCTCTAATGAGCAGGGACCGTCCTTCGCTCCCTGTTCGAGACCGAAGGCATATGCAGTGTTATGATTATTAAGCTGCCAAATGATCAATGTATTGAGCTGCCAGGCAAAATTACTTCCAGTGGGCCCCATGACTATCATGTTACACTGGTAATAATTTGTCAGGACGCGGGTTTGTTCCACACTGATATGTAATGAGAGTACAGTGAATCCATTATGAAGCCAGCTCTACATGACAATAAGCCTCTGTTGCAGTTTTCGGGCAGAAGAAAGATAAATTTCACACTGTCACTTTCATCTCGCTGTGCCAAGGCTTGGCTGACTAATGCACAACGTAAATATACTGCTCACAGGTGCTGAAAGGAACAATAAAAGTGTAGAACGAGTGTGGCCTTTGTGGTCTAGTTTAATCAAAGTTTCACAGATTTAATCCCCATTGAATTTAAGTTAAAGTGACCTGATAAATGTTTTTATTAGTGTGAGACTTGGCAGGAAACTATTGCTCGCTGGTTTAGCCAAGATCTAAATAAAAAAAGCCTTGCTATGCTTCGACACTGGGGCAGCAAACAGTGTGACGTCTTGTAATGCAGTACATCCATTTATTAGCATAAATTAATTCAAAAGATAGCAGATGGAGTTACTTTTATAGTGACAGATTTGGACTTCTCACGCTGGGTGCTTAAATCTACATGACAGTGGAGAGGGAGTGTGGTTTCCTAAAATGAGGCCAAAGTGGTTAAAAGCAAAACACTGTCACAGCACTTAAACATTTGTATTTTGACGATGAAACCGTTTTTAAAAATAAAATGAAGACAGCGAGTATAAGAAGACATCGAGGGTGTGGTGATAGTAAGTGCATGTGACAATGGAAATTACTCAATATTTGACGAGGCAGAGCAGCAACATGGGTTTTTCTGACCAACAGCAGACCAAAAACGAATGATACAACAACAGTAAAAGAACGAATGTGAGTTAAATCCCTGCAGGTAGTGTAATGTTTAGACCCAAACTTGTCACCTTGACTTCTATGAAACCTTGATGCTTTGCTGCACAGGGAGAATGGCCTCATCTAATTCTGCTCCCTGAGAAGCATTTTAGCTCAGTTTTATTTCCACATGTAAGAGCGCTGCCTGGATGTTTCCGTGAGTAAAATAAAGTCGTATTGGCAAACACTTTGATCCAGTATTTCTGTAAGCCTTCAACACTTTTCACTTGTCAAACTGAAAATGGTGGACATCTATAATGCATGCCTAATTGAGCACAACTGCACTAAAGAGTAAAGCTGCAAATTTCTCCGAAGATACTGCTGAATATGCAGTATTTCCTATTCATTTATCAAAACTGGACAAGCATAGAGAAAAAATGGATTCTGTATATTTCCTCCCCACACTAAAACCCAATGAAGGATTGACACAGTAGGATGGCAAATAGCACAGAAAGCCCATACTTTTACATTAAGTTGGGCATTATTTAAAACTGTTTTCGATTAATAGTTAGATTTTGACAGGATTGTAAGCACATTTGAAAACAATATAATTTTTTTTACACCAGCACTTTTTTACTGAGCACCAGCACATTCAGAGATTCAGTTTAAAGTTCATCGGAAGGTATTTTCACACTAACTCATAACTCCATCTAGTGATACAAAGCAGTTATAACAAGCTGCCAAGGATGGTACTAAATAAATCTTCTGACCGAAAGAATACATAGTTTTCTTTCACTATAATACTTACTTCACAAGTAAGTAATTTACCTTCTCATAAATACAATTAATATAGCAAAATCAACTAAATGTCTCCAAACAACTTTAACTATGCTGCTGCAGTTAGTATATTTAATAAGATAAATATCATTTAAGTCAGTGTGACTAATAGTGTTCACAACTCAATGCCACACATCTGCACAAAAGCCACCGCAGCTATCGTTTAATAAAAAAGACTAGAAAGCAGCTGTTGAAGCGGGGACAGGGGGCTGCCTTCCAGGTGAAATCTGTCAGAGTTCATCATGGATTCCCGGTGAATAGCAATAGCTCCTCTAGCACCCACCACCTGTGCACATGTATTACCTTAGGCCTTATTACACTGTGCACGGCTCAACACCTCAGCCATCGGACTAGGAGCCTCTCTCGCTCTCAACGCTCCCATACTGCTGTTGGATTACTATTAGCTTTAAAACGTATGAGAAAACTTTATTTACATAACAAGGAACACTGTAAAAAAAAGCTTATGCTTATATTTCAGAGGCATTGTCTTTAATCATGTGTGTCATGATTAAAGACTTCTCAACAATAACAGTTGCAAATATAGTGTTTGTTTTATCTAAAATATACAACAGTTTCTTAGCACTGCACATAATTACTGTGGTCCCATCACTCATAATCTCCTTAAAATTTCCCCACCAATTTTTAATCCTTGTATTGAAAATCTTTGATAGAATTTGAGCAAGAAAATAGATGTCAAACTAGGGCTTAATCAAACAATATTTCCTCAAAAGCTGATGGTATTCCCAGACCGACAGAGAGGAAATTAATATCCAGGTCCTTTCTCTGACAACTTCTCCGAACAGCTCAATAGATTATCATTACAGCCTAAATGAAGTCCACAGCTTTATAAATCGGAGCTGAAGAAAAGGATTCAGAAATGTGGTTTCAATTATTGGTGCTGCCATCTACAGTCAGGCCAGTAAGTCAAGGC
This sequence comes from Neodontobutis hainanensis, assembly GCA_024349245.1. NCBI lineage: Eukaryota > Metazoa > Chordata > Actinopteri > Gobiiformes > Odontobutidae > Neodontobutis > Neodontobutis hainanensis. The sequence continues at coordinate 5,201,731 of JALDNG010000008.1, read as the reverse complement.
CAGCACCAGTGCTTTATTTGTCAGTTGACCTTGCAATAAAAGGATAGTTTATTTTCAGTTTTCATGAGAGATATACTATCATAACAGAATATATATTTTTCCCTCCTAGGTGAACTGGCAGTGGGAGGCTAACGTCAGTGAGTCAACAATTCTACAGCTTCTTATGAGAAAATATTCTAGGTTTTACTGCCGTACTGAGGTTCGCTAAAAACTGATTTCAAAGAGACGTGTGATTTCAGGCTCTTAAACAAGAGTTAGATCTGAAATACCAATATAATTATTCAAATTCAAATGTATGCATCTGCTCATAACAACACAAGAAGGAAGTTTCTTCGGTGACTTGATCTGTCGTTGCTCCACTGTGTCCTGGGATTCACATTGCGAGTTGACAGAGCAATCAACTGCTGTGCGGATGCAGTGGGAATATCCATTTGAGTGGCACGGCACAGCATGCATGATAGAGAGCATGTGATACCGTGCAAAGTGAGAAAAAAAAAAAACAAGTGCCAAAGTTGAGCAATGTTACCATGTCCCATAGTAGAGCACTCCCACATTATCAGCATTGTTCAATATCAGTCCAGGCAAGCTATCACCTGAGAAATCCCATTCGAAGTAATGATGCACCCCTGCTAATTGGCCCTGGGGGTGTCTACATTATTCACGGGAAGCAGCATGCTTCACTTGTTTGCGTGGCAGTAATTGTTTCATGATTAACCTTCTGATTGCAGATTTGATTCATTTTCCAAACCGTTCGTAGCCACCCAGCAGGTGTCTAATTGTTGGAACATTGTGGTTTGGAACATGCTAGTGGGGCGGTTTTAGGCTGTGGGGTGTCAAGCCGTCCAATACATGCAAATATCTATTGGTTTGGAAATAATGAAAGAGATTGGATCGAGGGCGGGCATCAAGAAAACGTTTTTAATCATAAGTCAAAAATACAGGAAAATAAAAACCCAATGTTAATCATTATATATGTCAACCGGGCTTTCACAGAAGTCGTTTTGGCATGACGAAAGGCAAATTAATGATTGCTGAATTCTATTTAGCTCTCCAGTTTGAAGGTCATGGTATCGAGCATGTTGCCCTTCTGTCACAACGTCACAGCTTATTTACAAAAAAAATAGTTGTCATTATTATAGAAGCTGCTTGACTACTAAAACATTTAACTTCCCTACTTTGTCGTTTAATTAATGAGCTGCACCCTCAATGCCAAGTTGTTTTTTTTTATTTTTTTGGGCAGTATGCAAAATAGATTTTTCAAGTTGTTCAGCAAAACAGACAACTTTATCTTATGCTAATAAACCCTTCATCGCCTTACTGACAAGCAAAAGGGAGCTCACACTGCTGACTTTTCTTAAGCAAATGCAAAGGTACGTTTTACCAAATCAGCGCAAGCCTTAATAGCACTCACAGTCAAGATGCCCGGGTAAAAAGTGCATAACATTTAAATTATTACACCAGACGGATAAATTGTCCCACATGGGAATAATGATCGTCCCATTTAATTACTGCTCCATTAACCTTCCACATCCTGACTTAAATCAAAGCTTTTCTAGGTGCAGTAAGCATGAACAAATGTACCCACATTAATAGTTTAAGACTTCTGTCTATTTGCCAGACTAGCAGCTATAACTGTCAGCCAGCACTCTAAAGTAACCAGTGAAATGGGGTAAGAGAAGACATGGGGCCAAAGAGCAAACATCTGTCAGTCTTCATTTCATCCCAGGACTTGTGGTTTTCACCCAGAGTCATGATGCACCAGCGCAGGAACATGAGACGGGCTGTTTATTCTCCGATGGGATATCCAAGTCATTCCCATCAATCAGATTTCCCCTGAATCACATTGTCCGGGAAGGAATACATGTCAGATATTTCCAGAGACCTTTAATCACAGTGTGTCAACGGTGATGCAGCTTTAGTCTTCAAATTTTTGTGTTTTTTTTATTCTGGAAATGTAGGCCTTCAGTTTTCATCAATCTAATTTTAATTGCAGCCTAATGTACATTTTCAGCCTTGTCATAAATATGCAAATACATTTTTTTTAACATTACACACTGCAGTTGCAAATCAACTTTGAAAATACTCAAAGCTCTTATTTAACAACTAAATAGTTTCATTTTAAAAGTCAACTTAACATCTTTTGCTCCAAAATAAAAGTATAATTTGGTTCTTGACCTTCCATAAAGTGAAAAGAGAAAACCACACCGCAGAAAAACTCAACTTATTTTCCTCTAAAAATTCAATCCAAGAGCTAGCACTGCATTTCAAGAAATAGATTTTTTTTTAACTTTGACCTGAAAAATCTTTGTAAGTATTTCTGTTTTTTTTTCAGCCTATTGTGAAATTACTTCTCTTACAATTATGAAACTTGAGTAACTAGTTAATTAAAAAGGTGCAGTGGTCAGCATTCAAACACATAATGGGACATACTCATGTAATAAGATCAATTTTGGACGTGCATTCCTCAGTTTATCATGTAAATGTCTGTTATTTTACATCACTTCATTACGTTTACTCATTTATTTTTTCCCACTTAAGATTGTCTTTCTGCGGTGGCTTGATCAGCAGATATTGATCACAGCAACAGCGACTGTATTAATGTGACGGGTGGAAGCAGACGCTATAGTCATTACGAACATGACTGACAGCTATACAGCCCAGTTGTAAATGGGATACAGGGATTTATTTCAGAGGTAATAGCTACACAGAGAGCAGTTGAGTTGATCTTCTTCAGTAGACCGCCCCAACAGAATAATTTAGGCCATAAATCAAACTTCCAGGCGCTCTTCACCTTGGAGGCTCTAGTCTGTCTTTCCCTCTCAGCGACAAATTGTGTAAATATGTTTTCTTGTTTCTTTATCCCATCCAACTAAGGATACAGCCAAGGGATTTGAGGATATTTAATATCACAGAGAGCTATAAGGAAGCTTTATGATGGACCCAGACCAGTAAGCTCATTTCATTTTTGGAAATACATTTCTTCTGATCGTATGGGTTTAAAGGGCTGAAGAATAACCCAGTTTGAGTTTGACATGAATACACTGCTGCTGTATTAAAGAGATTTCTCAGCATTTTTCTTGATCTATTTTTTTGAAATACTGCTCAGTTAAATGTGTGGCAGGTGAGTTGGAAAGCAAAAAGGAAAAAAATGAAATTATTAAATAGGCACACTCACACTCAGAATGCTCGACTCAAGGTAAGTCCAAGTTTAATATAACGGCAAAGGCATCTGAGACGTGATGCAAACTCTGGGTCAAAAAACACAGCGAGACAAAGTGTACAAGAGACTGCTGGAACACTGACTACAAGACAATCTAGAAGGAGGTGAGTATATACACACTAGGAAGGAGAGACAATTAGACACAGGTGAAACACTTAAGGGCGGGTCGGGGAAGCAGACAAAGACAAGGAAGTGAAGTGACCTGAACCGAGACACAAGGTGAGTACCAAAATAAAACAAGAAATGACATAATGTGAAAATAAACTGGACATGACATAAATTAAGTATTAAATTTAATGTACTTTGTAAAACAACGAGACATACAAGTTTTAAATTACACACAGATGTTCCATTTTTAATTACTGTAGCAATATGCTTTTCAACGTATGACTCAAAGGTTGTGTTTAAACATGGATCAGCACATTCTGACATGCTTTACATGTTTGAATAAAAGATTTGGTGTCAGGGAGCTGTATTATGAACAACGATTTATAGAACAAATATTGTAATTTGATTAAATTTAAAAAAAGACCAGTTATCTTTTAATTTATCGTCATCCAGCCAAACAGGCGTGCATGCCTGAGGCATAGGCCACCCATTTTTTTTGCGTGACGGGAAATATTACTGATGGTGCTCTTCCCTGAAATACATGAGGCCGGCAAGAAATGTTTAATCTTATCTTAAGAGCCGATAGTGTGCACCAGAAAAAGACCTTACACTGCAGATGTGGCTCCCATAAATCCAGGGACACACATCAAGTTTCATTACCTTCAGATTACACCACACATGGGGAGGCAACATATTTAAAATTCAATCCACGGCCCGGGAAAGCAGTATATGTAAAGATAAATAAATTCATAGTTTTCCTGCCACACAAGTTCCCCATTTGTACCCCAGATAATAATCAGCTTTCCCAGTGGTGATGGAATGAGTGTGGCTTTGAACAGGTTTGTGATCCGCCTTGGCTCCTGCGGGGGGAGTGTGTGAGCCACATGTTTACTGAGGTTTTTTTGTGTGGCCAGTAGGATCTCACTTAGTGTGAATGATGGCAGCTGTGAGGGCGCCTCTAGCAAATATGACTCCAACTATGGGTGCTTGGTCTCATGTAGCATGCCATGCCAGCTGCTCAGGCTGAGGAGCACTCCAGTGAGCATGACTGATTGTGGCTGAGGTAAGCACATCCATAGAACGGCACAGTGGGGGTGCAACTCTGGATATAACTATGGCTAATCATGGCAAACAACAGCTCCATGCAGCTGGCTACTTGGACAGTGGCTGCTTCAGCTTGAGTGTGGCGAGTGTGATTGACTGTCCGTGACAAGCACAATTTGGGATGCTCTGTGTGGGCTGCTGCTGCACAAACCCTCTCACTACGGTGAGAGTGACTCTAGTGAGGAAAGCTGCTTGCGATGCTGGTGCAGCCAGTAGCACTGTGGAAAAGTTGGTTGGGCAGAGGATGTGAGGAACACAACTGCTGTTGGAGTAAGTCAAAGTCACTTAAGCACTGTTAATGCAACTTTGTTTTAAGAGAGAGAGGCAGCACTGATAGGTTCCACAGGGAAATGTGTGTCTAGTTAACTGTGGGGATGCACCTTAACACTGAGCATAGACAGCTATGTGTATCAAGACTACAGGATGTCAGAGAAAAAGAAAAATTGTTGAATAGTGTATAGGCAATACAAATTCCCGCTGGTTTTAGATCGTAATCATTTTTTCCCATCTCTTGATCCTACATCCCATTCCTTCAACCATATTGTTAATGTCTGTCTGTTTGAGGTTTGTTGCAGACATGTAAGACTGTAAGGGTTCACCTGTAATGGAACGTGTAAAATTACTACAGGTCAAGCTGTCGTGATGCAGTGATGATCCTGCAATGTCAAAATATTGGACTACCAAAATGAATCTAAATGATCATTACACATTAATTATAAGACAGCTATGATGTTATTTTAAGACTGTATGCTTTTCTTTGCTGCCCTAAATGTATAAATCATTGTGGTTTCAGTTACTGAAGAGAAAAAAACCCATACCCTATAAGGTAGCTTTCATTTATTATTTAATACCAAAGACACATACAGTAAACTGGTACAATCTTAGCCTTGGATCAAAATAATCAGCCAGCGAGTGCTTTCAATTCCCCAGACAGAGCTCACTGAGAATAGTGTTGTTCTAAGTCTCTGGTATCTTTTCAAAGATGTAAGTATTTTGTGGTTAAGAACAACATAGCAATCCAAATTGCAAAACATTTTGAATTATAACAACAATGCCAAAGCAACAATATCCCTAGACAGCATTTGAATCTCTTTTAAGTGACTGTAAGGCGTAATGAAAGGCACCAATCATAAGTGGCAGAAGTGCTTTGCGGGACAGACCTCTATGGCTGTCCTGTGGAGATGTGTCAGTAGTGTTACATTCCAGCTTGCTGTAAAACTATTGACAATATTGCATTTTCCTAAGCTCTAACACGGTTCTACTAGAGTAGACGCAGATCAATATTGGTCTTGTGTGAAAAGTGACCACAACTTAGTGCCGATTTTACAAAAATGTCCAGTCAAATGCATCACCATCAACAGAAACCTGACGATACACAATTGATCAATTAGTTTAATTGACAAAACATAATGGACAACAGTTCAAATAAATTATTCACCTCTTTTGCCACAGTCTACTTGAATAGCCAATAGCTAGATAGATAGATAGATACTGGACTTAAATCGATGAGTCACTCTGGTACAAATATTGTATTTTTCATGCACTCAGTTTGTTATAAATCCAAGAAGGGTTAGACCTCAACAAAGCTTCCCTGAAGTTTGTATTCACTCTGGGTGGCCTGCTCTTTCCTTTTCTTCATCCATAATTGAAAACCAGCAAAGTTAGTTTTTGAAAACCCTGACCGTTGCCCGACACTGAAAACTGAACGCAGAGCACTGAGTCGTGACTCGTGGAGGGAGTTCAAACCTCCTCAAATGAGGGAGCAAGCTGCTGCTGCTGATGACCATAGAAAGTAGTCATTATTCCTCATATCTCAGAGATTTGCATTCGATTTACTTTATACTCTCCCCTTCTGACTCTATGAGGTCATCAATTTTTAATGGCAATGGGAAAAACTTGGCTGAGTAAACAAACTACCCATGCCGTCCAATACACAGCAGCTATGGTTTTATGGGCTTAATATTATCCAACTAAAATGTATGAAATATGAAGGGAAATACAGTATTAGGTGAGGTGGGAAGCCAATGGTTTTGTTTGAGTTTTTTCATTGCTGGTTATGTCTTTTTGCTATTCAACATACTCCATGAAGAATTTACTAGTGATATAAACTTGCCCAAACCCAGCCTAGTAAAACTGGCCTCTAGAGCCAAGAACATAATTAACTGTTTTGTGCTGCTTTGATTAAACAGTGTATGTAACTACCATACTGCCATTGTGCCAAGTGTTCTGGCTAGGAAGCTAAAGATCTACTATGATTGATTAAGCCGAAGCAAGTTATCTTTATCTATCGTCTTTGGATAATTATATCTGAAAATCAATTGTAAAATTGAGTGGGTTTTTTAACATCAGCCCACAGAAAAAAGTATGTGTCACAGTCAGTATGATACCATTGTCTGACTGTGTCCTTATCCTCTATTATCCTATTCCCCTCTGGCCTAACATATGCGTAATGGCATACCTTGAATAGATTTGTTCACCATGGTAACCTGTGGACGCTTTTTACTGCAGGACAAAGTCACTGCTGCACATCAGTCTGTGCTCACAGAGAACTGTGTTCACAATCTTGGCAGCAAGTCAAACTCTTTCAAGGTGAGTGTCTGAGACAAAGTTGTCCTTTCTTGTGTTTGTGATGTTGGTGGATATGCACCAGGACGACTCCATGGTCTAACTGTTCAGCTCACTGACATTAAGATAGTAGCCCTCCTTATTGGGAACAAATGTCCTGTGGCAGTTGGTCTAATAGTGATTTCAAGCTGTAATTTTTCATTTTTACCGGCACGTAACAATACCGGCTTTATTCATTACCTTAAATATTCTACCTTGATTAAAATGCATTATTGAACAGCTACAAGCGCAGCAACATTTTTAGTAGTAATTCTATCTGCATGAATGTTTAAACCACATTTCTTTACAGACACAGAGCTTGCCATTGTAAAAGGTCCCATGAAGCTTGTTTTAGTGCATTATAAACTGCAGTTCATGCATATATCTTTGGCACTCTGCCAGTAAAATCTTGGTAAGGCGTTGACATGCTGGTCCCAACCAGCACTAGTATACAGTAAAATAACAATACAGCATTTAACTGTGCTTCCTCAGTCTATAAACTAAAGTAATCTCTTGATAATGTGCAAACAGTACAGAATTGAATAGTCATCACTGTAATCAAATTAGTTGTGTTACACATTGTGAGCTTCCTGGCAATAAGCATATTTATGATTCAGTTATTGTGTTAGTTTTAAAGCTTTTTAGCGGCATGTTTTTAAAAATGTTTTCTGTTTTCATGCTAACTTTTAACCTGCTAATGTTATCTTTTTAATGCTTACCCCTAAGACAAATATTTTCAAACTGCATGTGTTGTCCGAATCCTCCAACAGTTGCACCCGACAGCTCCTGTGTCAAGGTTAAAGACTTAAGGAGGGCAATCTGTTGCTGTCAAGGCTCTTGAGCTCACGAATGAGCATTCAACAAACTGACACAGCAATTAAGGCCTTTTTATTATCTTTGTGTGTTTTTCTGGCATCCCTGTTGTCTGTTAGCCCAGCTGTTCCATCTGTTTCAGGTGGGCATTTATGTTCACCTGTCATTATAACCTTCTGTAATACCGTTTTTATGACCAATGTGTTTGAATCTTAACAGTATTGTTTTTGCTTCAACAATATATGCTCTAATTTGAACTGATAAATCCTCTTGTGTATCATGTTTTAGCTGCCCTGACATACACCTACATATTGTGTATGCATGGAAGTGCAATAGTTACATACAGTAATGACTGGAAAATACAATTTCCATGCAATACCCTGTGCAACAGGCAGTTCTGACTGACAGGGCCGTTCTTTAAAAAATGCCTGGTATTATCTCAGTCCCGTAAAATGGTGACGCATGCCATTTACTCTCCATTAAATTAAGACAATTATAACATCTCCTTTCAAGTGACATCACTGAAATCCCGAGAGGATCATCAGCCTCTGTGTCTTTAACTAACACTGGGTTACCAGGGCGACAGTGGTGTGCATCATAATCTTCCTGACTCGTGTGACAAAAGTACTGCCAGAAGGATCACATTTGTAATTGTAAATGAAGTAGACCGGTGACAGTGATGGCCAGTGTTAGGCAGTGGAGAATAACAGATGTTTATCTCCGTCTGTTTCCTTTTGGAGAGAGGCAACAGGAATATTTAAAGATAATAACAGGACACCCAACAGCCAACGGTTTATGCTGTTTATTCCTGTGGGACTTGGGGAAGTTTGTTGCCATTCCACTGAGTTTACGGCATTTGTCTTGAGTCTAAATGCTGGTGTGTGCATTTATTGGCAGTATCTGGTGCAACATTGCAGACTGCAATTCTAACCTCCTTTTTCTAGACCATGTGATCTCCTATGGTACCTCTGCAGGGACAAACTGCATATGAAGAAACCCACTGACCCTGCCCCAATACTCAAATTACACCCTAAGCACTTCCCTGAAGTGCACATTTTATGGAAGTGAAGTGCACAAGGGCACAAAGCCCAGTTGGGTCACTCTTCTCTACAACTTTCATTTTAATCAGAGCAAAACCAATTAGAAAGACGAGCAAGAACAATGCTGTCTTTGGTAGCAATGTTTGCTAAACTGTTGCTGAATTTATCAAAAAGTTAACTACAGCAGGTTGTTCAAAGAAAGACAAGACATGCATGCATTAGTTTTCTTTACCGAGTTATCTTTAAATATGTTTTTCCATTTTTCCCAGCTCCTGATTTTTGCCCTTTGCTTTTTGTTGCTTAGAAACAAAAGCCCTGTCTGTTCAAAGCGTCACAGCAAAAGGGATTGTGGGTAATATCCTTTGGCGAAGTCAGGTCTGATCTCTCATGGTACGCCTTAAAAGGTCTCCGAGTAAGGGCGCCACCATACAGCAATATACCTCCGTCCATTAGAGGGCAGGCTCCAAAAGCGCAAATATAAGGAGAAATCCAATGGTGACTTTACAAGTGTGGGGGATTTTTGATTAATACGTCAGTTTATGCTATGCTATACTATTGTTTTACTATCCAGTAACAGCAGAAAAGCCCGAATGGAACCGCCATTTTATTGCCCTGTGGTAACAACAATATTGGTAAATGGAGGAGCAATGAGTACACGTCATCCATGGTTATTTACAGTCTATGGGTCTGAGCTGGGAGTGGGATTGAGAACGTTACTGGGGAATTGGGACACATTACGCACTTGCGCTCCTTGACGGGAACACGCTTTTATAGGGCGAGTAGTGGGACATGGCCAATGACAATAGGTCAGTTGACGTGTTTATGTTTAAATTTGAGACAAAATCAATACAGTATAGTTCACAGTAAGATTGTGTTAAAAAGATACATGAATGTACCCTCTTCCTGCAGAGAGTAATGAAACTTCCACTGGGTTCTATAGAGCTTTAAAAGTCGATTTGTCTGCACATTTGGACATATGCCAAGAGAATGGTCAGCAATGCCTCAAGTTGTTTCGACCCACAATAGAATTTGACCTTTCATTTTATCCGTCTTGAAAAACTTAGCCAAGTTTTTGTGCCAAGCCCAATAAAAAGTTGTACCCTTCAGTCATTAAAACGTTCTCAGAGCATGTTAACTGCATTAACACAAATCTGGGATGCAACTGACTAACATGGTTTTAAATGTGGATGTGTGTAATACAGCACTTGACATTTTCAGAGTTTCCCAGGAGCTAAAGACATTCTGACTATTCTGCTAAATCAAATCCTGATATGAAACTTCAGGATTTTAAAGAGTCTGACATTTTGGCGATTTTATTCGTCAACCGTAAAGGTCACAGAAAGCCCAGAAGAATTGTGTGATCCAGGGGGAAAAAAAGGCGTTTAAATATATTTCTGCTCCTAATGAAAGATTCAACTCCAAAACAGAATCAAAAGTATATTGTTTTGGGAGGAAAATATATGAGCAGGCATTTAAACTCTCTGTGAGATATTTATGGCTGGGTGAAAGAACTGAGCAGAGATTTATGTGAAGCGCTTTTTCGTATATGCCACAGAGACGATGAGAAACAATAGGCCGACAATAGGATACGTATAGGTATTGTTAGAGGATGAATGTTCATGAATTCACTTGGAGAGAGAAGGCTGTACAATCTGGTGTTCATTTGGATGGGTTTACAACAAAATCCAGCAATTTAACAGTGATATAAAACCAACATCTTTTCTTTGCAAATAATGAAATACTGGCAACATTTAACTGGGTTACACTGCAGCTTCAGAGCAGGCTTCAGCACTATTTCATCAAACAATAGTCAAATCTGCTGTTAAAATGTTTTTGCTTAGGCAAAAACTTTTACTCCCTAAATTAGTAAAATGTCCTTAAACGTGAGATTGTTCCTGTCAGGACTTTACCATCTCTGCCAAAATCCTCTGAGATGAGTCATTTGTTTGTGGAGTTTTCCACAGTTACAAATGGGACACATGGCAGGTTTGTACAGAATTGGGCTTGGTGACGAAAAGAGAAATTATTATCTATCAGTGGTTGTCTGAAGGTAACAGAATTCCTCTGTGAATGACAAGCTGAGGCAGGTGATTAATCTTACTTGTCCATTGTACAGAAATGATCAAGAGAGCTCAGCAAGACAAGAAGTTATGAGGATTTCCTGCTATTTGCACATTATGTTGAGAAATCTATTGTCTCTAATGCATTAATATCCTGTGAATTTAAAGAGAAAAACAGTTATACCTCTTTATTCAAACTGCCTCTAGTCAATAAAACAAGTGTCCCAGTCCCTCTGCTATGCATAAAAACTGAGAATACATTTTTTTAGTATTCTCCCTCCCACTCAAAAGTGTTGAGTGTCAAAAAATGCTGTTTATGAATTGACAACAACAGACTCAGTGAGAACTAGCAGACTACAGGTAAGCTGTATTTAACACTAGAAGAGCCTTATCAATGTTTATTAGCTCATTAGGTTAGGTTTGTTGTCAGTGTTCAATTTATTGCAAATTTTTAGTTGACAGGGACATGGCTGCCTCTTATTGGTGCTTTGGTAAATTATGAAATATAATCTCTCACTTTTGTATAGTATAGTGAAATATTGAATATACATGACTCAAGATACACTTGTGTTTATAGGTTTACATACCGTGTCAGAATTGTTAGAGAATATGAATAAATACACAAAAACTTTTTGTGTTTGGGTGAAGCCATTTATTGTCAAACTATTGTGTTTACTCTTTTTAAATCAGAATGACAACAGAAACTACCCAAATAACGTTGATCAAAAGTTTAAATACCCTGGGAATTTTGGCCTGATAACATGCACAGAAGTTGACACAAATGGGTTTGAATGGCTACTAAAGGTAACCATCCTCACCTGTGATCAATGTGTGTATAAAAGGTCAGTGAGTTTCTGGACTCCTGACAGACCCTTGCATCTCTCATCCAGTGATGCACTGAAGTTTCTGTATTCTGTAAACTCTAATTAAGAAGTGGAAAATGAGGGATTCTGTTGAAACCAAACCAAGGTCAGGTAGCCCAACAAACATTTCAGCCACAACTGCCAGGAAAATTGTTCAGGAGGCAAAAAAATAAAAACCTCAAAAATAACATTAGCTGAAAAACAGGACTCTCTGAAAAAAAGTGGTGTGGCTGTTTCAAGATCCATAATAAGGAAGGTCTTGAAGAAAAATGGTCAGCATGGTCAAGTCGCCAGAAAAAAGCCATTACTACACATATGTCACAAAGAATCCTGCTTACATTATGCCAAACAGCACAGAGACAAGCTTCAAAACTTCCTTTAGAGTGATAAGACCAAAATTTAACTTTTTGGCCACAACCATAAACGTTTCATTTGAAGAGTCGACAAGGCCTTTGATAAAAAGTACACCATTCTTACTGTAAAACATGGAGGTGGATTGTGATGTTTTGGTGATATGTGAAATACAAAGGCACAGAAAACGTGGTCAAAATTGATGTCAAGATGAATGCATGTTATCAGCCTGAAAGCTGCGCATGGGACGTACTTGGAAGTTCCAACATGACAACGATTCAAAGCACAAGGCCAAGTCGACCTGCCATTGGCTACAGCCGCTTAAAGTGAAAGTTCTGGACTGACCAGATCAGTCTCCTGACCTCAATATCACTGAGCCACTGCATGCAGTTCATGCAAGACAGCCCAAGAAATTACAGGAACTGGAGTCTTTCTACTAAGAAGAATGGGCAGCTTTACCTTCTAAGAAAAAAAAAAGAGCCTCATCCACAACTACCACAAAATACTTCAAGCTGTCATTGAAAGGTGGCAATACACAGTATATATTTTTTTATTAATTAACTTTTTATTAGGGTTATTTGGGGAGTTTCTGTTGTCATTATAATTTAAAAAGTGTAAATACAATTTGTTTGACAATAAATGTCTCGACCCGACCACTAACTATCAGTGAAAAAAAGTTTCTTTTATGAGCACAACTGTAAGCTCCCACTGGTGTCACAAACTCTTATTTAGCTGTGCCCCAATTTCATTTAAATCTCCAAATGTACATTTTAACAAGCATTTATGAGTACATCATTAACATTATTGCATCATGCTTCATCTCACGTCCCCTCATCAATACCCTGCAGGGTCAACCTGTAAATTTGCCCTCAAAGCTTTAAGGTCCTGACTGACATGATGATGGTTGATATTCCGCTGTACGTCCTGTCAGCTATTGTCATATTTATCATCATGCAGGACAAGACTGCCCTAGACCTCAGTACACATTGACATCTCCAAAACAAACTTCTCTCCACAAAGAGGCCAGTGTGCTCCAGCTCCTTTTAATGCTGCAAACATGAAACGCCAGCGGAGTGTAATCCTATTATTTAGCATATTGAGTCATTTCCAAAACATGGTGTAAGCATTAATTTATGAGCAGAATATTTGCTTCCTGTATAAAAAGAAATATATAAAAAAATTTAAAAAGGCAGTACCTCCTCTTCACACTCCAGGAGACATTACCCTCATTTATTTGGTAATCACTCGAGATATTTTTGCACTCTACTGCATCATGCCTCGAGGAACAATATGGAAATGCAAATCCCTGCAACAATTTGCCTTTTTCTCTCCTCATCGTTCGTTCAATGTGGCTGCAAGCAAGCCCCCTCCCAAAAAAAAAAAAAAAAAAAGGCAATTACCACCAGCTCCTCTAATCATGCCACTTCAGATGCAGCCAGTACACAAACGCACAGCACATCCATCTGTAGCTCGGAGAGTGATAACACCTTCTCACTCAACAAAATCTGCTCCTCCAGACACATTCCCTGCTGGACAATAAATCTGAGTTTGCCACCCTCCCACCACACAGACATTCATTGTGAAAAGAAGCACCGTATGTCTCAACAGATGAAGAAACTGGCTGAGAAAAGTCATTTACTCGTGGCTACACTCATGAGTCCGAGGAGTCATCTCATTATGAGCCCAACGGCATGCAGGCGGCTGGGAGAGGTTGTTGTGAAAGAGCTCCACATGACTGTGCATTGCAGCGAATGAGGGAGAGGTGCGGTAAAACATGAATATCCGATTTTAAATAAAAAAAAAATGTGGCAGGAAAAGGACAGAGAGGAGAGGGGAGGGAGAAGCTGGCTTAAGGCTAAATGAGTGTCTTCTATCTTTGATGGGAACAGAGTCACTGTAATTAAGTGAAGGGCATGGCCTCTTGACATCCTCTGGCTCTGAGTGTGAGGGGATGAAGCAAAAATGTATGTATTAACTGCAACATTTCTCAAATCTGAAGTGTACTACTCCATCATTTTACACCAAACCACCTGTTTAAGTAACCTTTGCTCTCTGGGCCTATTCCACAAGTTTGGCACTGCAGTTTGTTTCACCTTGTGTTTTTGCACATATGACACATTCTTCCGCAATTAAAAACTATGATTGTTAATTTTATTTTTTTTCAGAAGTGAGCATTTTGAGCACTCAACGCTGACCCACTTTCACATCATCTTTGAAGCAAGTTGCACAATCTTCAAAGCATGTGCACTTTCAGCAAGAATCCAATACTTTGAGCTTCAGAAAAAAAAAATATATATATATATATATATATATCCTTCATTCCTTAGCTTTTACCATGTGCCTGCTGACATGGGGTAACATACAGAGGTGCACTGAGAGGAGGGGGTGTGGGTGAAGGTATATACAGGCACAAAACAACACGAGAAAGTGATGTTAATAAACTAGATTTTTTTATGCAGCCTACCTTGCGTTCTTTCCTAAACGACTGAAAAAACATGGTGTGGTTTTACGCACCAAATGACAAGACACAATTATTTTTTTCTCGTCTGTCGTCTTTCAAATTGACGCTATTGAACTTAAGTAGAGGTATGTGCTAGGCTAAACGTGCATGTCGCATAACTGTCGCTTTTATCGCTGGGGTGCTGTGTTTTTCAGACAGACAGCCGCCAGAACCGTCGCTGTCCACGGCTCCTATTCCAAGGTTAAGTTAGCGGCTGCTCAACAGTCTTGTCACTGGTTGCGGTGGCTTGTTCCCGACAGCCTTTCCAACGCGCTGGGTCAAAGCATGACACTTCCAGAGCACGCTTTATACCTTCCAACACTCCCCCGTTTAATTGCCTATTAACCTAAAGTAGCAAATGTCGCCACACAGCTTTACTGTCGCATTGGGTTGCATGTAGAAAGACATTTAACGCCACGACAACCACATATGCATACATCCAAAAAACAAACAAAGAAAAAACAAACAAAAAAAACCACATTTGTTGCATTCAGTCAGCAAACAACACTTAATTCCCCTATTTATTATTATTTTTTTCTCTTTATTTTTTTTTTTTTTTTGAGGCAAGGTCTCACGTCATGAAGCAACCGCAAACCCCTGGTCAACAACATACTTCAGGAAGAGAAACCTGTTAAACCATCAATTGTACTGCGGTATCTCCATAAACAGCAGTTGTTGCATGTGAATGAAACATTGCACTAAAACACATTTAGAAGCATACACAGACCACGACAGTGTCATACATGCAGCGTAATGACTAGACTTAAATCTCACCAGCAGGAATCAGCGCTGTCTTCTGTGTCTCCACTCGTTAATGAGGTTCTGACGTGTGTCTCGCGTCCGTCGTGGCTTTGGACGTGTGGTTCTTTTTTTTTTTTTTTTTTTTCTCCCCCCTTTCTCCTCTCCAGCGGTGAAATAATCAGGGAATCGGCGTCCTCTCTCACAGCTCTGCCCTCCTCAAACTAACCTTCCCGCCCCCCTCCTTCTCTCCCACCCACCCTCAGATTGGTGCTGGTCAGGAGGGGCAAACCTTAGAGCCAGGGGGCTGCTTTTACGCGCGAGAATGTGTCACACGCGGATCAATGCCCACCTCAAACGAACGCGCAGAGAGTAGAGTCATTATTTTTTTTATTTTTTTTGCGGAGCGCTTTTAAACGAGCAGCTTGTCTCTGCAGCTGGAAGGTCTTTTTTTCCTTTTCTTGTTTAACACACCTCGTCTCCTTATTGCAAAACAACCTCTAAGGCGACAAACGAGCAATGAGTGGGCCCACTTATTCAGAGGGTTTGAGCGCTGACGCAGGTGCCCAAGGTCCAACTCCAGACTGGCAGAGATGCCAAGCCTGAGAGCTGCAGCTGACAGTGATATACCAATCTGATGTGAGTCATTGCAGTGGAAGGAAATGAGAGCAGATCAGTCCCACTCTGTGACCTTGGGCTGGTCTGGGCTAAACAGTCACTTGAGAATTTCTGGATGCCTGAACCTTAGCCTCTCCTTAAGGTGCCCTTACCCTTGTGCAAGGCATGCCAAAAGTGAAATCACCCTATAACCTCGGCTCAAATTTTACAAGACTGCTTTTGCACTGTGCCAAGTCTCAAATGTGTGTCATCAGCCAGCAAAGTCTGACCTGATTCTGCTTTTTAATGTGCAAAATCTGACAAGATTTCAATAGAAATTCAACAAGAAATGACCCATTAGTCAGGTCACATAGCATATTTAACCTTACCTCATAAGAAACACCACTCATACTAAACTCATACATTTTCAATTTGCACAAATGTTTGTTTTCTAAAAACCTGTGAAGCTTAATTCTGGAGCATTGCTGAATAGATTTCTTGGCTATACTGACTGGGTAAAGGCTTAAAAACTGCGAGCAAATTCTCCTGTGTGTTTTTCCTTAATGTGATTACTTTCACACTGGTCTTGACATTGTACCAAGAATAAAGAAAGTAAATTGCAGAGGGAGTTTCAAAAGTTTATAAAACAGAACAAATAAAAAAAGCATCTCTTAAATATAACTCATCTTTAGAATCCACTCATTATTGTACCGTGCCAGAGATAAGATTAGTTTGCTACAGGCGCACGGTTAAAGAAAGATTGGTTTATAGGAATGTAGATTAGTCATTTATTATCTTGCTATTATTAGTGGAGAAAATGCAGAGAGGCTGTTTGAAGCATCATTAATGGTTTCTGATCACAATCAATGCAAATCAGCATTGATAAATAGGAAGTACAACAAATATCTATATATAGCAATGTGTCCTCTTCATTCGCTTTAAAAGACCTATGTCAGTCACATCACACAAAAATAATGTGTCTGTTCTGTCACTAAAAACCTTTCTTTTCAGCGCATCAAGAGCACAGTGAGTGTTGGAGAAGTGGCCAACAAGGCTAACCACAAAGGCTTAAGACTGTTTCAGCTGATAAATTCCCTGTTGGGGATACTCATTGTCATTGTAGACATTTTATTTGCCAGAGTAGTATGAGACAGGACTGTTCACTTAATGCCACTAGATGTTGCTAGATTATAAACAGGATCATGAGCCCATACACAGTGATAAAACCTCTGACGTATATGTTTCCTGGAAAGAGACCTGCTTTCACCAAACCCCTACCCTGAGGATTTCTTTCACTCGCCATTAATTAGCTTTGCTCGTAGAGGGTTCCGCTTGTCCTCACCGAGGGTCTTAGGTTGGGGTTGACATTTGCATTCATCACTTTCATTTATTATTTCATTGTGAAGCCCTTTGAGACAGTAATTGTAATTATATGCTGTGATAAACGTGATTTGCCCGGAGCTCCTGTAGGAGAGCATGAGGTGTTGACCAGTTCTGCCAATGATCCGTTAAGCCAGCGCAAGTAATACTGTCTCTGACTGCTGCGGGTCCACTTTTTTCTAGACTCTGTTCCCTAAAGCCACCGAGTTGGCTAAAGCGCTGCTTTAAATCATCAGAGCCACATAGTGGGTGGACTTTATTCAGATGTGAAGGAAATTTACAGTATGTACCTGTGAATATTATCAGCCAAAATGAGATTCCAGTTCCTCGTACCTTAAAAATAAATGACTGGGGAGGACTGGCATAATATTGAATAAACACACAGTGCCAGTCACCCAGTCCCTTACAGTTAGCTTTCTTTTTAATAATTCTTTAAGCCGGCATTAATCATGTCCCGCGGCTAATAATTATAAACTCTGGCAAAACCAACATTGCGATATATGTGTTCGTCTGGGCTGCTTTTGTTAATTAGTCCCAGTTTGTGGACAGGGATGTCACATCTCCTTGAGCCATGTTCGTCTACTGTCAGCAAAACAAAAAACTGCTTATACTATAAACCAGACGTTGACAACAACAGAAAAATTACAGTGTCAACCGGAATGCTCATATAGTATTGCAAGCTTTACCCAAAATGCAAACATGGAACTGGCTGCGATGCAAAACTCTGGCCTGCTCACCCGGAGCATCTTGGGTTAGAGCGTCTTGCCTTAGGACACTTATGGCATATGGACAGGAGGAGCTCTTGAGTTGATTGCTCTGCCTTCTGAGCCACAGCCGTCCCCAAACTGAATGAACTGATTCCATGAACAGTGACAGCTCTAACAGCTATAGGACATCTCTCATGGCAGTGTTGTTGGATCCCTGTGATCATACGCCGAGAAGTTGACATGCATACACTGGAGTCAAAGCCTTGTCTGTTCAAAAAATACTGTTACTCGCCTCGGATGTGATTTTTTTTTTTACTTAAACAGCTTTTAGATGAACTGTTCCAAAGAGTCTGGTGTCTAATGCCACCCAGAAACATAAGCACTTCTATGTTTCAAATAATGACAAATTTAACAACTGATATTATATCTGTCTCATATTTGACAGAGGAATAGTTTTGTCTTTCTGTCATCCAATACAAATCTGTGTCTCAAGATCTGTGAATCCTGAAACAACTGACACTATGAGTTTGATGTTTGCTACCTCTGAGTGCATGAAAATAACATTTCCATTTGACTTTTTGTGCATTAACTCTTTCAAAATCCGTCAAAACAATATGTCCAAATGAAAATTTAAAGACACGCCGCTTCTGTGATGTTGACAAGCATCTGGTTGTTACATTCAGCCCCGTAGCTTTATTTTCTGCAGTTTCCTCTTTGCATCTAAAGAGTCTGACCTTTTATGAGAGTGTGCATTTTTCAAACCAGGTCTTTAGGTGGATGTTTTTCCCTACATTCATTATTGAAAACTGGGGAAAAGCTCTTTCTTATGGCGTTGGCCGTGTGCCCGTAGCCTGATCCACAGGTGCAGGGGTTGACAGCTCTGATAAATAAACGCAGGGATGATCTGAGGTCTTGCTTTTTTTGATTATCATTACGACAGAGATACATGTTAGATTTTTGGCAAAGGTGCACCATGTTTTGTCGACAAAGATCAATCAATCACTGGCCCATGCGGTAAGCCATCTTGTGGCAAGTGTGATACAGCTGAAGTGGAATAGCTAGGAGATGCTCTGTGAATATATAAACATGATATAAGAAAGTATATGTATTTAGTAGAGATAGGAAGCACCATCTTTGCACACCACTTCAGTTAGCCATCAGCTCAGATCTCTAATTATGGCTAATTATGTTCAGCATTAATGCCAGGGAGCGCACCCAAGCTGACAACTCGTCACTTAACAGGCAGACTCGATCACATTATTTGACGTCAGCCTCTTCCTTATGAGGTTCCAATCAAGTACACTCGGAAAGAAGCCTTTTTTTTTGTGATGTGAAATTATGATGAGTGTTTGCTCTTAGAGGACATACCGCCAAGCCAATTTAGCTTTAGTTGTGTATATTCTGACAGTGATGGACTACAGCACGTGTGGGGCCAAATACAACTGCGTAAACATTTTTACATTAATAGTCTCGAGTTCATGTCAGGAGAGAGCCAAACAGTCAGTAAACAAACAGTATTTGAAAGCTTTAGCAGAATTTGTGGTGTATGAAGAAAAGTGCTGCAATCATCACACAAAAATCAAGCGACACAAATCACTGTCAAGCACATAATTAATCACTGACTGCTTTGGGAGTGTAAACATTGTTTATCATGCTCCAAAAAAGATGCTTGATTTTTTTTGCTAATTGCTTTCAAATATATATATATGGACTTCACCAATCTGGACATTTTCTCTAACAGTTCATGCAGTGAGACGCCTGATCAACAACACAATATACAATAAGGTAACTTGTTAACTGTTACTCCAAGACGGTGTATATTATCTGTCATCTCTTTCAGCATTTCAATTTCTTTTGATTTATTGACATGGCAACTACAGCATGGCTCCATTTGGCACAAATAAAAAACACTCAAAGACCCAGCAGCAATCTGAATTCACACCATTTACCTCAAAATAATCCCAGATGGGACTGTGGCATTTTCCACACAAAATGTGTAGCCGCTCTGAGGACAAGAGCTGCACACGGGCAGTCACATAGCTCTACAGCGATGCTTCTCAATCCTACTTCTTGGCACTAAGTGTGCGGTCGCTTTTCAACCATATAACACGTTTAATTGTATTTCCTTAGTATTTGTTGCAGACATAATCACATCTGAATAAGGCAGTAGAATTGAGGGCAATGGCGTATTTGAAGTGAAAGCCTCCACAGTTGTCCCCAGATGTATACATAGAGTGTGTGCCCCATGAGATTAGGAGCTTGTCCCAGGAGTGTGATGTAGCCTATTTGGCTGTCGAGCCCAGAGCACAAGTTTACATTTGTTCACAAAAAGCATTCTCTGGAGCATTTGTGGTATAGGAGCAGACTGATTTAGGTTACCAGTTGTATTTTACTGTTTACCTCAAAAAAGTGTTAGCTTATCTGCCACAGCATGAGGCTGCGCTTAACGACTTATCCACGTCCCTAAATAAATCAATGCTTACAAACAGTGATAAACTGTTTTCCAAAATGGTAATGAAAATGATTATATTTATCACCTCAACTGTGGTCATCTTTACAGTAATTCTTCAGCTGCAGAGGGCTGTGCAGCAATCCAAATCAAAGACAGTTTCAAGACAGCCAAAAGATTTGAATTGAAAGATAAAACCGATGTGCCTTAAAGCCTAAAACAAATCTTGTTCTATGTCAAGTGTGGATTAAGCTCACAGTCGAACGAGGCATCGTGAACGGCTGTTATCTTTGCTACGAGGATACCATGTTATACAGGGCATTTCTTCGAAAGCTCCATAGTTCTAAGAATACGCTTTCACTTCAAGCACGAACTGTTAGGACTAAGGAGCTTTGTGAATACGGCCCCAGGAGAAGAAGCTGTATAATTTGGTGTTTTCAGCGCAGAACTGTGCTGTAGCATCAATCTCTGCTGAGAACTCCAAGTTACCCTGAGTGTTTAAATAGCTGAAGCCAAACAGTATAAAGAAGTAATGAATAATGCACATTTCTAATGCTAATACTAAAGGAAAGGAAAATCATGGCTAATAAATTGTTGCAATGGAAGTAGCTCTCTGCAGTGATGAACACATTTATATCGTCAGTGCACATTAAACTGTAATAATGTTGGAGGATTCTGGCTAAAGCTTCTTTGTGAGACGTTTTGCTAAGAGACTAGTATGTGCCGATAATTACCACGTCCTTGTACTTAACTTGCCATTTATTTAAACATTTGTCATGTCCCAGTTACGGCTAATTTGTGAAACATATAACCTTTAAGGTAATTTAGAAAGTCTGTCTTTTATTTGTGTCATTCCAGATGTGAGCTTTCATCAAGTAAAAATTATCTCTTTCTTGGCAGTGCCTCCTCAGACAGGCCCTGGTGGTTTGAGTTACATGTAGCGTCAGTGGAGGAGAACGTGCCTGCCAGACAGGTCTATAGCATTCAAAGAGTTTGTGATGTGGATTTCATGAAGCAGAAACTACACTTTCCAGATATCTCTCAGAGAATATTTCCCGCGACAGTCAAGAGTGTTTTACGTACATTTGGCAGAAACAAATCAAACCTTGTTCTCTTACCTTTGTGGAGTGAGTATGTCTTTTCTAAAAAGATGAGTGCTAGAAATTTCTAAAAAATTGCTAACATTGTTGAAAGTATTGTAATAAGATATATATATGGTAATTATCTGTGGTTGCAGTAAGAGTTGCTCAATATTCTTAGAAAATGCAATGTTGGCTTACTTGGCAATTGCTGTGTAGTCATTATAGCGGTGTAATCGAAAGTAAACCGATATAAATGAATAATTGATGTGCTATGAGAGACAACCATACATCATTGTGGCATTTAGGTGCAAAAGATGAGTAAGAGGTACAGTGACGGAACAAGTTAGGTCACTCTGAGTACACAAGGGAACTGGATTTGCTTGCTCACAAAAGCCGTCTTACTGTAGCGCCAAAAAGACAAACACGAGGCGAAGACCCGACTTCCTCCAAAGACCCATCATTCAGCTCTATTTGCTTTGGAGAGCTCATCGTGCCATAGGAGGATGCAGTAAATTCTTTCGATGAGGCATATGGCAGCAGAAAGCATAAATACAGCAGAAAAGTCTAAGCGCCCCGCAGCCAGGGATGAACAGTGAACAGTTTAGAGCTTAAAGAAATGTGGCCAAGCCTTTCATCAGCAGCCAAAGGCATCTTCACAGGCGGTTATAAAAGAGCAGCTCGTGGCGGAAAAGAAACAACCTCACAGTATCTGGGACCTGAACTGTGAAAGCACGTCTCTAGAGGGAAGTGCCTACTGTTGGTTGTTATCAGAATGCACTCTCTTAAAGTTAGTGTGAAAGCTTCACTGTTATTCAGACAGAGATAAAAATGAAGGGTTTAAGAAAAAGGTAAATTCACTTGACATCAATGGGGCGCATAATTCTGATATGAAGACCACACACAACTGCACTAAACTACATGATGGAGAATCCATTTTATAAATTGTGACACCACCAAGAAAGGTTTAAATGTTAAATGTTTTATAAGCATTATTATTAGCATTAAAGCCATAAATTTGTTTCAGTAAATGGTGCTTGATAGTACGTAAACCATCTTTGTGACATACCTCATGCTTAACCCAAAAGTAACCTTAATAACCCCTTAATCCTTAAGGTCTTTCGAAATAAACCCATCAGAATCAATAGACATAAAGAAACCAGTTAAATTAAAGCCTCTCAATGGAATATTGTGGCTCTGGTGGTGGAGCGATCTTCCAATAACTGTAAGGTTGGCGGTGTGAGTGTGTTTGGTGGTGGTCCGAGAAGATATAGGCGTAATATGTCTGCCACGTCTCTGGCAGTCTGCCCCAGGGCAGCTGTGGCAACAGAAGTAACTTACCACCACCAGTGTGTGACTGTGGAGTGAATAAATAATGGACTCTGTAAAACGCTTTGAGTCCCTTGATAAAAGCGCTATATAAATCTAAACTTACTTATTTAAAGGATATGTCCTTGTTTTTTTAATTATTTAGAATAAGGTTGGAATACCACTGTTTTACAAGAACAATATCTGTCCCATTGGAAGAGCTTTGCTAATGAAAGCAGCTAAAACAATAATTAAATGTAACTGTGGGGATTTGTCTAAATGATCAATGGATCAATAGGGCCTCATGTCTACAATCACCTTAAGTCTTCTGCAGTTCCTGAGCGTATTCCTTGCCGCCAAACCCGACAGCACCACATTCAACACCAAGAGCTCTGTGTGACTTTAAGCCCCAATTCAAATGTCACTACTCATGGCGCATCATCAGCACAGCCTCAGCGCTTCTTTTAAAGGACACGGTCTGCCCAACACCGGCAACCGTTTCTGAGCATCTGAGTGCTTTTTTTTTTTCTCACAACTGTAGCTCTGAACAAATGTGAGTCGCAGAGGTGTGCGTAGGCTTGACAGTAGCTACTGCGTCCATTTGCCAACAGTTGCAAGGCCTCCA
This sequence comes from Neodontobutis hainanensis, assembly GCA_024349245.1. Classification (NCBI taxonomy): domain Eukaryota; kingdom Metazoa; phylum Chordata; class Actinopteri; order Gobiiformes; family Odontobutidae; genus Neodontobutis; species Neodontobutis hainanensis. Next base: position 5,178,185 of record JALDNG010000008.1, on the reverse strand, counting down.
GTGAAGCATGTTAAATCGACAAAAGCAACACGGTGGTAGGTCTTAGTCATCCTGCAGTTCAAACGTGGACGCCAAAGCAGACTCGTGTTTGTGAAGAGCGCTTCTGTCATTCAAAGATATTTTTCACATGCCCCCTGTTGTTTTGCACCTGTGTCCTGCTTTATATCATTCGGGAAATGCTTTCCTACTCCAACTGCATCTGCGGAAGTGGCTAAATAAAACATTAGACCCACCATTAAAATATATTTCAAACTGATGCAAACTCTGCAAGCATAATTAGGAACATAATGGCATACTATTATTTTGCAATGGTGTGAAAATCTCCATTGGAAATCAGTATAACTGCACTGCATGACTTTATTGCAGCATTGTGTTATTACTAATCGCCATGGCTAACAGGCTTGTGCATCTATAATTATTAGATAAAATGACACAACTTCCATCAACGTTGATTTATAGTGCAGCCTGAATGGTTAATTATAGGCAGAGAGATGTATGAAAGGATGACCTTGAAGAAATTAATCACCAAAGCGCTGAAGGTATTTCTTTCGCTGTGGGACTGCATTTGCCGTTCATGATTAAATGGGGTCCTTTAAACATCAGAAATCATGCCTGCACATTTACATGGCATCCTACTGACATTTCCAGAAGCCATGTTTAGTTCAATCAGCATTCTCACAAAAAAAGTATTGACTCTACAAATGTAAATGAAAAGCTAAAAGCAGACAATAAAAGTCAGAACTGGTGGCTACAGTAGTCATCCCTGATTCTAAGAAAAAGCTTTTCCATGATCGGTGTAATCCTTGGGCTCAGTTACATGGTGCCCAAATGCTGACCAATCAAAATGCTCTGCGGTTCACACAGATACTCTCAGTGCTCTGCTAACAATCCTGTACACACACACAAGAAGAACACTGTCTTTGTGTATACGAATGACCAAAGTTCAACGTAATCTTTGGTGAAACAGGATGTATAAACGGCCTTTTAATGGTGTCTACGTCTATATAATTAAATTAACTGTAACAATGGTACAATTGTGCGGGAAGAAGAACCAAACCCCAATGATATCCCACAGTGACACAGATAACATGTACATGTACATTCACATGCTCACAAACATACTCACTGCAGCTTGAGGCTCTACTGTTGAGCCTACTGGCTGTGCCACACTTCACTCTATTCAACCGAATGTCATTTTTAACAGAATCGAACTCCAGTTGCTACTAAATGATCCAAACAATTCAGAGCACAGACTGTGGTGTGATTTGGTTTTGTTGATCACTATGTTTTAATAGCTCTGATTACAGGAGCCCGCAGCATGAAGATATTGTGTTTACTGAGTTTACTTGTAGCTGAAATCAGTTTCCCAATCCAGCAAAGAACGCTGGACTCATTACTGCTATTATATGGTCCCACAAGGGACAATTAACAGAAAAAACAGTCACTTTTTCAAAGTGAGCGCTGTGGCGAGACATTTAAGGACTGTCCGTCCTATGAATCTGATAAATGAATATTTTGATAATGAGGTGACTGTGCCATCTTGCTGCAGGACACTATTTTGAATAACACATTTCAAATTGAACAAATAACCCGCGTGTTAGCCCAGGGGACACAGCTAGGTGAGAGGACTTTGGTAATCTGGTTGGCCATAAATTCCATGCTTTTCCATTGGAGCAGAGAGCTATAATGTCAAGGTAAGAAATGCCGACTGGAGCCCAAAAGACATCTACTACTAATGATCAGTTTTTCTTCAAAATATGTGGAGGAGGGGTTGTGTAAGCCTCTACTGCAAAGATATCACAGTGGGGCTTTATCCATGTGGCTCCCAGTTCTGCAGTGAAGACTGGTTTTAGTAACCCTGCACTGGAAATACTGTCGTCAGGCAAATAAAAGAAGAAAGTGAAAAGAGTGTAAATCACAATGGCACCATTTATGTCAGCGCAGGGGCTCCTCTGATTGGCTCTTATGCAACCTCTTTGCTTTGGACAATTTCTGTACAGAAAATTAGAACGAAAAAAGAATTAATGGTCATTTTATATAACACAGTTTTCATTTTCAATGATTAAATCAAATCAAATATAAAAGTATATTTGATTTAATTTGATTTAATAATTTTCATAATTTTTTCTTTTTTCTTCTCTCTTTCAGAAATCCTGGCTGACAATCTTAGTCTTGAGCTTTGGCTGAAGTTAGGATGTGATAGATGCATTTGCGCTTATTAGAATATTATAGAATTATTTCTAAAATGACAAGCATTTGTTCAATAACTTTTTTATTCTATAATGTTAAGATAGCCACAATAACTGACTCATATTACTGTAATTAAACACTTGCTGTATGTTATGATCAGTTGCTACCCTTATAGGATGACAAACCATCATAATTTAAACCTCTGTGTATGTTGCTGAGGGTTATTATGGGACAAGTAGGTGCACTTTTATATAATAAGGTTCAATTGACCGGGGTGCCCTGGTTTTCCACAGCATGCTTTATTTCTTTGACCTTTGTCCTCTGCACTGCCTGCCATTCCCTTGAGTGATTTCTTCTTGCCCCTTGCAAGTGATTTACTGCTTTTCATAAAAAATAAATAGAAAGCTGCAGATCTAAATGGCAGTTGTTTGACTGGAGCACAGAGACACAGTCAGTATAGTATTGGCAAGTGGTATTTCTACGGACTGCCCCATCTTCCTTACATAAAATATTGCTATATTGTGATCATATCAACAACATATTGTTGTAGGTGCATTGCTACTTTAAACACCAGGCTACAACACAGAAGTTTCAAATGTTCAAATTAAGAAATTTCTTACCCATACATACATCAGCAACAGCCCGATGGGCAGAATGAGTGCTCTATCTGAATTCTCTGCGGTTGCCTTTGTAAGCCTGTGCAGTCAATTAAATGAGAAGGTTTTGGGATCAATACTCCCGTGCTGTTTCAGCGGACGTGACGTAATGCGTGTGCATGCTTGTTTACCTGGTTCTCACTTCCTGATTTGCCGCCATAAGTAAACTAAGCAACGCACAGTGAACACGCATGACACTGGATGCAGTACCGCTAAAGCCAGTGGTGGCACACTAGTACAAAAACTCCAGATTGTCTGTAATGCACCTTTTAAAATGCAAAGTGTTTAAGCATAAGTGACAAACTTGTGCATTACTTTGCTTTCTAAGCTGTAAAAAAAAACACATTAATCACAGTACGGACTGTTACTCCTCCACTGATGCAGCACACTGCAAGTTAAAAAATTATCCAGCTATAGGAGACACTGTTTTTTTCCTCTTCTATACAAATGCTCGTATGCCAGCCATATATAGCATCTTACCTACCCAACTGCCTGTATTTTTCATGAAAGTATGTTTACAGAGTACAGTACAAAAGTCTTGCCTTTACAAGAAAGGCCCATTTAGAACAATAGTCACTACTTTAATAGTGTCGTTTCCTCGTCCCTCCTTGTGTCCTTGACCTGAGAATGCTGTAGCTGTTCCAGATGAGCTGCTTAGGGGCCGGCAGTAAAACTCAGCGGATATGACTCTGTGCTCAGATCCATCCCTCATGTTAAACCAGGATACAGCATGAAAGTCAAACTTATGACTCGACCAAAATAATCCACCGAGCAAGGAAATTCTTGACAGACGGACAGATGGATATGAGCACCTAACATCATCTTTTATTCTGTCTGGGGTGAGAACTGACGTGTTGCAGTGCATTCGTCCTGACAACACAAGTGCACCATCCTTGTCGGTGATGTTTCCGCAGCAAGAGCAGATGGTGAATAGACTGTAAATTGTGAAGAGCTTGTCAGGGAAGTTACCACAGACAGCCGCTCACATAGTAGGATAAGATATATACTATATATATTCTGATGCAGAGTATGGATTGTTAGCTGCAGACATGTTGAGAGTTCCCATGCCAACAGAGAAAATGTCCATTCTCTTGACGATACTAACTAAATCTCCTGTCAAGTATTTTTGTCTATTTCTTTTGTTAATGCTTTAACTTTTTTGAAAACAAACCAAATACTGTTAGTTCTGTTTTTGGACTCTTTTGAGACCATTTGAAACCAAGATGCTGCTTTCCCTGTAAATGATTTAGTGATCCGAGCTGCCAAGACAGCCGTTTCATTCTCTGTTGTAATGATCAATTTACGACGGTGGTCTGCTCTTTGGCTTTCTCCTTTATTATCTCTCGCTGACCTCCAGAAAGCTATCCTGACTTTCATCTCTCCCTGTCTAGATTACATGAACTCCCTCTACTCCTCTCTCTTCCAGAATGCACTCCACAATCTTCAATTAGTGCAACATGCAACCCCATACTTTCAGCCAATCAAGGCAGCCGAGATCATATCAAGATCAATGTAAGCTATTGCACTCAGCCCAGCCCAGCGTCCTTGTACTTTCTCAATGTCCTTTTTTAATTCAGTGTGAGCCAGCATGAAGCCTCAGATCTACTGCACGGAGACCCCAGGCTATAAACAAAAAGCAGAAATATGTTTATGGGAAGGTTCGCATTGTTCCAACCTGGTCACACTGCACATGCAATAAAAATGCTGTTGTAATTGTAATTTTGTCGGTGCTGTTAGATGACGCAATGTGGTGCACTCCTGTATGAAATGGGGTTTTGTAGCAGCAAGTTATGAAATAAACAAGTCAGTTTAGAAATCTTGTGCATTTACAGATAGTTCATATTATTAAACTATGGAAACTCTATGGTCAAGATCTGCAACATTGTTCCTTTTTTTCTGAGAATATGGATGAAAACACAAAAATGTTTCTTTCACTCATAGTTAGTGGTTGGGTGAAGACATTTATTGTCAAACAATTGTGTTTACAATTTTTAAATCATAAAGACAACAGAAGCTACCCTGATCAAAAGTTTACATACCCCAGTTCTTAATACTGTGTATTGCCACCTTTAACATCAATGACAGCTTGAAGTCTTTTGGGGTAGTTGTGGATGAAGTTCTTTATTTTCTCAGATGTAAAGCTGCTCATTCTTCTTGGCAAAAAGCTTCCAGTTCCTGTAAATTCTTGGGCTGTCTTGCATGAACTGCATGTTTGAGATCTTCCTAGAGCGACTTAATGATATTGAGGTCAGGAGATGGTCAGTCCAGAACCTTCAGAAGGCTAAGTCGACACAGGTCGACTTAGCTTTGTCCTTTGGGTCGTTGTCATTTTGGAACGTCCAAGTACGTCCCAATCCGCAGCTTTCGGGTTGATGAGTGCAAATTTTTCTGCAGTATTTTCTGATGACATGCTGCATTCATCTTGATGTCACTTTTGACCAAGTTTCCTGTGCCTTTGTAGCTCACACATGTTTCACAGAAAAATGTCTACCTTTCATCATTGGCCCTGTTGACTCCTCTCCAATTGAAATGTTGTTGCCAGAAAGTAAAATTTTGGTCTAATCACTCCAAAAGACTTTGTTCCAGAGGTTTTGAGACTTGTCTCTGTTCTGTTTGATGTATTGTAACCAGGATGCTTTGTGACATTTCCGTAGTAACACCACTTTTTTTATTTCAGCTAAAGTTATTTGTGGGTTTTTCTTTGCCTCCCGAACAATTTTCCCGGCAGTTGTGTCTGGAATTCCTTTTGGTCTACCTGACCTTGGTTTGGGTTTTAACAGAATCCATCATTTTCTACTTTCTAGTTTGAACACTGCTGATTGTTCCTTGGATATCTTTTTATATCCCTTTACTCTTTGATACAGTTCAATTATCTTTTCCGACAGATCCTTTAACAATTCTTTTGCTTTTCCCATGAATCAGTATACAGAATTGTCAGTGCAGCACTGGATCAGAGATGCAAGGGTCTGTTAGGAGCCCACCAACTCACTGCTTGTAACCAGTGTGGGTGTGTTTAAAAGTTCAAAAAGATCACAGTTGAGGATTGTTACTTTTAGTCGCCATTCAAACCCATTTGTGTCAACTTGTGTGCATGTTATCAAGACAAAATCAACCAGGGTATGTAAACTTTTTCTTAGTGTTCTTTTCTGTTGTCATTATGATTTAAAAAGAGTAGACACAGTTGTTTGACAATAAATGGCTTCACCCAACCACAAACTACAAGTGAAAAAACGGCTTTTGTGTTATCATTTATATTATCTGAAAAATAGCCCCAAAAAAATCTTAAATTCTTCCAGGGTATGTAAACTTATGAGCACAACTGTATAGTTTGATCAGAATTGCTCAATCCTTGCACTGTTTACTTTGTATCTACATAGTAAATTTCAATTTAAAAAAAAAAAACAAAACTACCCGGAATCCTCCAGTTGTCAGAGCGACTAGATTATGCCCAGCTGTGACTCTCCCAGAAGCATTAGAGCAACACCTGCCAAATGTTTTATCACAGCTGACTGTAGGAACTCATGTGGTGCGTTTTCGTTTTATCTAACGAGAACAACCCCTTTAGCTTGCCAACAGCTCATTTTTAAGATACTGCCTATTCAAACAAACAGTCCTGTAAACAATATTAATGCTTTCCTTTAGGTTATAGTCACATTTTATCCAATATTAATCATTCTGTGAAGAAAATACAGCTAAAGACAGAGGCAGAAATGGATGGTGTCTTTTGACGGTCAAACAATCAGATCTAATCCCATAAAAAGATGTGTTTCACAGGTTTGCATAAGCTCCAGGTTGTTCCAACATGTGCTGGCACAGTGATGTAAGAAACCGAATGGGAAAGGTTTAATCGTAAAATAATATACTTTTATGTCTTAATGGCATTTCTTATGCTTACGCAACTACTCCAGCAGCCCTAATCATATGCTGAGCTGTAAAGTTGGGGATTAGCCTTGGCCTATTTTTCCTACTGAATTTCTTTCACTTTTTTTTTTCACATCTCTTCCCCCTTCATCCTGTTTTTCTTTTTTTTGCTTTTTATTATAGCATCTCAACTCTCAGTGATCGAGCCCAAGCCCAGCACACATGATAATTTAATCGTGTGCTGGTGCAGCTTTAACTCTAAGCTGCAATGGGAAGCACTGCAAAGCACCAAAGCGCAAGTCATTTCTCCCTTTGTGTTTCTCTTTTCCTCACCCCAATCCTACTATTGTCCCTACCACTATTATTCGGATATTTTACCAAACATAACCTAGTGTCATTTAGCTTCTCACACTGTACTTGAGCAGACTTCTTTCTTTGACAGCCTGTAAAGCGCTCACTCTTCATTGTAGCGTGTCCACTCAGGTTGATTGGCCGCTGTTGTGCAGTCAGGGGCCATACCGTGAAAGCATTCTTGCTCTACTGCATTATTATTTGCAATCTTGTACCACTCCAACACTTGGCAAAATTACTGCATGTTGTGGCGGTAATTGTTTTTCCAATCAGCGCCTAACATCCAAAATGAATTAGGGAGAAGGCTTTTTGTGTCTGGTCGTCTGGACAGCTGATGTGACAGCAGCTTTTTGTACTGCGCAGCTCACTTTTCACAGACCCACTATGATGGATATTCCTCTGCCAGGATCCATTCAGCAACACCTTGAAAAATGTGACGTTAGGAAGTAAGTTTAAGAGACAAACTAACAGAACATAATTTAAAATGATTAAAAACCTCAACAGTGAAGGTGGAGGCTTACACTGGACATATTAATTACGTCTGAGTTTGCTTGCTCATGGCCAATGTACTGTTAAACTAAGTGATGTTAATTCTCTGCCAAGGCTGTTAGTCCGCTAACCACCTGCAAAATGACCATTCGTTACTGCAACACATTGGCCCACAGGCTTTGAACATCTGCCTTGTTGGGATTCAGATTGTGGTTTAAATCTTCTCACAGCAATACTAATCTGTTACTGAGATAAGTACCTGTTCACATCATTAAAGATTTCCAAAGGGAAGATGTGAATCTAAGCTGGCTGCTTCGACCGTATGCTCTGCTGGTCCAACGAGCTCCAGGCCTTCAGTGAAAATATGCAACAACAAATAAAAAGCTGCTCTGAAAGCTTAGTAATTGTACTTTGCCTACCTTTTTTGTGCTCCTGTTTGTAGACAGTGGATATTTTCTTAGAGTCATTACTAAGCTTTATGCAATGCTTTGTTCCCCTGATTGGTTTAATGTCTACCAGAGATGTACAGAATTATTTTTTTGCAATCCAAGTCAAGTGTTGCATTTCTGGCCACAACCCTCTTTGCATGCTTTACTTAAAGCTGCACTACCTTATTTCCTTTTCTACCACAAAACACTAATGCACTATTTTAAACTAAAAAAAGTTTAGAGCAAACCTGAAACTTTTAGCTTTGAGTTTACCGCCAGACTGTAGTAATCCAGTAATTAACTCTGCCTTGTTACAGCAGTGCTTTTCGGCTTTTACTGCATAGTAAAACAATAGATTTCAGATCGCATAAACGGACGTATTTATCAAAATTGTAGTAAAAATTTACCTATAGAGGCTAGAGCCATCTTTTGTACCAGGCTGTAAACATGATTTTTACACTTGTACAGTTGCCATGGGGTTTCTCCTTATATTTCCGCTTTTGGAGCCTGCCCTCTGGTGGACGGAGGTATATCGCTGTATATTGCTGTATGATGGCGCCCTTACTCAAGGACCTTTTCTGGAACAGATCCAGATAAGGTATGTGATGGCACCACCTGATGTCTATTTCCAGAGCGCTAGGATCTGGTAGGAACATAGTTCTGTATTAGTGAGTGAAGATTTGAGGGTGCAGAACCAGTGGTGGTGTTGTAGGCCAAGAGCATAGCTTTGAACTTGATGCGGGCGTCAACCGGGAGCCAGTGTAACCTAATGAATAGAGGAGTTACATACGCTCTCTTCAGTTCATTAAAGACCACTCTTGCGGCTGCATTCTGAATCAATTGCAGAGGTTTGGTTGTGCAGGCAGGAGGTCCAGCCAGTAGAGCATTGCAATAATCCAGTTTGGACAGGACAAGAGCCTCGACTAGGATCAATTACCACTCCCAGATTTCTGGCTGTGCTGGATGGTGTAATGGTTGATGGGCTTTGTTGAATGGAGCGGTTGTGGTAGGTCTTTGGGTTGGCCATAATCACAAGCAGTTCTGTTTTTGCAAGGTTCAGCTGCAGGTGATGGTACTGAATGACAGAGCCATGTATATGGAAAAGACTAGCGGCACAGGCACTGAGCCCTGTGGCGCCCCTGTATTGAGATGTTGGGACTCTGAATGACCTACCCGAGAGGTAAGACTTGAACCATTGCAATGCCATTCCAGAGACACCCATTGCACTGAGAGAAGACAGGAGGATGTGATGATTAACAGTGTCAAAGGCAGCAGACAGATCCAGGAAGACAAGTCTAGCCAAATGTGTCCAGAGGCAGTGTAATCTGTGTCTGTTGATCCCGCCCCCTGGAGATCCAACTCAAATCCATGGAAATCATGGAAAAGGTTTCCCAAATTTCCCAAAAGTATAAAACACTTTGCTAACTTTTATGCTAACCTCAAAGTTTTCTACCCTTATAGTTGAAGTAATGATGTGCAAAATTATGTTGGGTTAAATAACAGAGCTCGCAGCTTTTCTAGTTCGCTTCAAACACAGCAGAAGCTTCACAGTTTTAAAATAAAGTGTAAAAAGCTAACTGTACGGGTGACCTATCTTAATAATTACATTTGGCAATAATTGAGTGTTAACATTAAAAGTATTTAGGCTATTAACTGCTTGCTATAGCTTAAAATTAATGACCCTGTTTACTTGCCAGTTGAGTGATTTCTCCGCTAACTTCTTTGGTTTGTATCTCACATAAAAGTTTATGATATATCCCAAGTGCCTGATGCCTCTTTTCTGCCCCATTACAGAAGCAACAGTGTGCAGACCTAGCAATAATAGCAAAGCTTGTATTAAAGAGTCACATTGCTGGTTTCACATACAGACACTCTAGTTTAATATGTAGAGCACATTCACAAAGCACAAATGAAATGGTCCCTTTGCCTTCTTAGGACGCACAGGGGTGAAGTAGAGGAGTCTTTAATGTTAACAGCCCATGGCTCATAAGAAAAACTGGACAGCGTGTCTGCCCGATTAAGGTGCAGAGTGACCTTGGAGTGGTGACACAGAGGAGCAGAGCTGACAGTGAATGTAAATCACGTAGCCTTTAGCTGATTAGAGTACCATATGCAGTCTAACAAGACAAAATATGGATGTCCACCCTAGTCCCAAACTGTTGCAAAACATTGGTCACAAATAATACATCCTCCTCCTAAGAGCAGGCCTCTGAATTACAGGTTTACGCACTGATTTAGGAGTGTGTGTTCTTTGTAAAGTGCGCATGCAGCCACAGAGAGCCCACCGCCTGCCTTGCCGTCATTACTGATATGACAAACGGAGGCTGCCACTGGGAATACCAAATGGTAGATCAGGCTTTTATCACAGACACACACTGAAGGGAAATGTGACAAAGTAAATGCTGGCAGCCTGCAGTGTGGTGTGTGCATGTGTAGTTTGTACCATCATATATACATAAAGACCCCGGGGAAATTAGAGTGATGATGGGGTGGGGGGGCTTTGAGGTGGCTTTTTGCAGTGTAAGCTGGGAAAAGATGCCGTCTGAATAGTGACGTTCTCTTGACACAAGTGGAGCCTTGTCTGAATCTGGCTGCATCGAGGCACTTGTTTAGTGGAACTCTTCAGCGTGAAATGTAATTCTCTGAGTGATAATGAGGCAGCTTTTCTCTTGGATTTGCCATCGATTGTGAAAGCTGTGAAGTCAGAGAATGGAACCTAAGTTGAATATTGCCTCTGTTTAGGTCTCTGCATCAAGAAACACTTAAAAAGGTTTTCTGCCAAATGCATAAATCCTTCCAACAAGTTGCCGTGGTTACTCACCTGCAGAGTAACAGTGCAACTCAGGTTTCAACCTTAACAGGGTCTTTGCAGAACATTTTTTCCAAGTCAAATCTACAAAATCGAATAATGTATACTTGTATAACTTGTTCTCTTAGACGTACTAAATCACTAAAGCTATTTAAAGCATCTCTCCACTCACAACACAAAATAAAATAGATTGTACCTCAATGTCATGCTCAATGTTATGCTCAAAACATTTCTCGTAGTTTGAAATAAGTTTTTGGGCACATCTTTTTGCAAAAAAGCATATGGCACATTTGGGCTTACCTCAGTGTTTTCTACTGTTATTAAAATAGCATCATCATTTTAAGTTTGATAGTGATACACAATATCATCAGACACAGCTTTAGAGCATCCTTATTTTAAACTGTGAGTGCAAAATACATTTTTAATAAACATCAAAAATATATCAACCTGTACAGGTACAACTGCTGGAAATTAGTATCCTTTGCTATCACATGCATCTTTCCTGTTTTTAAGGTCAGTGTGATGTTGTGCACTGTACTTGTAAACATAAAACTATATAATACCACATACTGTATATGAACTGCATGCTATATATTAAAATCACTGACCCTCTTGCCTTCCCAGTTCTCATCTATGTTCTTTATTTTGCATCTCACATAAAGTTTTATTTTATTTCCCAAGTGCCTGATGCCTATTTTACGTTCCATTACAGAAGCAAAAGTGTGCAAACCTAACAATATCAGGAAAGCAAGTAGTAAAGTGGGACGTTCCTCTAGTTTAGTTCAGAGCACCATCAAGGCGCATAATTGAAATAGCCCTTTTTTCTCAAAACATTGCTAGAAACTGCATCATAGGCTCTTAATAGGCTATTTGCATTATATTGTAGTTTTGATTCAAACATTTCGGACCCAGCAAACCAGAATTAACTTTAAAGCCATAGTCTACATTTCTTCTACTTGAGTCAACTCATGTTAGCACAAGAAAACATCCTCAATTAATCATGTCTACCGTTCCTGCCCAGACAAACTGAGAATGTACTCCTACTGCTTTTAGCAGTAGTTAGGCTGTGACATGAGCGACTGAGGTCTGTACCTGCTGCAAAAGTTCACATGAGGCTCTTTTCCTAAAACGGATCAAAGATTTGTAGGCGGTAGTTTGCTTCAAAAGCCTTGGCCCTAAACCTTCTTTTTAATTTTATTTTTAGGACTTTTCTGTTCTCTGTCAAAGCAAGACATGCAACCTGGCTAATTTTATCCCACTGTTGAGTAAAAAAAAAAAAAAAAAAAAAAAAGAGCAAATTGTTAAAAGAGCAGTGCATTATGTCTGACATCATCAAAAAAGTGGGCCACAGCCTCTGCTCTCAGCATCAGAGCAGGCAAGTTATGGGTGATTGGGTTAACAAAAAAATAAATAAAAGAATGCATTTATCTAATCTAATAATACTGCTTTGTAATCACAATGCTAATGCTGCTTGTTTAAAACACTTTTGTTCTCACTCTTGATTGCAACATTCAAATGTCATCAGAGCAAAAATACAAATCTAGGTGAGTCATGCTGTGGACATCGTTTGAAATATAGATTCTATTTTTGTAGAGACTAAATCAGCTTTCATTAAAGCTCCAGTATACTGAAAACAAACAGAAAGAATGTGTCAAGAAGCTAAAAATCATATGACAACTTAAAGAGAGAGTTGAAAGAAAAGCACATTTTGTAAATGATGGAAATAACAAATCCAACAATTACACTGGTAGCCTGTTGTCAGTGTTATTTTGGGTCACTGTAAATTAACATCACGTCCAATCAGGTGGTGACCTTATCCACTCGCCTTCCATTGACAGTGCCCTCTACAGTAGTCTGTCTGCTGTGTCCTTTGGTCCAAATGTTGAAAATGTCATTCTTAATATGACAAGGCCCACCACTTTAGACAAACAAAAAGCCTGTCAAGGAGCTGCAAAGGTCTTTTATATGGTGTTACTAAGAACAACAATTGCCTACCCTATCTTTTAACTTTATCACATATGGCCATGTTGCTCTTTCATTTTCTCATACAGCCTGCAGTTCTGATAGATTGGCCGATTGAAAATGTTGCTCTGTGTTTCAGCATCAAAGCACGAAAGGACCAAAAGAAAACAGACTATTAATTCTTAATGACCCAAGTGCCATACTTTTTTGTCCAACCCCATATACTATATGTGTCTTCTTTAGTTGTATTTGTTCCTCCAGTGCAGGTGATGCAGATAAATATTCACACAGATCAGTAGAATGAATGTGCTCATGATGAAGAGGTATGCAATCAACACAGCAGTATAATAATGAGAGAGTGCTGTCTGTGTGCTGCCTATAGAATCATCTGTGGCAGAGAAAGGACACAGGACTGAGACCCCACCCAGAGGACTGCAGCGGTACTACCGCAGAGATGTGTGAACATGAGAGGGAATTGAATTTCTCTCTCTCTCATCCATCTGCAGGAATGCTCTCTGAATCACAGTGCTCGTCACCAGATGGTGCTGCAAAGGCAGGTTTGATCCATGCTCGGGCTGTCCAGGCAGCGGGACGCAGGGATGAGAAAGTGGGGCCACTCTCATCAAGATAATCATCATAACTCTGGGCCCTTGTATACAGACAAATAACTGATGGGGGCTATGAATCGGGCACAAGAGAACAGGGGCTCTTCTGCATGCTGAGCGGGAGACGGAGGCATTGCATTTTGAAAATTAGAATACTTCGTACAAGGAAATGGGAAAAAACCTTATCACTGCGAGTTTTCCTGTGATTGGCTGTTAATCTGGCCACCATCGACTCCAGAATAAATGTTCAGTGAATAAAGTCCAGTTCATACAAAGTGCTACAAACAACACCACACACCCATTTATCTGTAATAATAAATCCAAATTCTGCTACATAAATAAATATTATTGAAGTATTCATAAGATTGACTGTGATTAAAATCTACTATCTAATACTACACAAGACAATGAACATAAATAATTTCCAGCATAACAATACGTCAACATGCCTACAACTGAACAAGCATCTTATATCCATGATTAGTTCAATATGACTCCGTTGCTCAGCTTTGGGTTGCAGCTGCAGTGTTGTGTTACTTTTATGTTATGAGATGATGAGACGGCACGCAACAGGGGATCTCAGGACATTTTCCAGAATGCCAGGGGTTGGCAGTGGGGACGGGGCGGTCGGCGTGGAAATGGGAGCAGCAGATGGGGTGTCCCATTTGTGCTTGTCCTGTTAGCCAGGGGCCAGCTGCCACTCTTTCGGTCTCTCTCTGGGCCGGTGTGTCCCCTGGGGCCTCAGAGTAAACCTGCTTTAATTTTAGGACTGTTATCTCTGTGGCTCACAAGTATAGTGCACTTATGGAGGGATATACAGCATACAGAAAGTAGAGGAGTTTTGTACCATCTGCCATCTCCATCCTCCAAAAAACAACAATGACTCTCACTTAACTCACCGTTGACTCTCATGTAAATGGGTTTTAATGTGTTGTCACTGTCTCTATGAACATATTTTGTGCTAAATGTTAGGGTTAGGGTTAGGGTTAGGGTTAGGGTTAACCCAAAGATTCACTGTGCTAATTGTTTGTTGTGCTAAATGTTTACTGTGCTAAATGTTTATTGTGCTAAATGTTTACTGTGCTAAATGTTTATTGTGCTAAATGTTTATTGAGCTAAATGTTTACTGTGCTAAATGTTTACTGTGCTAAATGTTTATTGAGCTAAATGTTTACTGTGCTAAATGTTTACTGTGCTAAATGTTTATTGAGCTGAATGATTGTTTATGTTGATAAATGTTTATTGTGTTGAATGTCTGACAGTCTGTGAAGACAAATTTCCCATCGGGACAATAAAGTATCTATATATCTACTGATTAATCAATAGATCAATCGCTATCATGAAACCGGCAGTTAGTTTCTCAGTTATTTTTGTCACTTTGTTTTGCCGCTTCAATAGGGAAGTAATGGCATAAATTTTTAGGCTAGCACTACAACATTTTTCTTGCGTACTTTATTACCCTTGGATGGCATTTTTGGGAGATGAGCATTGCTTCATTGGGCTCAGTAGGAGAGGAAATTGGGCCAAGGTAAAAAGTAAACAACTGAGAGTTTGAGGGTTGAATGAGAGCGGTAGTAGCTCAGTGGCTAGAGCGGCCGTCCTTCGACCAGTGGGTGGACGGTTCAATCCCTGCTTGAATTATCCCAAAACATCATAACATCCTGCTCTCCCCTAAAGTTCCTACTGTTGTTGTGTCCTTGGGCAAGACACTTATCCCACCTTGCCTCCAGTGGTCAGTTGTAACACTGGTAAAGCGCTTTAAGTGCCTACTAGGTGGAAAAGTGCTATATAAAAACAGTTGAGATTCTATTGGAGCTCAGACGACATAAGTCTTACTCCATGCTTAGTCTACAACACCTATACTTCACATTATAACCTATGAGCAGAAATAGCAAATTAATCTGTCGTTTCATGCTGGCTGAACTTTTAACATGACCTGTTTCAAATTATGTTGAGGTATAGAATTTGCTCACTGAGACTTTTGGCATTTGGCCACCTTGTGGGTAAAGGCCTCATTAAGCAATAATTAGGAGAAGTAAATTACAGCTGTAATGTGAAAGACTTATATCACCACCAATTTAACTATGAGATTAGATGGATGTCTCATGTTGTAATTTTTTTATATTCATTAAAACAATTGCAGTTTGACTAATCGGATGAGATGGCAAGTAGGCATGTGTCATGTGACATTTTCAACAGGCCACCATTCAGTCGCAGGCATTGTATGACATCATAACAGGGAATTAACAATGGTCTAATAACCTCTGTTTAAATTAATCACAGTGACGTATTGTTTTGTCTGTCTGTATACCACAATATGTTGTTTATTTTCACACTGCAGCATAGTAGAGACATTTATGACAAATTAAAACATAGTCTCATAGTCTCTTATGAACCTATGTCTACAAATGAGATCAAAAAGAGCCCACAATGACCACTGTAGGCAGTTGTTTTGTGTCATAAATATGGAAATATCCCTATTATTGCACAGTATGATCATTTCCGTCAGGTAAGTGTGTGAGTAAAAACATTATGGAATATCTTATCCATTATAACATCTCTGCTGTTTTTATGCATCCACATGGTAATGATGGGATTTCCTTCTGCTCCTGCCACTCACCCCGCACCTCCATTTGACAGCACCATGTTGCTCCACAGCATTTCCACCAACACTCAGCCCACACCTTCACAGACACAGAACAGACACATGGACACAGTAGAAACGCATGTCCCTGTTTTTTCACAACCTTATGTCTGTACTCATCACTCATCTCTCTTTTTCTTTTTTTTTTTTAAATAGCTCTTTGTTCTCTGTCCATGTCTATTTTTAACCCAGCATTCACCAGAGGAGTCAGAGAAATGACGAGGCTAGGGAGACATGCACATCTCCATGGCAACCATATAGCAAGTCGCTATTGTCTATTACAGTCTTTCTTCCCTACACCTGCCTCAGTCCTATCTTATTATCAGATTTGAGGTTCATATTTAATTGCGGCCCTCCTCCAGAAGCTATGAGGAAGTCTTGGATTTTCCTTCCTTGCCTTGGATCCAGCAGCGTCCCACGTCACCCAACCATCAACCACCCCCTCCCCCCCGGAGCGGATTGAGCTGTCTTTTTCCCTCTCGACCAATGGGCATGCTGTTGTAGAGTAATTCTCCCCTATTACCCACGCCTCACCGCTTGGATGCTGTTCGTTTTGCCGCCACTATGAGGCCTACTTTTAAGAGACTGAAAAAAAAAAATCTTAGTGGGCTTTGTTCAGTTCAAGGGGGTTTCCCCATTTTCCCCCTTTTTACTAGATCCTGCTGAGAAATGCAAATTGACTGGCATCTTTCCAAGTCTCTAACTGCAGTATGGCACCCTCTTTTGAAACACATGCTGTACTACTGCCCTTATTTATATTTAAGATATACATTTGAATGCAAATCTCAATCCTATATCACAGCCCCAATCCTATTACTCTGTAGTACATTAGATGCTGCAAACAAACCAACATCTACATTATTGCATCTCAGATTTTCCAGCCATTAGTCATCTCTTCTTGAAAAAAATTCTGCCATTCATTGCTGTTGTGTGCAGTAGAAAGAAAAATCAGGATGTGTGTTTAAGTCTTGATGTGGGATTCCGTCCTTTGAGTCACATGGCAGAGGCGGAACAAACATATGCCTGAGTGTTCAATGGTATTAAGTGCTCGTCACACACACATACATAAGTGGAGGGAGAACAGAGAGTCACTGGAGCTATAATGGTACCAACATGTAGGGGGTGGGGGACCTGAGGAGGCACTCAGATAAAACATAAGCAGGCGACAGAAATAGACTGCCACTGATGCTCATATTTAATACAAATCGCTCACTGCGGAGAAATCAACGAATATGCTTCTGTCTTACAGTGCCAGGTGAGCTGTTGTCTTTAATTACGTGTTATGCCAGTCCTGAAGCGCTCACAGATGCTGGTAGCCCCGAGGAACTAAGAGCTCACCCACGGTCATCCAGATTGGCCCTAAAAGAAAGCCTTTCGCCTGTGCGCCCGTTCCCTATGGCAACAGCCGGCACCCCCATGCGTCACCTGCCAGCGAAGGAGCAGGTGGACCCAGCGGGCACAGGTGCACGCTTCACCTGTCACACTTCCAGTGCTGTCCTACACATGCCAACACAAACATTAACAGAGGTGCAAAAGAGTCGCAAAGCTGCCTTGTTTGAAGCCCTTTCCATTACTCAGACAGCTCAAAGCCTGCTGTGCACACACCGATGCATGCACACAGACTGGGGTTTATAAATAGCTGTATTTACATGTATATAATTATAGGCTGCCAGGGAGAAGATAGTTCTCAAGCAAGTGCAATGTTTATGAATCATTATTATTATTTACACTTCACAGATGCCTGCCACCAAAAGCCTCCATAAACTACAGACTGCACCTTTAATGTTGGATTGACACAATAAGAAGCAACATGATCACTTTTTTTTGCTATTCCTTTTGAGAGGCTATCAAATCTTTAGATGCAACTCCATACTAAGCTTATTACCCCCACATTAACCTTGCGAAATATACAAAATAATTTTATCAAACGTAACCCAAAAATGTGAATCTTCTAATAAACATATTAAATAAAACATAACAAAAAGCCATAGCCATTTCTCTAAACTTGAACAAGTGAGTCTTATAGTGCAGGGATTCTGGATTGAAGTGGCATCATGCACAGATACTTAAAAAATTTATGAGCACATAAAGGAAGCTTAGTTTTTCCTTCTTGTGTTCTATAATCAGATTGAGTGCTCCTTCTGATGAAAAACAAAACAAAAATGGCAGGCTGGTCCTGGGCTGATGTTATGGATGGAGGGCTGCGTGTGGGCCCCTCTGACATGAAGTGAGTGACAGTCAGGGCAATCCACATAACAGGTTCTAAGACCCCCACCCGCCCTGAAATACAACACAACCAATAGCGGCAATAAGATGCGGCGAGTGGTCTATCAATACCTCTAGGCCCAAGGAGGTAGATTCATAAATCAATCCTATCTTTCAGCTTTGAATCGTACAAAAGGACTTACAATGGTGGAGGGCATGTCAGCACTTTACAGTTTTTTTTTCTCCACAACCACACACAAAAACAAATCTAAGCAAAAAAATTATAATAAAATGCCATAAAAATGCACACGCTCACTCTTACATTATATACTACAGATCTATCTTAAACTGATTACTGTATGCAATTGGGAGGACATACCAATAATGCTGAATGGAGAATATAAAACACTATTCACTAAGTTTTGTTTTTTTTGCAAGCTTGACAAAGAGATGGATGATTTTAAACAGAGAAATGACAATGATGGAATATGGTATGATATTACACTGGTCCAGTGAGAAGCTCTTGATGTTTTGATGTTGACACCTAAAATCAATTTCTAAATACTGCTCAAATAATATATTTTTTCATTCTCTTTGCTGCTTCTCAACTAGCAGCGCCTCTGTGTTATGGCATGATGAATGTGCAGCGAGACTGTTGCATGCCACTTCTGAGCTGAGTGTAGGACGGCTTATAATGCTCTTTACAAGAAAAGAAACCAATAGCTTTACCGGACCCGCTTTAGGCCTAACCAGAGTGCGTCGGGGGTTACTTATGTCCTGCTCCTCAGATGTCCCCCTCGCCACTGTTCATTCACTTAGAGCCCAGCTAAAATGAGAGGTGACATGTGTGGACAAAGAGATTCCATTTTGGCTTCCTGCTCACTGCGTACATCTTATTCCCTTAAATGGGTAAATATTCACACAAGAGCACCGGGCTCTGACCTCTTGGTTCCACAGTTACCCTCAGTTGGGAAATCAATGAAGCGCGTGTGCAATGGGCTTCCCTCAGGACAATCCACATCTGCACAAATCAGCACTGTTTTGTCACCACCATTTTTTCTCAGCTCTGTCAGATGAGATCAGAAGGCACAAATGTGGCACATTTCCTGCACCTACACGAGATCCTCACACACAAATAACCATAACATGCTCCTGGGACGGGCCATGCTGTCCGTACTTAACACCGCAACCATGTTAAAAATAAAAGAAATGGTCAATGTTCTGACATTTGAACATATTAATAATTGATTTTTGCATTTTGACTAAACATTTAGAAGAAAAAAAAATTCAACATGATTGAGGCATAGGTTTGTTTTTAAAAAGCTGGGTCCTTGTGAAAGATATAAGCGTAATAGCAATAGTAATATTTCCAGACAATCAACAAACCTGGCTCCTTGCCGTATTCTTTCTTCCAGTGTTTCTTTGAGTCAGTCAAACCCACGTTTATTATAGATTTTGAATAATCTGAGCATAAACTATATATATATATATATATATATATATATATATATATATAAAAATATATATATATATATATATATATATATATATATATATATATATATATATATATATATATATATATATATATATATATATATATATAAAAAGGGATCCATTGACATTAGTACATGTTATTAACCAATGTTATCCAAATAGAATATCTTGAAATTGTTCTTACACTGCTGATTGTACACTAAAATAATTGATTGACTGTTGATTGTGTAAAGTACATTTAACCACAAAAATCAACGCTGTCTCTTTAAACATAATCCTATCTTGTACTCTTTTCTCCAACCCGCAGTAAGTAATTTCCTCCAAATCTCTGCCCTTGTGTTCTCTCTGATTGCACACAACCCGTTTGCTTCCCAGTCACCTAGTTGGCTTTTGTCTTGTCTTTGTGCTGGATACTGTACTATATGTGAGTTATTTTCCCCCTCAGGTCTCTCCAACATACAGAATACTGAGCTGTGCACATTTGGGTTGACCGATTAGTTCACATTTGGTTTGACACCACAAGAGAGGGGCTTGGCTCGCCTGCAGTAACAACCACTACTTTTTGGGTCGGGTCAGTGTAAGCACGGCCTCGCACAAGAAATATGGATGTCGAACTTCTGACCCAGTAGGACCTGCCAATGAGTTCATAGACTTGTGCTGATGGAATATGAGGTGAATCATCTATATGGGTATTAATATAGCAAGCAAAGCAGAAACAAGCCCCGGGGAAGATTGTGTTTCTAAATTAGTGGCCACTGAAGGCTGCGTTACGGAAGAATGCATAATTAGGCTTCAAGTGCGCTTAATTCAACACTGGCCATCTCGTGAGTATGGGAGTGAAGGAGAACAAGTCAGTCACTCATGTGCTTATTTGTAATATTGACTTCTAGTATTACAAACTGTGCTTGATAATAATTTAACAGCTGTATTTACATTACACCATCTGAGTTATTTGATGCACCCAGGCTTAGATTTAAATGTCCTCTGCCCCATGATTAACATATTAGACCTGATTAATGTGGACATGTAGGGGAGGCTACCTCTTTGCAAAGAGTAGCGCAGCTGCTTTGAGATGGCTCTGGTCCCTTTGCTGAAGCCCACCACACGAACACGCATTTGTGGTTTCCCCAATGTCGGCTCAACAGCTGTTTCTGTTGGGAGTGTGTTTAGTTAGTATCACTATAGGTTTAGAACAACAAAGTCTGCAATATTGTAAATGCCTCAAGGACTGTTGCTATAAATGAGTACAAATGCCAATATTTGACATAACATGTTTCCAAACAATAAGAAACTTGTGTGAGTGGGGGTTTCTGTGCTGCTTGTGGCCCACCGAGGGGCTGTTAAGAGGGAATTTAACCCGAGTCGCTCCCATGGAAATCCCTTGTGGCATGGTACACAGACACTGCTGCAGTCTGGAGCTCTCTGCTTCAAGAGTACATACCCAATTTGGTTTAAGTCGTCTTCTAGAAAACTGTTCAAACTATTCATAAATACTGCATTATTACATTAATTTTGGTCAACCAAATAATTCAGTTATAAAACTCAAAGGTTTCTTAAGGACAAGAATACATACGCTGATGACAAGCCCGTCTCCCTCTCCTTCACCATCCATATACAGATTTTACAATCAGTAAGAATTATGAGGCATGGACATGATCTTTATAGCTGCTAAATATGCAAAACCAAGTTAGTTTTGCGAAGTCAACATTTAGAGAAATAACTGAAGATTTTAATTAAAGCCCATACAGAATCATTTTCACACTTACTGTAAAAGCAATTTAATTCAGTGCAAGGAAATGTATGTTTACAAGTATTAGGAAATAGCTGATTGAGAATAAGAATTTCTGCATATGTCAGTGCACCAATTCAAAATAAGGGCTTAATTATGTTAGCCCCAGAAGCTGCTATGTGATGACATCCAACTCATTAACTATGCAGCGAAGCAGAGAAAGCAAGAAATCTATAAAAAAGTGTCAACAATGAAATTGAAAGTGGCAGTGTGCTCCAACAACTTTGCATATGTTTGTGTCAAATGTGTGAGCTCTTGCCCGAGTGTGTCACACGGACTTGTTACTCAGCCGTCTCTATCACTCGTTCATGCCGCACATTCACTAGTTGGCTTGGATGCTTGGATAGTGATTTGTCGAGCCAGATGATTGACACTGATCTCTAAAGTGTAAAAGGAATGGTGACAATACTTATTCATCCAAGCAGGATTTGAAGATACAGTTGCATTGTATGATCAGACATCCACTACAGACTACAAGATGTGGCTTTGTTTACATTAACACTGTAAAAACCAAATGTGAAAGCCAGCTCTGTATTTGCCATTGAAAGCATTTGCTGTAAATCCAGGGCTATATCTTTGCTAATGTGGCTTCTCTAATTTCTCCATCAGCAAAGATCTTCATGTTTTAAAGTGATACCCGAGCCACACCTGCCATGACATGTCACACAACTGAAATATGAGAGAGATGCAGCATATTATTGTTCATCACACTGCTCCACTACCTGCGTGATTTAAGTTCTTCGGCACTAGCTGATGAATAGCACAATCCACACTCTCATAGATTATGAGATGAATGATGCCTGCGTACAGTCTCTACCATCCTGTGCAATCAAGTCACCAGAATCACTTCTTGTCTTGTTAAGAGTTGTTTTTTTTTTACTAAAAATATCCATAAAATACTGTGGGATAAAGACTCACTTTACAAAGTTGTGCTCCTGTTTTGGTAAAAAAAAAAAGCAATACCAATACTTAATAATTAATAAATTATAAATAATTATTATCACGTGGATGGAATTATGGAACCATGATGTGTTTGGTGACAATCTAACGACTTTAAATGTTGTGTTCAAATACAGTCTACTTGAAACAGTGGCCCTTGGACTGTCATGGATTTTGTCCAAAGCTTCTGGCTCTAACTCTGTCTGAGTATTGGTTGTTGTGGGTCATTATTCAATAGCCATCTGCAACAGTGGGCCACCACCTCCCTCTCACTCATTAAAAATGATAGTTATACAACACACTGATAAGAATTACTGTCCAAGGCCTGAGGTCCTCTCCTTTGACTGACTTTTGGTACAGGTCATATAAAGTACAGTGGCCCGTCTGCAGCCTCTGGCTCTGAGTGTGTGGGCGCACCCATTTATCTGTCCGGCTGAATGATTTGGAGTTGCGTAGACCTTCTTCAGCATGGGCTTGCCTGTTAACAGACTCTGGGCCATGCAGGGCCACATAGTCTTCATACTTTCTGTATGAGGCTGGAGAGTCTCCTCATCAAAGTTTAAAAATCTAAACCAAGGTGCCAATAAAAAATGGCTTTAATGTTATTCTGTTGAACAACATTTTGGCCTTCAGCTTATTGTGAGTCGTACAATTGAACCAGCCGATAAGGAAGCATTATTTGGACATTTGTTTTATGCATTTACCCAACAAACACAAGTCCTTACAATTAAAAACAGTGTCATACATTCTTATTGCTTTCCCTATATTTCTCTCCCTTTTTTAATTTAAATCTGACTTGTCATCTATGTAATGTGTTATAAAAGAAAGGTTGGTAATAACACATGCAGGCTCAAGCCTGCCATACAAAAGTGAATATCAAGCTAAATAATGTCTGCAATAAATAACAGCAGCACATTACTGTAAAGGGGTAATAAGTAAGGTTTTACTGCCCTACAGCACAAAATGACCATAATATATCTGCAGTGGCTTGATGGGATGCTTGATCAATACTAGTGAATCAACACAACTCACCAGGTGCTGAGATTTCCACTCCATTTTTTGAGCTGAAGCTTCATCTACATTGGAATCTAAATCCTTGCCTTCGCCTTGCTTCCATTTTCATTTACTTGTCATATCACAAGGCCCCGTGTTCCCATAGAGTCTTGTCATTCTGCATTGTGTTAGATTACCTTGCCATATACAGTACATTTCTTTTGCAGCTCTTCTCTCGCCTGGCTGAGCTGTTAATTAGGGATTCTGAAAATGTGACTTTATGTCAGTCACAGCTGTTATTCTGCAGGTGTGGGTGATGAGGATCTGAGCGCTGACAATGTTAGTGCAATCCTTCTGCATGCTGCTCCACAATCAGTGTCAGGGTTTGAGCGCTGGCAACGGCAAAGACGACACATATGCACGACACACAGGCAGGCAAGACGAGTTTAGTGACTTTATTAAAGATGATACACGTACAGGCTGTCAGGCAAATGGGCTGGCTCAGTATTTGTGAAGAACACACCAGTATCATGTGGGCCAAACCAGTAACTGTAAGAGTCCAGAGGTAGAAACATGGGGAGACAAAAGAAGGGCTAGACATAACTGCTATAACTACTACTATATCATCCAGGGATGGACTAGTTAAATGTTGTATTACCTTCTTGGGACATCATTGTTATAAAATTAGTACTGTATATTGTATATGGGAAGATTAAGTAAAACAAAGTGACTTATTGTGCTGAATGTGTTTGCATAATATACCAACTTAGTTTAGGTTTTCCCTTTTTAAAACATTAGGGCCATAATGCAAACAAATGGTAAACCAGAAGTTCAGTTGGTTTTACTGTCTCTGGTTACAGGGCTAAGGACATACATTAATATCGCTTTTTTTATTTTATTTCTGACTTGTAATATACTCCTAAGCTATTTTAGTTTTTTGGCAAACATATATGACTTAGTAAAAAACTAAGCAGCAAGCCTCAAACTGGCCTGCATCACCTGTTACCATGTCACTGTAGAAGACCACTATGTAATGTGGAGCTATAAAAATTACAGTGTCCATTCATGGCTCATTTGGCAAATGAGATAATATCTCTCCACGTATCTGCCTGACAAAGTCACGGAGCCTCCCACTAATTTGCCTTATGACTTACTTCTGCGCGCTTGTGTGATAAGCTATGATAGTCACCTAATCTTGTAACGTGTGGCAGGTATGAACTATCTCATCATTTAAAACAAAATCCAAATGAAAAATCCGATCCCAACAGGAGGGACTGAACGTATTATCCAGTTATGATCTGCTTACTGCTGTGTAATTATTCTTGACCACAGATTGTCCTACTGTGTGGTAGGGGATTGCTGAATCCATCTCTTTTTAATTAACCTGCGCGAACAGGGCTTGCTTAACTGAACAGAGTATGACTTTTTAACCACATCACCACTGTGTTGTTTGAATCTATTTGTTGGTATACACGTACATTCACATACAAGTTTTATTTTTTTCCTATTGCATTACCGTATAACCAAGAGCTTAAAAAACATTCAGCTGCCACATATTAAGTGGTGGAAAGCGGAGGAATAGAGCACAGCACACATTTGACATCCAGCGTAATGGACAGGACACACGCTGATGGAATGTGGTTCAGTTCCTGAGAGAATTCTCTGGTCTTGTTTTTGATTAGACGAGGAAAGAGCAACCACAAGTAAACGGAAACCTTTTAGTCCAAAATTGACAAGACAACCCTGTCCATTTCTGCTGGTTTGTGGTTAATCTTGTCGTGTATTTATTATGTCGACCTGTCTTTATTTATTTGTTGTTGTTTACTAGGTCTACAATGCGCCATGATCGCCGCTCCTACGGCTCCTTGCACCTGCGCGTACCCTCTACGGACTTAAAAGCTTTTCTATGCATCTCAAAATATTTATGAATCAGTTATTTTGCTTCAGCAACTGAGTGCTTGTGGCGAATGCTGTGGAAATCAACCTATGGAGTTATATTTGTGGACTCCAGAATAAAAGGCCACTTGGCCAGTGAGGGACTATTGGCCTGTACTTGAAGATTGGCTATAATGGCACTGAAAGAACATGTTTTTGTGCTGTACGTCCTCCCACCGCCACTCTGTTTTTAAAAAAATTCAATAAGACTTGTATCATTTTAAAACACAGATAATTATTGCATGTGCGCAGAGCTTGTTGTATTTCTGTATCAGAGAACGTAAACACCATCACTCAGTCTATCCCTCCTTTTTTCCAACTCAACCGCCAGGCACATTGCCTAAGGTCTGCTTCATATTGTGAATTAATTATTCTCAGCCAGATTTGTGTTTGATTTCCAATCCACTACATCTGGACCTCATATTTTCAAATGCATTAACTCCGTGGCTAAATGGATCTCCAATGCCACTCACATTCCTTTGAATCTGAAAGGTGGATAGAGAAAAATATCAGAAAGGCGCTGGGGCCAGGGGGCAAGGTGGCTGCCCCTCACTCTTTGTGGTTCTGCTCTAGTTGAAAACAAAAGAAACTCTTAAATGCAGCACTGGAAAACCTCTGCTCACTGAAATTTAAAAAATGTTTGGCACCATTGTTTTTTTTTCCTCCTATGTGTATACAAGCTGCAAGCAGTCACGCAGCTGTTTCCATGGCAATATCTATCTGTGTGAGGAATTCATTAACCCTTTCTCACAGGAGTTCTGTGTAGAAATCCCACGTAGACAATAGATAGCAGAACTGGAAAGCGTGCTACAGTGCTATTTTTTGACAAAGTGTTACTATTTATGCAATGCTTCAGTATTTCTGGAGCTCGGCGGTGAATCCATTTGGCGTTGGCAGCCATTGTTTCTGTGTTAGTGAGACTAGCCAACGCTAATGCATCATAGTCTGGCACTTAAACAAACAATCAAAAAATGACAAGAACAACTCAAATAAGTACATATTAAATGCACATAGAGATGTTATATGGGGCTTTTTTTTACCTTTAAATCATCTTTCCAAGTCGAGTAGGGGGTTTGATAAAAGATAAATCAGTGGCAAGCTGAATTTTTTCCAGTTGAATGACAGTGGATTATAAAAGATACATTTGCTTTGATAATTTACCAGTTGACCTTTGCTCTACTAACTTTGCTAAAAAGCCATTGAGAAGCTTCACCTCATTCCAGACCTTTACAAATACTTAATTATTAATTTTGATTGTATCCAAATAGGTCTTGTTGAATATGCACCAGTCCAAGCCTTCTCCAAATGAAATGCACTGCGAGTTGCAATGGGACACGGGTGAGGTAAGGGACAGAATTACAGATCCCTATTAGTGCGTGTCCTCCATCAATAGCTATTTAGCATCAAGTGTTGTGCCTCAGCCTTGCTAATTTGGGAGCCTGGTGAGCCATGTGACTGTGGAGGACAGACAGATGAGGGTTTCAGGTCAGTTAGCGGTGTGCTGTCTGCAGGCTGGTGGCAAGCCTTTGCTTTTCTCACTTCCAAAGAGGAACAGGTAGAAGGAGTAGGAGCTGGCTGTGAACGTTGCACCGCGTGTCACAGCAAAAAGCAAAACGTGACAGACATTTTTACCGAGGATGAGGCAGAACACTCTCAAGATGAGTACCTTGTGTCATCCTGGGATCTTTAACGTTTTCCTCAATTTTCCCTCAAGGGCCATGACATTTTTGTTTATGGTCAATCAAAACATGTTCATTAATTTCCAATTATGTCCGAGTTCTGGTACGTGGCTATGAGCAGTCAAAGTGTACTACTGAACAGTCTAACATAAAACCGGACATTCTGTCTCATCTGGTCAGTATTAAATTATCTATACTTATCAAATCATTAACGTAATGTTCAGGTGGTATTAAAGGCCACACAGTAATCTAATTAATACTGCATATCAATCATGTGAATATTATTAAAGTTAATTAATCAGTTGTTTGACATCTATATTCCCCTTCCCTTCTATCTTTTTTATGTTTTAGGCTATGTTTTGAGTGTAAAAAGCTCTAGTCTTAGTATTTCCTAGTATTTGGAACATTGTGGTGCAGTTCAGCTTCAATGAGCAACACGCTGCACTTTGATTGGGCTTTCTGCAGTAGCATAGCAACAATTGCTTGGTAGCCTGTTTGGAGGCAGTGCTTCAGAGCTGTGTGTCATGTGTTTTCAAAGCCTCCAATCTCATCATTGCGGTCAATGAGTGGCGTGCTGTACACTGACGTTGAACGTTCATCTACTCAAAAGCCTGTCAGGTACACGGTGAAGCAGGGAACAGTGCGGGGCTGATGCTTTGATTCAGCAACGCGAGCACAGCTATTGTACGGCACACGTTTGGACTCAAATCAAACACATTCAAACGAAGTTAAAGCATTTTTTCAAAATGGCCAACACAGAACTTGTTACAACAGGGTAACAACTACACATAATGTAAACAAGCTGGTTCTGACTTAGCAAGTTAAAGAGAGTCACGTATTGATCATTTATGCAAGAGGCAGGGTTTGAAAAAGTAAAATGTAATCAGACACTTCCTGAAACACTTTTGTCATGGTCTGGTGACACAATCAGATCTGATCAATCGGATCTGAGGAGAGCCCAAAGCATTGAGATTTTTAAACCTTAACACAAAACTCATTTATTTAGTCCGGCTTTTATGTAGTATTTTATAAATGGTTTGTTTTATTTATTTAATAAATAAATGGGCTTGCCTTTTAACAGACACTGGTTACACACTGTTAATTAATTTAATTATTTAATTGTATACACTTATTCTACTCAGTTCTACAGTACAGTGTACAGTGAAACATAGCCTCCATTCTTTTTACAATGTTGTGAATGTTGTGTTTAATAATTGTATGTTGTAAAGCACCTTGAGATGTATGAAAAGTGTTATGTGGCATGATGTTATTTTACTAATACATTTTTGATCTTTATTACATACTGGTTACAGTTGAGGTTTTGGTTTATGGTCATACCCATCACACAGCAGTCCTCTTGGCTGGTGCTGAAGGTCATGGAGAGTTTGTTGAAGCATCCCTGCACATGCCATTTCAATGTATCATTTGTTAGTTAAAGTCAGTTGGGCTGTTTGTCAGATATGAACAGCAACAGGTAAAGCAAACTGACTGGAAGGCGTTGCATTACCATGTGATACTATTTATATATCAGAGGAGCAAGGGTGACCCAGTAACTCATATGTGTTATGCAACATATGACTGAAGTAAAATGACTATGACACATGCACATGACAAGGCTTTGCTTCTGCTTGACATATGTGCCATTTACATTTAATTACAGTAATCAGGGAATGCTCTGTATTGGGACAGTATTGTGATTGCTAGTTTCTGGCAATGCTTTATCTCAATATGATGGGTTTGTTGTAAACAAACCCCCGCACCACCACCCCATAAGAGAGCGCCAGAGAGTCTCTGATCTAATCTGTGTCCCCTTAAAGAGTTTTAATACTAACTACAGATGTAACATATTGTCTCTAATAGTCTGTACTCTCAAAAACACAGAATCTCTAAAAGTCGCATTATTTCTTAGTCCTTACTTCCTTTTGAAATCACAACAGTCATGTAAGTATTTCACTGCATACTGCGTATGGCTGTGTATGTGACAAATAAATTTGAATTTGAATTTGCGGATTGTGGGGATTGTGACGATATCTTTTAATGACAGAATTATCTCCAAATGTTTAAAATTTACATAAGCAAATGTTTCAGTTATTATGAATGCCAAATACTAATAAGATTCTTTCTTATACTTAAATCCAGTCCCTTAATAAACTCAACTTTCCACTGGTTGCACTGATGTTACTGTTCCATCAACATTGGATTTCATAGCAAGGATTTTGAGTTGGACACAAATCCAATGTTCAAGTTGGTTATATTTGTTACAAGAAATAATGGAGCTATTTTGTAAATGTGTCATCCAGTAATTGTCTCTTCTGCTCTTTTTACAATAGTCATGACATGTTGAAACTGCAGTATTATTGTCACATACCTTGTTGCATTTAGCACTAACAACTGTTTAGGCTGTAAGATGACACTGAAAGCTAAATTCTAAATAGCCCATTGCCAACATTAAACTAAACTACACACTGATATTTTGCTAAACACAGCATTAGCCATTCCAGTACTGAGAATAATAACTGCAGTAAGTGTGGTTCAAGGCAAAGTTTCATTCACTGGAACTGCTTCAAACACATTCACTAGAAGCTTCTACTCATCCTAACATTAAAGCTTGCAAGGGAAGATGTAATTGAATAATTATTTTTAAATAAACTATGTTTTTTCATTGACTAAATGGGTTCATGAAGAATATATTTTTATCCATTTTAATAAACATAAAAGATGTAAAGAATAATTTAAGCTTTCGACCAAGCACACTCCAAGCACGAAGCTCAACTCAGTCCATGTTTATGACGTATACTTGTATACAGTGTACAAGCCAATCAGGGGAAGGTGAACTTCATCTGCTGCAGATCTGTGCCAGGTCACGGTTAAACATGCTATGGTCTTTTAGCAAAGACAAATGTGCCTTGGTCTCACTGATCATTCTTTTCAACACATTTTTATAAGCATGCTTTCTATGCTGAAATAACTGAATGTATATGGGAAATATGTATGTGAAGGAAGTAGCATCTTTTAAAACATACTCATCAGTGGATACTTTATGGCCTTTAGGAGTGCAGTGACATCATCTGTAAATGGGTGGGATATTTTTTGTTGGTTTTTCTTTTAGCAAAAGAAGTAATATATGCTTGCAGTGTATTAACATGTTTGAAAGTGGAGAAAACTCAATAAAGATGTGTTCCAACAGAGATGACTCTGTCTGGGATGACGATGATTATGAAGATGATGACTATCATGACTATGATAATGAATGATTCCAATGAAAATGCATTGTTCAAATGGAAATGTTGTTTGTGCTGAAGACACGAGTGATGGCTGAGTGACACTGTCTAAAATGCCTTTGTCCCACTGACACCACAGTGGTGACAGCTGTGGGTCTACTCCTTTAAATGAGCCTTTGCGCATAGCCTTCGAAACACCACAACTGCATCAGTGCTGGCTTGGTTGCTTAGCAACTGGACAGCATAGAGATCCCTGATGAAAACCTCCTCCTCTGTATAAAACACAAGCTTGTATGATTCTTGCGTTGTGATGTGCGGGCATTAGCAGTTTGCACTAAAGATGTTTGTTTGTGATAATACAAATAAACAATCAAATCAAACATTGGAATTGCGCTGTGTGCGCCAAAGTGCGCGGGTTCGTGCCAATGTGCGCGAGTAAGATAGGCTACATGGCAAAGTGAAGGAAATACATAAAAACACAGAGCTTACAGAGGCAGCCTCCTAAAGGGTTTGAGGGAAAATGCCTTGCTAAGGAATTCACCTTAGGTGTCCCCCATGTGCCCCCAAGACACTGTTAGAATCTAAACCCTCTTCGTAAAGATCCCAGAGACAAAAGCCTAAGATTTGCTGCCCGCGTGTGTGACTGTTGCATGTGTCATTTGTTTGCAGCTGCGAGCGGAGCACAATAACGCGCGTCCATTTAGCGTCTGACAGCAGAGCCAAGTGGACTTTTACATAGGTCTGCATGTTTGGTAAGCCGACGCTCTGATACATGCACTGGCGTATCAGGGGCCATCCATATTTCTCGGCATATCATTTTTTTCACCAGAGGAGTGTTATAGCCTGCTCTGACGTCTGCATCAGATATTACCCAGTGCTTTTTCAATGTGCATTTTCCCTTCAGTGACTTTGCGCTGATCTACATCATCATCGGCGGCAGCAGCAGCAACAACGGAGGCAAAAAGGAATGAAGATTTCATTTTTGTGTTTTAGAAGAAGCACACCGCTCCCTTTGAGCCGAGCACCGTCCACAGCTCAAACCAATATCTTTGAAGAGCATCACGTTGTGGAATAGTCTGGCGCCTGAGCCTCGCTGGAACCATGCCTCTTGTGCAGATTTGGACTGGGAAATTGTATCCACCGATTTGATCACCGCTGCCCGCTGCTGCTGCTCAGCCATTCATGCCAGTGTTTGTGTTTTTCAGGAGAACACTTGTCATCACTTTTAAAACTATTGTGTGTGCGTTTTTTTTCTTTTTTCTTTTTTTCTTTGAACAAGATGTCTGATCTTCTGGTGTTGGTCGAGGGGCTGTGTGACCTGCACGGATTTCCATAGCTGGGGAAAAGCAGCGGGGGCCAATTACCACGTTTGTGTTTGCAAAAGAGCCACTATTTCACAAAGACTCTGCATGCGTAGATGTAGACTAGTTTACTGGACATTCCCCAGGGGCAATTATTTTTGATTGCCACTTTTATTTTGTGCGGTTTTTTTTTCCTCGGGAGGACCACTGGACTGGTTGGATTATAGGAACTATATCTAGTATTAGGATTTGTGGAGATGTTGGGTCGTCAAGAAGATAAATTATGTGGAATTTTCTCTGCTCTGGCGGCTTTGTCCTTCGTATGCTTTATTCAAAGGTAAGAAAACGACCCGAAACCTTTCACACCAATAAACCTGATTAGCGTTCAATGAAGAGCTCAGATGTGGCAAATCGCATTAACGCACTACCAGGCCTACCTATTAGGAGCAATGTGGATGTATATGTGCACTATTAGATTGTTGTGGATGGCGTGTGCGTAAAAGCATGCGCGTGCACACAATATGAAACCTATTGTGGAATGTAACCTACCCCCGTATTAAACGTCCGTGTAGCCACTGAACAGGGACACTTTAATTATCAACCCATTATAATAGGCTTGTGAGTAGGCGATGATTCCGAGATAGGATTTCTTTAATCAGACAGCATCGATGGCATTTATATGAGCCTACATCACAGCCTGCTTATTCCTTCCACAGTTTCACCATCCAAAATATGGGACAAAGAATCACAACAGGTCATCATCATATAATATAATTAAATTTATTGTGGCAGAGATTTCTAATAGAAATTACTCTTGGCCTTACATTGAAATACTGCACTACAATTTCTTATTGTTGTGGATAAAGACAGATCCTGTCTCTCATGGCCTCTTCCTTGTCTGCAGTAACCAGGTGTGGGGTGATTCATGCTTCACTTATTTTCGGTTAAATTACAAATGAGTGGGTGGGGTGTCACTCATAATCCCCTCATACAGTACCATACGTCTCCCAGGTGTCAAACCCACAAGACCAAAGCTGGGACATCTTGATGAACAGCTGCAATACCTATGAGCTAATTGAATAGTGCTTCCCTGATTGGGCCCCAGGCTAGTGCTCCTAACTGGGGAGCAATTTGAACCCACTCCCAATCACAAGGCTTTATAACCTCAGCCAGAGAGCTCGTCCTCAGCCAGCCAGCAAGCGAGGTGACACGGGTCAAGGCACAAATGTTATAGATGTCAGTCAGATAAGCCCAGACTATACATTCCTCTTGGGGACTGTCTGTCTCTGGCCTGAGTACGGAGGAAAGCTGTTTTGCATTTGTGGAGATGGACTTCCACCTCATAGGTGAGCCAAAAAAAAAAAAAAAAAACAGTGACACCTTGAACATTAGGCTGTATGGAGAGGCGGACATAAATAAGATGCTTGACAGGCTATGCTGTGACACCTCCTCAGCTGATTACATGATGATAGGTGGGGTTTGAGAGACACATTTTAACATCGTGTACTAGGATTACTGACCAACTTATACATTTGATCAAAAGATATTCACATTAAAGAAACGTAATGAATAAATGTCTTATGTCCAACAATGGAGGCATTTATTATTGTTATTATGCTAAGTTTATTCTTCTTTGGTCAAAGCCTCATTATGTTGACGTAAGTGCTTCCTCTTCAAAGGTCATTCATGTTGCGAACAAAGACTACATGCTGTAATTTTCTGGCTTTCTTCTTGCAGAAGGTGTGCTTTAAAAGAAAACCAGATACATTTAAATCACTAAATATTCCCCTCCTGCAACAAAACAAAACAAACAAACAAAAAAAAAACTCAACATTTTGTGGTCTGTGCCCTTAGCTCCTCTGGAAGCACAGGAATGTCTGTGGCCAAGACCACTGTGGACAAGTTGCTGAAGGGATATGACATCCGTTTAAGGCCTGATTTTGGAGGTATGTGAAATGACTCAAGCTGTGTTGTTTAACATTTTACGGTTCATGCACAATGATATTTCTGAGTCAACACTGACAATCTGTTTAAGGCACCTGCCAAATATAAAAAAATTGCTTTGAAGTGACTGCTCCCAGGTCTTTACTATGCATCTATTCATAAATCGAAGATGGCTACTGCTTGGAAAGTAGGACACATATAAAATAATAATAATAATAATAATAATAAATAAATAAAAACAACACTTGTTTTTATGATTTTCTTTGAGTGGTGATTCTGATTCTTAAAAGTGTTCCTGTGCTTGCTTTGATTTGCAGCTCAGGGAAAACACTTTTGCACCATTAACTTTTATTGAAAAATGTGCAGCTTTTACATCCAGCCATTTAAACAGTTGTTATTTTGATAATTGGTGAAACTAGAAGGAGTGGGAGACAAGTCATTAGCGAATGTCATTTAGGCTGATTACTTTACTCTAGTAGTTCAATCCCAAAAGTGGCATGCTAACATAGAAATAGGTGTACACTAATTCATTTTATTCCGTTTTATCATGTGTCTGATGCTGAGGCTAGGGCAGATGTAGAAGTGATGGGTCATGTTCTAGTGGGTTGACATTAGCGTTTGTAGCCTGGATTGTTCAAGGCCACTCACTGATGACGTCTTGACTCATCACTGACTGTGAGCTTAGCGACGGCTCTAACTTAAACACAGCACACAGCAGAAGATGGTACCGCAGCATTATTGCTCCCATTAATCATATTCTCAAAAATCTTTGTGTTTAGACTAGCTAATGGCTGCCTGTTGCTGTTAGTGCCTAAGATAAAAACAAAAGAGACCTTTTTCTAGCAAGGTATGTTAGCAGAGTGTTGTTAATTGAATGAGAGCAGGGGACACAATAGACTGTCTGATGCCACTTAATGTAAATTTGCACAAGACCCACAAACCAAAACAAACATGTTCAAACAATACACACTGAGAGGGTCAACCCATGCTCACTTGTATCTGTTATTTTTTCTGTTCATGATAAAAAAGACCAATTTATTTCTCTAATTAAATACACAACACCCCTTAAGACAAGCTTTACAACTGTCTATCCCACACCATTGTCTTGTTTAAAAAAAGTGCAGCCCATCAGTCCTGTGACT
This sequence comes from Neodontobutis hainanensis, assembly GCA_024349245.1. NCBI lineage: Eukaryota > Metazoa > Chordata > Actinopteri > Gobiiformes > Odontobutidae > Neodontobutis > Neodontobutis hainanensis. The sequence goes on along the minus strand of JALDNG010000008.1, from coordinate 5,143,545 downwards.
ACAGACTACACAGTTGATAAAAATGAGAGGAAGCAGTGAAAAACATATAGCAGGTGCACCTCCGCATATAACCTGGGTGCTCTGCCAAAAACAGATGCTCTGATGAAGTGTTTTGTGCCAGAACGTGTTAGAATGACATTAGTGGTTGTAAAAATGTGTTTTAGTTGAGGTTACGTCTTGTTCCATTCTTTGGAGCACTGCCATTTTCTTATGTGGTTTAGTTGGAAGGCAAGAAGGTGAGAAACATTCTTCTGTCTTTCTTCAAAAAACCTTGAAATGTTTAAGAGGACGCAACAATCTCAGTCTGTCAGTGGTAGATTGTGACTGCTTTCAATCTGACAGATGAGCCGCAATTAAATCTTTAAAATGAAATCTATGTTTGGTATCATTTTCAGCAGGTTATAATAATCATTAAATACACAGCATGACACTGTCATAGAAAATTAGTTACTATCTATGAATTTTGTGTTGACCTGAGGGCTGGCTCCAATAAGTTTGCCTTCTGCTGTGTCTCATTCAAAAAAACAAAACAAAAATGATAAAATACTCTGTCAGTGTTTAACCGGTTCTGGTTCTCATTGTCTTTATTTCTGATGGTCCATGCAGATTATTGCTCTGTCACACAATGTTGAGAACTAGCAATAACAAAATTTGGCAATAACTCCTCATTCTAAACACGCTGGGTCCATGTTGATTTATTAAAATTAAACCTAAAAATATTTACTTCATAACTCGATGTCTGGGAAACATCAACATTAGACCTTATGATGTTGATTTCTAACGTTTTTTCTACAAATTCTCAAGATTAATAATATGCCTCAAAAACAACCAATTTTCCTTCCACAGTTTTAATTCGGACATTATGGATAATTTCCTGGTTGTCAATGTACATCCTCAGTAACGTCAAACCATTTTAGTATCTTAAGCAAGGAGACTGTGTGTCTTTGTCTTGTCCTGGGGCCAGAGACCAGCAGTTCATCACATCTTGATGTTTCCTACATCAGTCAGCTACTTCTGTCCTGACACATCTGCTGACGACCTTCAGCTCTCCAATTAGGACAAAGCGGACTTTAATTTGGCATCATTGCTGAACGTTCACTATGGTTTCTGCAAGCTTTGCCTGCATTAAACCTATTTCATAGATTGTGAAGGGGTTAAGGGCAAAAGCTTGGATTTGAATGGTTAAATGTAGACTGTCACTTTATATACATATTGCTATCTGTTTAATTGAATCTCCGAATGGCAGCCTTTTACCTGTTCAGAGTTTTGACTGAATTTAGAAAAGGTTAAGTCATTTTGTTTATGCATATGCAACTTAAAAAGTGTATGTTAAAACTGATTTATTTAAGCTTCTAAGTCATTCAAACAGACATGAGTTTTTAACTGTCTATTTTTTTCTCACAAATTTGTTAACTTGGAATTAGTTCTTAAACCATGTAACCTTGTGCTGCAGCTTGATTCTTCAGAGATTCTTGATTTTACAAACTCAATCATTCTTGACCTGCAGTCCTATTAGTAGTCCAAACCCTGATTTTATTGTTGTGTCCAATGATGTCGCAGCACTGACAGGTTTGGACATGTTTTAGGTTTGAATATGTAGCGTCCGTTTTACCGTTACAAATGTAGACAACATGGCTCTGCTCTGATTGGATAAGTGCAGATGATAAATCCAATCACCAACCAGGTATTCATTTAAACTACATGGACTTGTAACGGAAGCTCTCCCAGATTGTACTGTGGAGTCAGGTTAGGTACCATGGCCACCAATCTATTTTTCGTTATTGTAGCATTCCACCTGAGAAAATCTATGTCGTTTTTTGACAAATTTCCATTGAGCTTTCTTCTCGCTCATCTGCTCAGTCTTGCATGGGTGCACTGAGCTTCATATGAACATGCAGTGTTTGAAAATGCTCAGGACCATGCATATCTCACATCTGCATGATTATCTTCCCACTGACTTGTTTCGCACTGCTGAAAAATCAAGATTGAAAACTGTGCTCATCACTGACTTGAACACACATGGCAATGTCTCGGGACACATCTTAAATCCACATTTGTTGATAGAATATAATACACTGTAAGAAGGATGTTATGTGTAGATATCTGTCATTCAGTAATTTTACCACTGCAAAAATAAACTGGCTAGGAAGGGTCTTCAGTGTAGGTCTTAAAAGGGGGCTGGGTGACGCTACTGCCTCTATCATCATTATTGATTTGTGCATTTAAACAGAAGTCGTGTAGATTTATGGCTCGCTTGTATGCTGTCTTTATTTTGTGTCTATGCAGAAGCCTGCCGACATTCTTGCAAAAGACAATAATGATTCATAAGAAATTATATGTCTAAATAAAATGTAAAGTGATATTTGGTTTTAGATGCAATCTTTTTATAGCTCAGACCTCATTCCCACATTTGCCCTTCTGGAGGACATATTTCAAATCATGGTGTCATCGTCACGGGAATGGCTTTCATGAGCTCAGCGTCCACCCTTAACATAGCATGAAAGGTGACATATTACAAATGCACTAAACATGCTATCCTTCCTGCTGAGCACTAACCAAGTGCATGAATACAAAGAACTATGGAGAGATTGTTTTTTATCTGCACATTACGCAATTTTATGGAGACGTTATCATTTGAATATGACCATTAATGGCTGCGACATGATACGTTAACTAGCACATATATTCAAACGTTCAAAACCTCCACCCATGAACTGCATGGTGTGACATTAAATGCACCCACACTAAATATAGATGACATAGGTCCTTAGGGGATTCTGATGCCAGCACTTTTCCAATGGTGACTTTGAGATGGGCTTCTAATAGTCATAGGCAGATTAATTATTAATGCCAACCAATGCAGGCCTCTAACAACTATGTGATAATGCTACAGTAATATCAATGCTTTTCATATTATGTGATTTTTATATACATTCACTTGTATAACGATGTAAGTACAGTATATTGTTGTTGCTTGGATGGTCAGTATAATAAGTGAAACTGGTTTTGACTGTGCTATATTTTGTATCAGTTGTGCTGCAGAAAGTTAATGAATTTTAGTGAGCATATTGTGAGTGCGCCTAGAGAGGATGGCCAAGAAAGTGAAAATCTTGTCCAAATCTAACAGAAGGTGCTGTTCTCGGGGTAATTTATGAACTGTTGTCTTCTGCTGTACATAGCACTGCACATTTTAGAAATCCATGCGATTGCAAATCATAATGTCTTGGGTAATGACTTTGGAAAGATTCAAAAAGAGCAGCGTGTATTAATGAATGTTCACCTCTGCAGGCAGCGTGTCCTGTTCTAGTGCCGTAGAGTCACACCGACAGAAAGCCCCACTGAGAATAAAACCCAAAATGAAAGAGGTGACAGTGCCTTGGGGTTCACGGCGAGTGGGAGCACTTCTGATTCATCGTGGTTAGCTTTCCGAAATGAAGTTCTTTTAGCCCCATGTAAATGTCTAAAATCATATCCAGAATTATTAACAATTGATTTTTGAACCTCTTTTATATTACAATGATTAAATTTTGTATAGTTTTACTCAAATCAAGCTAACTTAAAATACACTGTAAAATTGAATAAGTAAGATTACTTAATTAAAAAGCACAAACTCAAAATAATTGAGTAACGTTTAGTGAAGAGTACTTTACTTGATTTATTTGATATAGAAGTTGACTGGTAGCTTTCAGATTTTTTTTTTTACATTCAGATTAATTTAAGCTTACTTACTTACAATCGATAACCTCTACAACAGAATTCCTTCCTACCCACTGCAAAGTTGGTTCCAAAAAAACATACTGATCTGAGAATGTTTTAGCTAGACATATGGGATAAATGGGTCTGGGTCTTGACTTGTACTGCAAAATTTTTGGCCACTGAGATAATACTGTTTCATATTCCAGACCAGATATGTAATATACAAAGAATAAATACTGATGATAAAAAAGTACGACAAATGCCACATATATTCTTTCCCACAATGTAAACCACACCTCTACATTATAAAGTAACATCTATTTCAGAAGTGTCCTCGAAGGCACATTTACTCCAAAGTTAAGGCGTGACAAAGCCTTGCCAAGTGGACTGGTGGAATGTGTTTGCTGCACTGCATTGTGAGGCAGCTTGCGGCCAAAAAGGCAAACACCTGATGTCCCGTTGTAGGCAGCCCTCATTCTACTAGTCCTGTTATCGTGCCATTGCAGTTCACACTGTCATCAAAGTATACAGTCACCTGTCAGTGCCTGCCATACGCTGCCTGTCTTTTACTGATCTCATTTCCCATTGACCCAAATGAGTCCCAGCTGCTGCTTGATCTTGTTTGTAATGGAAAAGCAGTAAATGTGGCCATGAAACTGCAAATCCATTTGAGCCACACCAGTGGATAGAATGGACACTTAATTGAGTGAATATGAAAGCAAGAGCCTGGACATGCACCACTTTATATTCAGCTGCTAATGCACTTTACTGTATGTAATGCACAAAGTTTGAGTGCTATTTACAGAAAGCCGTTCCCATGTGAGAATATGACCCTGGAAACCTGACTACTGATGGATGTGTGCAGAGACATCAGCTGCTACCTGCATTTTGGCAGCTGCAGCCATTACATGATATATCGCAGCAGTTCTTTCAAGGCCATGGGACACTTTAGCAATACTGGGGACAATCTCTTAGTCTGCCTGCTGCCACATGTCAAACAGCAGGCTGCTTTGCATATGGACCGATAGCACACAGCGTCGTAATTCAGTCTCAACGTAATGCCTATTCAGCGCAAAACAGGAGTGTGTTGTCAGAATCCCAGGATGGATACAGGGGCATGTACAAGTGATATCTATCCTGATGAAGAGAGAACACCCAGTGATTTATTACAGAGGAAACACAGGAAAAAATGCTCAAGCTGGGCATTTTTCCCTATTCTCTTCACTTAGATTTTCTATTTGAATTAAATGAGGTGTGTATGTGGGCAGGCGGAGGGGGGCAAGGGTGCCGCGAGATAGCACGGAGGAGAAAGGACATACTTCATCTTCCCATTTAAAGTGTTGTTTTCAGCAACTTTGAAATGAAGGAGAAAAATGCTGATAGAATTGCACCAGAATGTATTGCAGTGGACTGCAAAGTACAAAAACCCTGGGTCAGTAGTGGTGAGGCATCCTGCATGCAGGGCATTTTTCCTTTTCTTCCTCTTCTCTTAAGGTTTCCAGTGAGTCACTTTTTGAACCTGCAGTGATTGATGTGGAGGCGCGCCCTTGACGGGGCCAGGATAGGCTGGCCAAGGGCAAGATGCAGCTATCCAATTGTTTCACACAGATAAACAAGGAAGAAAAACTGTCATTTATAGCATCTGCAGATAGATGCTGTCAGCCTCACTACCAGGAAGCACGCTTAAAAGCGCATGTCATTATTAAATGAGCCAGCTGTATCAAAAGGGTTTCCATATAAAAAATATTTGTGCATCGCACAGAACTGGAAAAAAACATGATTTCCCAAGTAAACACTAAAAATGTTCAAGCCAAACTACATCATCTGCAATAATGTGCAGAGAGCCTGATATCTTCATAATTCTTAGTGCGTTGTGCTGTTATCTGCTGAGTTTACCAGGATAGAAAAGGTTTTGCTCTTACACATGTTCTGCCAAGCTTTAGTTGGAAACTGCCAGTGACAAATGGTCAGGAAGGTTCAGCTAGAAGCTGTCAATTATACCAGTTAAAGATAAATATGTAACAATTCTATATTTTTATCTTTAAATATTACTTGTCAAAAGAGATGGTTAAACAAACCAAATCCTCTTCAAGAGACCATAACATTTTTATTGCATTCATGTCACTGATGTCAAGATTAAGTAATGGAAAGTCGTATGCACACACTTGATTAGAGCTTCATTCCATTTATTGAACGTGATGTTTAAATTAACATAATCGCCGATACCAATGCCGATACCAATATTACTGGTATTGGTATTATTATATTATATAAGTATTTTCTGGAATTATCTTTCCTTTGGGAAACATTTAAAAAAAAAAAAAAAACAGGATTGTTGCACTCAAACTAAAGACGAGACAGCACTGTGTTTCTGCAGAGTTGTACTAGCTACAACTATTGCCAACAATCTCCGCTTTCTCTGGAGATTACCCGCTAAAGTTTCACTTGGAGGGCATCAAGAGAAGCGGCCTCCTCTCTCCCGCAGCAGCAGAGCTCAGTGTAGTGAGCTGATCAGCAGAAGAGACTAAGCGCTTCACGGAGCAGCTAGTAAAAGACAGACATGGCACGCGTCATGTGCACAAGCTGTTGCCATAGTGACAGTTAAAGGAGTCACAGCAAAAGCAGAAAGGCAGGAGAGATCGACAAATCTACCCAGTGCATATAGTTCATATGACAACTGAATAATATCGGTAGACCCAAATAGGTGCATTTGCAGATGTCTGATGTCAGTCAGACTCTTCAATGTCGGCCGATGCCGATGTTAAGCCAATGTACTGGTGCATCCCTAACAGTAGCTGTCACTTATATCTTGTTTGTGCTGAAAGACAATCTGGTTGAAATTGTTTCTTTATTTTTTCTTTAAAATAACCACCTCAAACGTTTGGTGCTTCAGTTAAATATGTAGCCAGAATTTTTGTCTACACTTTTTTTTTATGTTACAGTAAGATGTCCCACTTACAAAGAGCAAAATCTCAAAATATCTAGTTTAATGTAATGTTAACTGGGAACTTGCCAAAGCATTTTGGCCAAACACTGGCTTTGGACTGTTATATGGCTATACAAAAATTACAATTCAATGAATAACTTGTTATAGGGAGGATATTTACAACACAGCCATAAGATGTCAACAGGATATCATAAAGCATACACATTTATTTAATAGCACAGTGCACGTTTAGTTGGTGGTTTTTATTGGTTAGTCTTAATGCAGAGGAAGCTATCTGCATTAAAAAGCTTCTCTTTTCTTTTGAGCTCATATGACTGGTGCGTTCAGAGAGGGATGTACAAATGAAGTTAGAGACAAAAATGTTTCTGCTGAAACTCAACTCTTGGGTTGTTGCTTTTTTGTGTGTGTTTTAGTATCTTGAGTATCTTTTAGTGTTTTCTGTGCATCAGACCACCACCATCTGATGCACCTCTCCTGCTTTTCTTATGTCAAAATGAAAATCAAATCAAACCGAACCATTTTTTCCTTTGCTAACTGAAGTTTAGAGCTTATCGTAAACTTTTAGCACTGACTTTAGCGCCCCACCAAAGCCTCCGACGATTATCTCTGCCTCGTCAAACATTGCGCGTTTGAATTGCCAGTTTTTCCTCATTTCACATTGCTTCCTTTTTATCGGTTGATGTTCTCCTTTCAATATAAGGTAAGGCCCACACTTAAATCAATGGATCAATGAATCACTCTAGGTAAATCATTTATTTATTCATATTTCCCAGCTGCTTTTGGTATTAAGTAGAGTACAGCCTGGACAATATCCAGCCTGTTTGCCGAACTAAAACTAGACTAGATAATCTCACGGCGAACACACTACACAAACCATATTTCCAACCACATGCACCCCAAGACAAAACATCATAAAACAAATAATATATATTTGTTAATAACTAGAGTGCAACACAACATAAACCCCTGGAAGAGTGAATTTATTATGATGTGGTCTTGTATTGGTCAGTATCATTGAGGTCTGCGCAAATGTTAAACTCTTTATGCACTGACAAGAATTTCAGTGCAAACACATTTTAATACCGTACTCATCTGTTACATTCAGTCCTTCATTAGATTAGCGTTAACTATGGCTGTTCTCACGTGTCTTTACCCCCCACCACCACATATCCACTCCACGATGATAAATAGATCGGGAAAATAATGACATTGATTAAAGTGGTGAATGTGTGACATGCTAAATTAATTACGCCTGGAAGTAAATAAATTATACATTGAACCATACCGGACTGTATAAATGAATTATACACTGCTTTAGCCAATACATTTCCTAATGGCTTTGGGAGAGAGCTTGCTACGGGTGATGATTTCTCCTCGACTCCACATACATGCCGAAACCTTGCATTGTTCTTCCCTTTTCTTGTCCAACACATTACACTTAATTCAGGACTGCATAATAAAACACAAATGTAAACCCTGGAATTGCCCCCTATCCCTTTTGGACTGTTTTAATAATGTTTCCCATACAATTGTGATTTATGAGTGGGAATGTCCACAGGTTATATGTGCAGGGTTTCATAAGTCACTGACAAAATCTGTGTATGTAAGTAAGGCGCATTGTTCACATGCAGCGTTTTACTGTAGAATGGGAGCGGGTTTCATATATCAGATTCCAGGTTCGTGACAGGATAGGACGCTAAGAAGTGGCCACCTTTACTTATCCTCTGTCTCGGTGACTCGTTGTGATGTACTGCCTCTGCTCTCCTGTTTTACATCATCATTCTCTTTTGCCTTTTTTCCGTTCCCTTCGCACCATAGCTCTAATGATTTCCCCTTATTCACTAGAAATTACTGATCTTACGTTGTTGTCACTCGTCGCCTTAACAATGCACTCCGCTGCATCTTTATGGCTGTTTAGTTCTGCAAATTCACAGATGCACTGTTGTGCTTTGATGATGCAGAATGATGTCATTACAGTAGAGTCCTCTGTAGCATGAATGTTGTGAACAAATACAGTCAACACAAATAACACTCCTATGCCAATGAATGGCATGTTGTAGCACAATCTTTCTGCAGAAACAGTGTAGTTTAATTTTAGAAAACATGCATTTTTGTCACTGTGAAGTAGTATTGACCACAACAAATGGAACCATTTCATTTACAATTCAATACTTTCAATGTCATTATACAGCATTATTATTATTATTATTATTATTGTTTGCTGATTATTCTTGTCTGATCATTTTCAGTTATGAGAGGGATTGAATTCAAAACGTGTTTATTGTCCTCTCTCTCTATATATATGTATTAGTCCTGGGCAACGATTAAACCATTTAATCGCAATTAATCGGATTATACACAAAATGTAATAATAAATAAAAAAATTGTGTAATGCATACTTTTATTTTGAAAGTAATGCTATATAAACAAAAGTGCAAATACATTTGGTTTGCAAACACAAGGTGTTTTTACAGCAATTAAAAGTTAGTAGCAGTTAAAATATTTCTTGTAAATCTCAACTTAAACATTAATCTAATTAAATATTAAACCAAAATTATTTGCCATTGCCTGGGCATTAATATTTTGTTTAGTTAGTTATTTAAAAAAAAGTTATGTCCAGAGCCTCGATCATAACATATAACAGGCCAGGCAACAATATAATTGTCTCTTTTGTGTTTTCATTACAGTCAGAGCATGTGAGTGCAGTTCATGCTGTTCATAAATATAATGCACTGTAACACCTGAGGAATTATGGGTGCCTAGCGATGTCCAGTAGTTTCCGGTGAGGGCAATAGTTGGTGCACATTGTAACGCCGTCGCTTTTGTAGGCCTCTTCTTTTTATACAACTCGTGTATTCTTCTTGAGATGGTGCGCCTTGAGGACGGCTCATACGTGCAGGCATTCGTTGTGATCCTAAGAATGTTCTTCAGACCGACATCTTCCTCAGTACTAATCGGTCGATGTGAAACTCTCTTTTCTGATTGGCTGACAGGTGTGCCTGTCAAACTCCTCTGTAACCTAAGCGACTGTAGTGTACTTATTGATCAGGTTGTTTTTTCACCTCTGCGCCATCTATTACTATACTATACTATATTAGAGACGCTGGCACAGTGACTTACAGTAAGAAGGTCCAGGGTTCAACTCCCGGGCCGGAAGGGGCCCTTCTGCTGGCCCCTGTGCTTGGGTGAGATTCCTCCGTGTACTCCGGTTTACCCCACCAACATCAAAAACATACTGGTCCTGGTGATGGCTGCCGACAGTGAATTTCCCCACAGAGATGATAAAGTGATAAAGAAAATACAGGCTCGCTGAACTGGAAACACTTAAGTGCAAGTGTGAATGCGTGTGTTATCTGGGTGGTAGCCTTTTGATAGACAGTGACCTGTCCAGGCTGCTCTCTGGGACTATTGCTCCTTTAAACCTTTACACAAGCTCAATATTCAAATATGTTTAAGATGAAACCTATTAGAGTGAGGATGTTAGGGAAAAATTAGGGGATGTGTGATAATAACCTAACAAACTAGAGCTCGGTAAACCTTTATTACACCTTTGTAAAATAATATATGTTCATTTAAGAATGTTCATACACATTGTTTTTCAGAAGCATTTTCCACTAAATGTCATTGTGGTTGGATGATTCATACTGTCCTAAGAAAGGTATGGTTTCACAACTGTTCTCTGCCTCTGATTCACTGAGCAGCAAAGGTTTGACACAGCAGCACCTGAAAGACCTCAAACGAAACACCGTGTCCATTCACTTAATTACACAGCACCATGTTTATTTAGCAGCTCTTATTTGGTCCCAGGTGATGAATTTCAAAGCCATCTTTAGGCTTTGTCAGCAGAGCTTCTTTTTATGTACTCCACTAGGTGTTTTGGCTGCCATTGGCACGATGCAAATAATCAATGAGCTCACTGGATGAGATGAAGAGGAGGTATGTGCTGCCGCCCAAAATATTGGTCTGTTTGGACGTTTTGTCGGGGAAGCAGTTCATGAGAGCGGTATCCATTGAAAACAAAAGCAAACAGACGTGGCTGGATAAATCATCATGCTTCTCTTATAACACTGTAGGGAAAATGCTGCACAGTTGCTATGGAGCCCACTGTTGCTAGGCAATGAGTTGATTATTAGAGTTTTATATAAAAGACATAGAGTGGTGATTCTTTGATATCAAAAAAAATTTGGGTCATAACATGGCACACATTTATAGTATGTTTAATACCCTTAATTTTATTATATTTCATACTATGTATATATATATTATGTATATTTATTTACTGATAAATTAAGCAGAGCCAAAAAAAATTGTCTGATGACTTTGATGAATTTCCAGTGTACCCTCCTCGTTCAGAGGCAATCTAGATCAATCACACAATGTTAGGACATGTTCTTGCATCCATTCTTTCACTTCTTTATTAAAATAACCATTTGGTAAACAGAGATGATGAAGAGGATGTTGCCCTCTTGCGGTTGCAGACATCAGGCTGATTAATCTCTAATAGGGCAGACACTACATCTCGTTGGACCTTTGATGCTATTTTCTGTTGGGTCAGGCCATGCGTGACGTTTCTGTCATTTTTAAGTGACGTTACCGCTGAGTCATTGTCAACCTGCCAAACGAATGACCCACACCATGTCAAAAACCAAACACAAGCAAATAGATGTCAGCTGGTTTTATCGTCACAATTTTCTTTGATTCAACCTCTTTTATATCGGCCTGTCTATGAGATCTGTTGATCATCTGATTACTGAAGTTGCACAGTCATGCAACCACCCTCCCTTATGACTGTTGTGATCGCGTGCACAGCAGTCACTTCTGTTTAGCACTCATAGCCTTTGCTGGTAGCACCATTAGCTTTGGACTGCCATGAACTATATATGGAATATGTCATGTCCTACCACTCATACAATTGTAAAGTAGTCCCACTTTTGAAGATCCCATGGTCCTACTTTACCACTTGTTGTTTAAATCATGGCATGCCTTTAGTTCTTTTTAGGACCACACCCAGGCACTGAACTCACATGTTTGGATCTAAAATGCCATTAGCAAGGAAAAAAAACAAAACATGAAATAGGGCAGCCTCTCCGCCCACTACATCGGTTTAGCTTGTCTGCCCCTAGGCTAGAGAAGACTGTCAGACTGGAAGCCGAATGCAACAACACATTGTTGGAGCTGAGAGGACAGCATACATAGATAATAAGCAAAGGAAGGGACAGCCAGACCAAAATAAACAGGCAACTGTCAACATGAAGTGATAGCGAGATGCATCACTGGCAGATTTTTGAACCGTTGAGTAAATCATAGATAGACACAGCAGCTACAGTGATCGCCACGTTCAGAGGCTGCTAATAATCCCTCGAGTCGTGATCCAACCCAATCATCCATACAGAGAGCCAATTTAGATGGGCTGAGGATGATGTACTAATCATAAATGCTTACCATAGGGGATCATCAGGCAGGCAGCCGTGTTGAGTAACCACGTAATGCAAATGTTACAGCGTTTAGTTTCACATTGCAGGTATGTTAGTGTTATTAAGTGGGAATTAAAGATTAGACAAATTAGGCCCAGGGCACCCACGGATGAGTCCGCAGTAGTTTGGGCCACACAAACACCGATATAGCTCCCATAGACTGTCTGGAATTGAATATAACTTATTGTTTTTTACATCAAAGCAGGTCATTTTTTTGGACAAACGGACAAAAAATTTAGATTCACAATTAAAGCAATGTAACATAAACACCATTGTAACAATGTAAAGCATGGGCAAATAAAAAAACAACTATACAGTCAATACTGATGCACGCATGTCATGAACTGACAATGTGCAGACAGCAGTACTTACCGTTATAAAAGACACAAAATGAAATTACAAGAATCTCCTTAACTACTTACTTACTTGAGTTCTTTTCCTACCTGAACCCAAAACAGGTATGAGTAGTTTATTAGTGCATGTGCTAAAAAAAAATAAAAGCATATAAGCTGTCATAGCATAGCATTTTTTGCAGAGAAATCTAAATTAACAATTACAAAAACTATAACTATGTATCTTCTTAAGGGATCCAGTTCTACTTGACTCTTATGTGATATCATCCAAAGGGTATACACTTGCCGTGGCAACATTAGATTGTATTTGTATTTTGCGGACATAAAATAGCCATAGAGTTGCTAATTAAATGTCAACATGTGTCTAAATTTATGTTGCTCATCTTTACAGGAGTACACTTTACATGTCCACACTGCCTTATATCATGCAACTTTATTAATAATCACCATATTAATTACAAAATGATTTATTTATTGTTCCCTTCTGATGCATGTCTGTCATAAAATCTGTCAATGTATGCTCCTTGTGCTGGTAAAACCTTTTACATATTATAGGCCATAATGTTTTGTGTAATTCCCATTACAGGCTCTTTTTTCTGATAAAAGTGTGCATCTAATGGGACAAAAGGTCACAGTGAAAAGGTTACTGCAGAAAATACAAAACTCTAAAGTGATTGTTCACTGGGAAAAAAAAGCATTTTCTGGCAACGTTTTAAATGTTTCTTGACACGTAATGGAAAAAAGTGCTTATTTAAAAACTGGAAGGTTATTTTAGAGGAGTGTTTTTTCCACCAACTTGTGAAGTGCAAGTTCAGGTAGCAGATTTATTTTGAGAAAGCCATGGTGACAAGGTGAGTGCCTCTGTTTCACTAAAGTAGGGTCAAAATATGCAGCAAAAGAGGAGAGTGAGAGAGCGGGGGGTTTTGTTTTCATCTAGCGAAGCAATGTACTTTGACATCTCTGGGGAAAACTCTTACTGGTTGCTTTCGCAAAGTGCAATGGAAAATGGCCTGATTTCTTTAAGATATGGGTCGGGAAATATGACAAGGCTTTAGGGCATTTAAGAAGCAGAGGCACTCTTAGTCAAGCGATTCAATGGTCAATATTTTAATGACAGTGTGGACATGACTATTAAAAATAACCCGATAGATGTTCTAGAGTAACATTTATTTGTGTCATTCACACATTTCCTTTTGAGCCCACAATCACGTAGTAAGGCATAAGACATTAAATGAATAGGATTCTCATAATAATATCACAATTCTAGTTGCAAGTTGTCTTGACATACTTTCTCTCTTATGTTTTATAGCAGTAAATTTAAATATGTTTAGTACCATGCACTAGATTACTGCAGTCTGCGCTCCCCTGTACATACTGTACAATCAACCTCATAATCTAAGCAATCAAATACACTCACTTTGAGCTCCATGCTGACACATACTATAGTTAGCAAGGGCAAAGTGCAGACTGGAAGCTTTGGTGCATGAGACATCTGAATATATTTTTAACAACACACAATAATCAGAATGTGTATAGACTTTTTTCATCTTCATTGTCACTCAGTTTGAATCAGGTTGAGCCGTTTTGACAGATGTAGCCGTTTTAGCACACTGTCACGATTGCGGGTTAGGGCTTCTGAACTGTGCCACTTATAAACATAACCACGACTCTACCTATCAAAATTTTTTTCTTCATTTACCAGGTTTTCAAAGCTCAGAGTTGACAAAAGGGAGGAAAGATTTATATACATTTCTTTTGGTCAAAAAAGAAGAATGCAGACAAGACAAGATTATTTGTGTCTGTATTTTGACGTTTATCCACCGGCTCAACCTAGAAAAAAAAAAAAAAACTATTTCCTCAATGGACGACAAGTTCCTTAACCTTTAAGTGCAGCCATTCAAATTATAAAACCTTGAAATGTGACGTTACTGTAGAGCGGTGTATTGTGATTGAATTATAGGACTGGAGGGACCTGCTATAGAAATGCATTTGTGACCTCCAAATGTGCTGATATGCTTGATTAAGCCAACCCAGACATAAGTGTTCTATGGGAACACATCTGCAATGTTTTATTTTTGCACTCTGGTTGTTTTCTCGCTTCATTTGTCAGCAACTTACATATTACGTACCGGTCAGCCTTATATAGTTTCAATGTAACGGTGTGACGAAAAACCATGGGAAAGGGCAACACATTTGGAAAAAATCTCTTTGCAAAAGTGCTGACAAATATAATTAACTCAGGGTTAGCATACAGTAATAAATCACAAGGACAATACAGGAAAATAAGGACAGAGTAGTTTTTTTTAGCTATCAGTTCATAATGTCACTGGCTGCTACTGTGTCTACACAGAGACTGAATGGATAATCCATGTCTGAATATTGCAGTGGGCTAAGTGTTCACAGCACGTGTTAAGAAGTCTATGGGAAAAGCTGTTTATATATCTACAGAGTGTACTGTAATCATGCAGATGAGACACATTTTGCTCTTCGAACCGCTAGACCAGAAACTTGTCTGGATGAGTGCGATGTTTTACATGAGCTCCGGCGAGTAACTGATCTTTGCATGCACTCTGCTTTTCCCACAGATTCTCATTGGCTTTGTCACCGCTACGGGAGCAGTCTGCTTAAATCATATTTCTTGAATGTAGTTCAAAACATGTGCACATAATGCATAATGTTGATCTTTTAACCAGTGCTGGTCTTTAAATGGGAATGTTGCAATCTAAACTGCATCAATGAAACGTGTATGCAGCTAAAAGGAGGAAATGTGTGAAACAATAAGTGCTGTAATAATCAAAGTCATACTGAAAATAAATTAATGTGGGTATCAGCTGTTGAAAAGTGGAATATATTAAATTATTTTCTATTTTCAGTACTCATCATCTGTTCTTTCATTTGTGCTCACAGGTCCTCCGGTCATCGTAGGAATGAGCATCAACATAGCAAGCATAGACTCCATCTCAGAAGTAAACATGGTGAGTGGTTAAAACTCTCTGTGTCTCCCCAGTCTGACCTGCTGTTATCCTTGTCGTTGCTAAGTTTAGCGTTGACATGTGAAGGGCCGCGCAACACAACACAAACACCTTTGCAGCTGTAATTTTTCACCTGCTGAAGAAGGCCAACTCCAAGACTAAAGGACAAGCTATTCCTCTTGTCTCCCACACAGTGACGAGGATGAAGCACATTGAAATGACCAACTGATAATCACAGTCATATTCTCACAGTACTTCACAAGATCCAGTGGCACAAAGCCTTGTGAGAGACGCAGGCTGAGCAGCGAAGAAAGCAATATGGCTGGTGTCTGAGTGGTGACGTCACTGTGTCTCTCAGCGCTGGCTCTTTATATTACTCAGTGTGACATAGTCAGTCTCAGCATAGCCTTCTCCTCACACACCGGGCCAGCTTTTCTCCTTTCTGCGATTTTCAGTCACCAGCTTGTCTTTATTTAATTTTGTCCTCATTGGCTTTTCTGTGCAGCAGTTCAATTGACTTTAACCAATGTGGAAACTAAAGCAGCCATTGTTTCAAGGATATTCATGGTTTCTTAGAAATAGGCTCACTTTCTTGGATTAACACATGGGATTGGTACATATTAAGTTGCACAGAAGAGTGGTTGAATGAGTCAAAGTGATTATTATAAGATTCCTAATGAAACACTGAAGTAAATTATGTATTTATCATAAGTAGGCAGAATATTCTGACATATTTTTTGGCCCAATTTTTCAACATCTGTGTTAACACCCGCGACTCAGGGAGAGTTGCCATGGTGACAACAAAGACAAGCAAAATACTGCATTTATGTGGTTTCAGACACATCAGAAAAAAGACTTGCATATGAAAGCTTACAGATGAACTAAAACTTGTAAAATAATGGATGAATTTGGTGTTGACCAACATGAGCAATATTTATGTTTCTGGTAAATGTGTTATATGTTCTTATTAGCGTTCACTCTGAATTAAAAGGTATTGTCTCACCTGGCCTAATTGTAGTGCTAAATTTGAGTTAGTAAATTAAAATAGGTCAGTCTGTGAACAGATCTCGGGTTGATAACAATAATGCTTTATCGTATTGTCACAAGAATTCCACACTTGTAGCATTTATGGTGTTTATTGTTGTGGGTTTGACTTTTCAATTTGACTAACTTTGTAACTCTAGGGGGAAAATACGTGCAAGAATTCACTTACAGGGTATCTTTTGTGTCTTTATTCTTTTTTAGGACTACACCATCACAATGTATTTCCAGCAGAGTTGGCGAGACAAGCGCTTGGCGTACGGCGAGCTGAACCTGAACCTGACTCTGGATAACCGTGTAGCAGACCAGCTGTGGCTCCCTGACACCTACTTCCTTAATGACAAGAAGTCCTTTCTGCACGGCGTGACAGTGAAGAACCGCATGATCCGCCTGCATCCCGATGGCACCGTCTTGTACGGACTGAGGTGAGCGCCATGTTACGTCGTCGCAGTGTTGCTATTTAAGAAAAAACTCATATGACACGACTCTTTATTGTGTCTCCTGACATTATTAATGGTATTTAGCTTTTCTAATTGGAGGACTTTATGTATAATATCATGGTTTACAAAAGGACCAAGCCACATTTTTTATTTTATGTCCTAATTACAAAATTCCCTGCATTCATGATTAATACAGTTTATCTGTCTAAATCTGCATCTAGTAATTCATTATATGTTACACTTGAATAAACAACTATTACACTATTTAATTTTCTTTTCAGAAGCACCTGTTACTTTACCATTTTTTGTTTTATCTCATGGCTGTCCATTACTGTGGATGAAGCCCCAGTCTCTATTGTTCTTCTTTAACAGGAATGTCTTTTTCATCACCAGTGTAGCCCTGAACATGGCATGAACAGCGAGCCTTGTCACTATTACTCTGAAAAAACATAGCACAGTGAGTAAAGATTTATGAGCAAACCAAGGCATATGACGCTATACCTATTGTCTTTTTATTTAATTTATTTTTTTAGCACGTGACAGTTGTGCCTCCTAGTACTCTATGCAGTATTAAGTCATGTAGCTGGCTGAATCGTGACAGCATTATTTGGGGCACTATTAAAGTGACTTTAAAAAGGTTTATTTATAATAATGAATAGTCTAATTCTAAACTGACAAACAAAAACAAAAATAAGATTTCAGAACTGGAGCGAGAGGCACATTAAAACCAAAACCCATCACTGCAGAAAAGCTAAAAAAAAAAAAAAAACATTAACGTGTGCTATGACAAACCAAACAAATCAGACAACAGTCAGAGGGACACGTCTGAAATCCTCAGGGACTGCGAAAAAGTAAGAAATTATTATTATTATTATTTTTTCTATTAATGCCAGTCATTAAAGCTCGGAGGCAAAGAAGCAGAGAATGTTTTGTTCCATGTATAAAAAGAAACAACTCTGACAAGGTTTGGATCATGTGAAGTAATGAATTATTAATTCAGTCATCAGTATTCAAAATGACTGAATTGGTACTGACACAAAAGGAGATATGACAGGCAGTCGTATTTTATTTTACTTCTTAAGACTCTTTTTAGGAGTTCAAATGCATTGTTGTTAAAAAGCGCCTAAAATATCATGATTCATGTTTGATGTGTGTGCCACTGTGGACACATGCAAACCAAGGCCACATTCATACAGTCATGACAATGCATTATCATTCTCAATCTGTAATACGGACAATAACTATACAGCCAAACCAGACATTTTGATTTGTTTTATTGTTTGGGCATCGTCTTACAAAGTGGTGAGAAGTCTCATGTCTCATTCTGACAAATTGTAGCCTTGAGGTTACATCCTGCGTGAGTCTTTTATGCAAACCTTAAAAATGTGGTCTCAAGATCGCTTTAATGAAAGACAAATGATCCCTTGGCTCATCATGAACAGTTTAACCGTCCTGATTGATAGCTTTACAGTTAGCATTGGTGTTGTGAGCCCCTTTTTGTTTCCTTTTGCAGGCTTTGTGTTGTTGAGCAGGTGGCAAAACGGGAACAATTTCATGCCCGAAATTGACTGAAATGCCACTGTGAACACCTGATCTGAATAAACTCTAGACCAGCTGCGTCGCTCGGCACGCGCATTTCTTTAGAGCCAAAGGTCCTAGCGTTGTAAAATGAACTGGTGCCAAGAGAAAATGGCATTACACCTGCAATTTGCACCTTAACTGGCAACGCGCCTGCTGCAACACAACCCTAACCGTGTTTGTGGGGGGACACCACCACAAGCTTTTCTGCTAACATTTCATCTCCAAACGCACCAGTCGAAGCTTTTTACTGCAGTAACATGGAACAGCACATGGCAGGGAAGCCCTTGGATCTGTCCTCCACACCAGTTCTCCACCAGCGTACGCTAATTAGAGCCAGCGCATAATCTACATGCAAAAGACATTTCCCCAAACCTTTCCATGCCTCGTGCAAGCTTGGAACAAACCCTCTTTGTTGTAAATATTTGACTTTGCCCAAGGGCTGTGTGGATGTTTTTCTCTCTTCAGAACAATAGATGCTGCAGTAGATGTAGCAGTTCATTTAAATGTTTGGCCGCTTCATGTTTTTGTTGACTTCAATGAATTTCCCTCGTAAAGACCTCCTGTTTTTCCCCAAGTGCTACGTTTGAGCCCGGCACAATACAAGCTGTGGACAATCACATTACACACACTGCTGCACCTTGCTGCCTTTGTGGACTCTTACCTATCTACTCACTGTGAAATGTGCTGATGCTAGGATTTGTAGTTTTTAGTTTCAATTCCATTTTGCTTACAGCGATTTTTATCTTTGAGTTGTGCAAATTTGTGTTTATCAGGCACTTTTTTATTTTTTATGTCAAATGTAGTACCTCACCTTCTTTGTCAGATCAAAATTGAGTCAATTTTAGTCAGATATATACAGTCTCCTTCACATCTTTGCCTTAAAGTAAGAAAAGTAGATATAGTGCCTATGTAATAGAACAGACTAATAAACAAACTAAAGAAGTAATGTTGAAGGAATAAGTATTAGCCCTTAGACAATAACAGCTCAAAGAGAAGAAAATCCAACAAAATGATGTGACAGGAGGATAAAGTTTATTATAGGCCTCAATAAACCTGGATTTGAGGAGCTCTAAAAGAGAGAATAGGCCACAAGTGCAGCTGTGTTTACAAATATGTACTTGTAAATCCTGCCTATTATGTCTTTAATTCTCCAAATATACAAAAGCAAAAGCACTTGGGTGGATTTTGCTTTATCCACCATAAACTGGGGAGTTGTGAAGACTAGTTCAGTCCCAGGATGAGAGCATCAATGTTGCAAACATACAAAGCATAAGACATCAATAAAAGGCTCTGGCATTCGTAAAGGGTAATGCGCCAAATGTGACTGGGCCATGTTTTCTTCTACCTCACATGTGAGTTGAGAGGCTTCAATCCTCATTAGCAAATGGTTGTCCTGGGTCCTTGGAGCATTGATAGTGTTTTTTTGAGCTCCGCTTTCACCAGATGGTGTTTCTGTCTTCCCATTCCATGTGATTCAACTGTTTCATGTGGCTCTATTTATTAAAACACACTGTTGCATTGTGATAGTACAATCATCTTCTTTGGTAAGCAAGCTTCCTCCCGTAAAAGGCTACACCAGTAGACTGTGTAGGTGTCAAACTATTGCTCACAGACTGGATGTGGAGGGCTCTCCGTCTGGAGGCCTCTGGGATCCACCTTCACATTGTGAGTTGCTTTGTAATGCTGGCAAAGTACTTGGTCAGAAATGCAAGAGCGGACTAAAATCTGTGAAACTGTCTTTTTAATGTAAAATCTAATTATTATTATATCCTTTTCTTACAACAAAGTGTTTGTTGGTGTCAGAGCAGTTGTCTCGCACCTCACAGTGATGACTGACACAACACTGAATAATGTGTTATTATCTCCGGCCATGGCACTGCTGACCACACTCAGGTCTGGAGTTGTTGCTGAGCGTCTCTGGTGAGACTGGGAGTTGCTGACCTACATCTGCTGACATTTCCAAATCCCAGGCCTCTTGCTGTGAGCTGTCCCAACTCGTGCCTACTCAGTGATATTTTTCCCTCGACTTCTTGTTAATTGTAACTTAAAAGACACCTTTATTGGCATGCTCGTGTCAGCTTTTTGACGTGACTGGTGGTGTCCACATGACGCACTTGCCTAAACCTATAGCTGGGGTTTATCTGATACAGATAAATTACACTACTCATTCACCAAACTATCACCATTGTCGTTTGAATGGAGAATTGTGTGTTTACTTACTGTGACAGATGGTACACCTCTTTGTGGGAAAAATCAGACATTGTTACATTAACAGCTTCTGAATGTTGCATGATTTCATTGGTTTAGGCCCATTCAAATACTTGCTTAGATTTTATAGTCCTACCTATTCGATAACCATAGAATGGTACATAGTGCAATCTACATGTTTCCATATTCCAACGTAATCACTATATTTGAAAAGTTATGATCAACCTGAAAAGATTGTAATGGCAGAACTTGCTTTATTACATCCCAGTCCAACAGAAACGTTCCATCTGCAAATGTTACAGCTACAGTTTTATAGCAATGATGGAAATGGCAGTCTTCATATGCTTTCTGTCATCTGTGTTGCATGGCAAGATGTAGGGAAAAAGACTCTCCATTAGCTGAGTCAGTAAATGTTGAAACCAACTGACATAAAGCTTGTTTTTTTTCATTTATTGTCCACAACCTCAGAACTGTATATTTTCTATATATATGTATATTTACTATGCACATCACTATTTTACACAAATTGAATCAATCTAAGTTAAACAGTGACCAAAACATTAGATTGATTTGACGGTGACACCACTAAGCACTAATTAAGTGTTGGCAACAACTTGATTTATCATTTACAATGTAAATTAATGTTTATTTCTTGAATATAATCCTCACTAACATCTATATATCATTGTTAATTACATATTTATCAATGCCCTACTATATTGTGTAGTTGTTAAAAAGTCTTACCACCTTTTTGAATTGGAATATTTATTTTATGCATCATTAGTTTCCCCAGGAACTCCGGTTTACCCCACCAACATCAACACATGCTATGGTCTCTGGTTAGTGACATGACTGGGGCACCTTAGCGCCCCCTGGTGGCAGTTGGCAACAGTGAATTTCCCCACGGGGATTATAAACAAATACGTTGGCTAACCTGAACGCTAACACCGAATTTACAAAGTTGTGTGCTGCAGATTTCCATTGCCTTGTAATCTCCTCATTAATGTAATTAGACATGATGTTATCTGTGGAGCCTCGTCTCAGTATGGTCCACTGCACTCGGAGCTGACCGCATCACAATCCAGCTCACTGCCACAATAAGTATGTACCTGTCATATATTTTGCACTAGCATTACTTTTCTTAACCTTTCGATGCCCTCAGTAGCTTCACTGTTAATCTTGCCCAATCTACTCTACCGTGTTTTGTTTTCCAATTACCTGCTGACAGCATTCTGTTCACACCACCATGACCATTTTTTACAAACAACAAGCATACTATTTACTGTATAATCATTCTGTGTGCTGTGTACTGTGGATGTTTGCTTATTACATCAGCATAAAACCATAGACTGCAGCAGCATTGGTGGCTCTGACTAAAACATCATTAATAATTTATGACAAACATTCCTTTAAGGGTAAAAAGCTTACTCTGTCATCATGCAACATACAAAACACACTGCTGTTGTTGCCTCGGAAAAGATGAGAACTGATTCTTTCTGGGAACAGAAATGTAATTACTAAAATGTGCCGCACCAGTAAATATCTCCGTTAAATGCCAAAAGACTCCTACATGTATAATTTGTTACAGGCACTGTTTTCCCGTGCTACTGAATTTATGGACATTAATATACTGCTTTGCATACATCTTCTATAATGCTACCTGGCCAAGATGCATATGTCGGAACTGGCAATAAATAATGCGCATTGACAAAAATCACATCCATATCCTGAGCAGTGACCTGCATAAACGAAAATATGTCTCCCATAAACATTTAAATAAATCATCTTTCACAGTCTTTGGAAGAAGCGGGAAAAGTCGTGGGGATTTACAGTTAGGAGCAGCCGCAGTGATAAATGAGATGTTAGTTGAGTGTTTTTAGAATGAAATAATGTTGTTCCTAAATTCTAACACAAACTGAATTCTCTCTTTGTTTTTTAGAATAACTACTACAGCTGCTTGCATGATGGACTTGAGAAGATACCCTCTGGATGAACAGAACTGCACCTTGGAAATTGAGAGCTGTAAGTAAAGCTGATAATAAATAATGAACTGTCTGCCAAACCTCAAACATTTGGTGCAGTTTGACGGAAATGTGAACACAGTCTAATTCTGACCAAAAACAGATAACTTGAGTGGAAAGGGCAATGTCTGTTGAGCACAGTCAGAATGTGAAACAATCAGGAGGTAAAAATGCCCTGTCAGTGTTTTGTGCCAGCACATCGACCACTGGAGCCCTTATCCACAAAGCAGCCACTGACAGAGCCATCAAGTGTATGGTCCACAGTTGAAAATGCCATAGCAAATAGTAAGCAGAATGAGTTTGTATTATGTAGCTAATGGAACTATAGAGGGAGCTCTTTCTCTTTTGGTCAAACTAAAAGAAGCACTCTTCAAGTATAAACACACACACAACACAAGCGAATATGTGATCTGTCAGTGGGCATTGGATTTTTGCTTTGTGGCCATTTTGTGCTAAATAAAACCTACATGTGATTGGATATTAAGAATGCTGTTGTGTTTCATATCCATTGTCATGATGGTCAACTATGGTTGCTTGATGTTTTCTCCAGGAAATCTTCAAACATGAAAATATATTGTATCTCCCCGTTCAATAAAGTCCATGAATATCTTATTGTTGTTTTAATCTACATAATTTAACAAATGTACATACAACTAATAAGCATATGGGTGATCACAGATAGAAGAAGCAAGCGTTTGATTTAAAAATATCATTAATGTAACTGTAACACAATCACGTGGCCTTTCTCAATGCTTTCATTTAAATAAATCGTTTTCCGTGAGAGAAAGCGTGCTGTCGGTGTAATTAAAAATTGTATTTCTGTGATCATTTTCATTGACCACTTCATCAATCATCAGTGTTATTCAATACAGCAGATATGTGTGGTTCCCGTTGCTTAGGATAAAACTGCAGAATGTTTACCCTCGGGGACATCAGCAAGCAATGAAAAATGGATATGCCATGAATATAAAAGTTGCAAGAATATTTGCTGTTTATGCACATGGAACGCCCTTGCGCTAGTGGGAATAGTGTGCGTTAACTATCGGTTTGATTGATTAGGCAGCCAGTTGTTCCAATTTCATGGACAATGTCACATTTCCTTAGCCTATAACCTCTGCAAAAGATTTAATGGTAATGAATCCTGGGTCCTGAGAGTGAGTTTAATGCCGCGCGGCTCTAGAAGCGCTGTGGGAGAATGTAAAATGTAGTAACACTTCTAGCACTGAAAAATTGCTGTGCGCTGAATGCATACTAGCCCACTGACATAAATCTGCGGCGGTGGTCACTTTCTGTGGCGCTGCCCGGGAATGAGTGGAGGGCAAGTGACACATGATAATGAACATTCATCTGCGCCGTAATGCATGCAGCGGAGTGTGCACAGTGGAGCATGTGATTGGCCGCTGATTGAACATGCTGATTTAAGATGGCTGCAGCATTTTCTACCAAAAGACTTCTTACTCAACAACTTGTTAATGGATATTACCTATAACTCTAATAAGACTTCTGATGCATCACTGGCCAAATCACAGCGAAATCCCGCGAGAATCTAGGGTTTAATGGAACTTCCACTGGGTTCTTTGGAGGTAAAGGTGTGAAAATGGAGTGCCTAGTGTCTAATTAACAAAACTATAAAATGCCGTTGGTTGCCTTATGCCACCAAACAATCTGTACACCTGCCAATATTATTATTGTCATGCTCACTCAATAATATCCTCTTATGTTGACGTGCTTTTCTTTTGTTCTCTCCATGTGAACAGATGGATACACTACAGATGACATTGTGTTTTTCTGGCAAGGAGGGGAGATGGCTGTGACAGGTGTGGACAAGTTAGAGTTACCTCAGTTCTCCATAGTGGACATCCGCTTAGTCTCCAGGGAGGTCAGGTTTATCACAGGTGAGAGCCTTTGATTATACATTGCCGTCATATTGGTATGTGGTTTAGACTTTGTCATGTATAGAGTGTATTGCTCCAACAAACACCATTCTGGCTTAAAAAGACCATTATAGATACTGCTTGTTCACTCAGTTATGTTTCAAAACATGGCGGTGCAACTGCAAGTTTAGCGTCGCCAGAATAAATGTGTCAGTTCTTGGGTGATCTAAGTCGTCTGTCCCCAGGTGATGTAGAATGAATGCTAAGATATTGATTCATTAAAAGATTTACAGGATCTTGTAGATGATGAGGTCATTTGTCACTCTGCTGCCCAAAGCAAACAGCTCTTTAGATTAAAACCATCAGGCTTATCTTACACCTTTTATTCCTCAGTGACAAACTTAAAATGAAAGTCTAGAAAGCAGAGTGGAATTAACTACACATGAACCAGTTTGTATGGTTTGTAGTGCAATAAACATACCCTGCCTTGATGTGGGTATGCTTTGGCGAGAGAATTATAATGTTGTAGTTGTTTTAATTAGAGAATAATCAAAAGAGCACTTATTGTAATTTGTGTGCTCAGCCAGCTCATATTTTTATGTGTACAATACAATGAATAACACACACACTCATTCAATTATGCACCTAAAATGCCCTTTTGGTAATGTTTAGAGGACAGAGAAAGTGCTAAAGAAAAAGCGAGCAGCTCTCTGTGACAATTCTCAGAGGGACGCTGGAGCTGCCTGCTGAGATAGGGGGTTGCAGAAAAATCTGCCGTGTTTGCGACTTTCTGCCATGTTTAATTGGAATCGAACTTGTCCCTGGAAAGGAATCCATCGCTTTGGGGAAATTAAGTGCTCCATCTGAACAAATGGAGAAATGACTACCCTGTGCGTTGTCAAAGTGCAGACTTTGAAACTCTTAAGTTGTGCCAACGTGCCCCCTTCTCCCCCTTTTTTAAACTGATGTGTTTTCACTTTGCTCTTTTCACTTCATCCCTGCCTCTCAATCTCTCCACAGGTTCATATCCGAGGCTTTCACTGAGTTTTAGGATTAAGAGAAACATTGGCTATTTCATCTTGCAGACGTACATGCCCTCCATTCTGATCACCATCCTCTCCTGGGTCTCCTTCTGGATCAATTATGATGCCTCTGCAGCTCGGGTGGCCCTGGGTAAGACAGCACTATGGCATCGTACAACCTTTGTTAGACTCATTAGCAAAGTAACTGTTACATAATGAGTGCTGTAATTTTAATAAAGCAAACACAGCTGTACATCAAGAGCCCTCTATCTTGGAATAGGACAAGGCAAGAAGGCAGTACTTACAGTCCATTATGCCTTCAAACTACCTTCAGGTAAAACAGGGAATGTTAGGTTCCGACTGAGAACCTCCACAGACATATTCCACTTGATGATAGATTTGATGCATAACATTTATATTTTATATTTAGATCTAGTAGACTTTTGGCCAGTCAGAGCAGTTTTGGTTGAAAAGGTGGAAATACACAATACACAAATACACAATTTATGACTATTGAATAGTCATAATATTATACCTTTTCAGTATAAAAGGTCACTTATGTAACAGAAACAACCATATTGTAGATAGCAAGCACACCCTTTACTGTGAAAATAACAAAACTAAATAAAATGATCATGTGTTAGACTTGCAGTAATAGTTTAATACACTGTTGAAAAAATATTGGGCAATGATTCATGAGTTCATATAAAACAATTAACACATTAAGAGAGAAGATGTTATTTGTTGTTATAGCGAGAAATGGACGAAAAGACCGGTTTATAATTGATCCACTACCATAGTTTGATTAATTTCAAAACTGGACCTTATTAATTTTTTCTGACCTTGTCTCTAATGGAAACCTTTGTGTCTCTGTGCGATTGTACCCAGGTGTGACTACGGTGCTTACCATGACAACTATTAACACCCACCTTAGGGAGACTCTCCCAAAGATTCCGTATGTGAAAGCCATCGACGTCTACCTCATGGGCTGTTTTGTGTTTGTGTTCCTGGCCCTGCTCGAATATGCCTTTGTAAATTACGTGTTCTTTGGCCGGGGTCCTGCCCAACAGAAGAAACTCAGTGAGCGGCTGAAAACAGCGAACAACGAGCGCACGAGATACGAGGAGAAGCGCCTGAGGGAACAGGTTTGCATCACAGCATCAGTCGGAGTTTAAACACAAAGCAACTGCCTTCTTTACATAGTATTCCCAGCCACAGTCAGACACATACGTATAATCCCACACTAGCATACCAATGCTTCCACAGCCCTCTATGCATTCACCAACCATCATCCATTGCTTTTCCCCCAAGCACTGACTGCATTTTATTAAGCATAGTCTTTTTCATTGAGATAACAATTCATCTAGCTCAGCAGTGGAGTTAACATTTTTATTTATTTAGGTTGTCTATGTTTATGCTGCAGGCTTCATTCAGTTTGTTACATGTTCATATTTCATATTTGCTTTAAATTGGACAAAGCCTAAAAATAAAAAGGCATTTTCTTCAATTGTGTGTGAGGGTCAAACTGAATGAAGCCTTGTTTTTCATGTGTGAAGCAGTAAAATGCTATACTTAGTTAAAGTTGTACCTGTTAATTTTCTGTCTTATGCACTGTAAAATAACAGAAACTGCAATTTTCTAGGCGTTTAATGTTCTCTTCACTTTTTCTTTCACATTGCAAGGACTCCATTTCCGTGCCGTATCAAACCAACACCTTCAGGTCATATACACAGCGAAGAAATCTGTATCTCGAAGAACAAAGAAAAGTTGGGGTACATGTATTTAGAAATCATATCAGCTGTAGGCTAGCTCTCACAATAAGTCAGCTGTTTGTGCCACTAATAGATGTCTGTTTAAACTCAATGTTAACTATTTATGTTGCATGCGAGAAATGGCATCCCATATCATCACTGCATTGTGCTTTAATTCAGAGATCTCGGGGAAAAGGAGGCGGGGTTAAAGTAAAAGCCACTAGAGAGGGGGGTGGGGCACATGCTCACCAGTCCCGCCCCCTGACTCCTGGTGTGTTTCTGTTCTGCGCAGGTGGATGCTTATGGAAACATCCTCCTCACCACACTGGAGATGAACAACGAAGTGATGCCTTCTGATGTGGGGAGCAGCGTCAGTGACTCTCGGAATTCGGTCATGTCCTTTGACAGCTCCGGGGTCCAGTTTAGAAAGCCCATGACGCCCCGAGACGGATTCAGCCACCACTCGCTGGACCGGAGCGCCATGCGGAGCCGGGCCAACTGTCGGCTACGACGACGCTCCTCCAAGCTCAAGTTGAAAATCCCAAACCTGTCAGATGTTAGCACCATCGACAAATGGTCCCGGGTCATTTTTCCTATCACCTTTGGATTTTTCAACCTAATCTACTGGTTGTACTATGTGAATTGATGTGCATCCCACCAGGAATCATGGGCCATATTTTGAGAGCACATTAAATTGGCTTTGATACAGTTCTAAATATGTATACACATATACAAGTTGAACATATGTATATGCATATTTCTATATATTATATTTATATATACACGTGTGAAATCTGAAGAACCTTTCTGCTGTACAAAGTATTAATAGGATGACTTGAATGTTTAAGAATAATTGTGAGAGAAGAATTTCAAGGCTTTGGGTTTCCTTTTTCCTCCTGAAACAAACAAACAAACACAAAATCCCGCAGTGGGGTTTTTGGAACTAAAGACTGCATGATATTTTTGCTAAAAAAAAAAAATTCCGAAAAAAGCTGAAAGCTCCTGAGAGAGAAAAAGATGTCTCAGAGTCCCATTGACTTTTTATTGATACTTATTGTAATCAGAAATCCTCTACTGCAGCTCATGAAATCAATGGTGGCTTGCCTGTTTAGGCATCAGCTGAGTGAGATCCTTGACACCCCCACAACACCATGTGACCTGACTCGACCCCCTCCACCACCCCCACCACACACAACCCCCATTACCCATGGATAACATGCACGGAAACCCTCTGGTTCTACTATGTACAGCAACCTTGTTTGGATTATGTGTTGTTCCTTGGGTTTTTTTGAAGTGATATTGTTCTCTTGATCAGACATCAGCTCTGGCCTAATGGTCTCCATTACAAGGCCGTTTGGATGGGATTTCTGCCCAGAGTCGACGCAAACTTGTATTCCTTTCTCTTCTCACGTTCTTTTGAAAACATGTCCTCTGGGGTTTTTTCATCATGGTTTAAAACAAAATGCTGAATATTGTAGATATATGATTTTGTCTTGAAAAATACTGTGATTTCCGAGAGTGTCAGAACGTGTTCTAGAGCTAGGGCATTATTTGATAAAAAAAAATAAAAAAGAGTCAAAGGTATACATTAATCATTTTGATTGTTCAAAAAAGCATATTCTGTACATTTTATCATTGAGTATACTTCCTATGGGTGATTTACATTGCACTTTTGATGCATTGACGTCTTATCCTGCTTTCTGTTCACTAAAAGGAAACCTTGGAGGGGGCAGTGCTTTTGTGATCTGTTCAAAATTTGTGAGTGTTTTTTTTATTTTCTTTAAAGACTCAACATATCAGCCCACAGTTTGACCAGTTGTCACATGGTAAATTTTTGTTGTTGTTTTTGACACTTTGTTCTGTGTTAACGTTAGCAAGGTTTTTATGGATAAAAATGGGCAGCCCGGTGAGAAGGATAGTTATCAAATTATTCCCATCTACCAAACGCTCTGGACCTATTAGAAATCAGAAGGAATCCCTTTGTGGAGAAAAATGTACTACTATAAATAGCCATGAAACAACCGAAAAGGCCTATAATCCATATGCACTGTTGTTGTTTTCCGTTTCTCTACAACACACACAGGGCTCAGGTTCATTAGCAAAGAGACAACTGATTTACAAGAGACTATATAAGTTCTAGTTTTAGGTTACAATTTGAATAATTTAAAGTTTAGACTTCTTGTTATTTTGTGTGCTCACCAAAAATAAAGACTGACAGAAAAGCCTTACATGCTTTTCTGAAGCGACATGTTTCCGTTGCAGCAGCCTCATCTTCATCATTGTCATTTTCACTTTCACTGATTGTACCAGGATCAAACCAAACATTATGTAGCATCAAAAAATACAATTGGGTTGTCCCGGGGAAATAGACAAGAAAATTCAAAAACACACCAGGGAATGACAAAGATGGAAGCATGGCAAGATGAAGATTACAGGACTATCAATTTGTCATCATATATATATATGTGTTCCTGGGGTGTTTGGTTACGATGTGGTCCATCAAAAAAATCAGATAACACACCAATTTGTCTCTGTAACTCTTGGTGAAGTTCGTACACAGTGTTAAAATGTCATGTCAGGCAAAATAAATGAAAACTATAGTATTACTGTATTATTAAAAAAAAGAAAGAAAAGGAAAAACAGAATTCCAGAGAGGTTCTGTGTGTATCTATGACTTGAAGCGAAATTACTGAGGACAACCAACTTACAAGGACTTCTCAGTGCTAAATCGAAGTAGATTATCTGAAGGCAGGTTTTAAGCAATGAGAAGCCAGGAACTTAAAACAGATGTTCCAATTTATAACTTTCCACAGAAAATACACAGTGGCAATATTTAATCTTGGTGGCTTTGGACCGAAAGAAAAAAGCCACTGAAAGTTGATATACAGTAGCATTGGAAGTGGTGCTTGGAGTGAGATGTAGTTTTGAGGAAAATCACAATATTAATAAAAATGTTTGTCAAGGAAATTATATATTATTGCTGAAGGGCTCTCACTCCTGGTCAAGTTCATGCTTATCCACAGACACTTAAAACTTAATGTCTTCAGCTGTATTGAACATTGTATGCAACAATAGTACATGGGGATTATTTTAATTAGTTTACAGCACATGAAGTTTTTATAGGTGTACATTACGCCCGCCTCTTACACCCAGGCTTGTCGTGGATTGATGTGTAATGAGCTGATGTGTCAGTCATAGATGTGACTGAGTTCACGTGAATGCCGCTAAGTTTTGCAGAACAGAGTGTCCCTGAACAGTGATAAGATGTAGTGCAAAGTGATTGAGTGCAAAGAGTGTCTTGTTTGGATTAGCATGGGGCCAATAGGAGATGCAGCTGAAGACATGAAGTCATAAGTGTCTGTGGATAAGCATATGAACTTCACCAGGAGTGAGAGCATTCACCAATAATATACAGTTTCCATGACAATGCTGGTAAAGGAAGTTTTTGTGTTGTATTGTAGAAAGTATACTTATGTGAATGAATACTATGTGGGGTAAAGGGGTAAAAAGCTTCTCTAAAAGTGAAAATGTTGATTTGCACTAAAACCAGATTAAAGTATTATATGTCTCATATACATTTACATTCACATATAAAACATATAACTAAGATATGTGTGTAGTTTGTCATTTTTGAAGTCCCATGCCATACCTTTAGTTACATTCGATCTTGATTCCTGTGAAGCCGACTCTACAGTTGGTTATGCAATGGCCTTGATTACGTTCCTGCAGTATTTTTTTTTTTCTCTTAATCTTTCTTTTAACAGTATTTGTAGCGCCTAAGTTGGGGCACTTTTTTTTTAATCCCGCACTTTTGTCTTTTCTGATGTTAAGTGATGTGAGTATTTTTTATTACCAATGTGCTTTTCACATGAATATTTCAGCCAATTTAGATCACTTTTCGAAAAGGTGGTAGCAAAACGGTGTGGAGGTTTGCAGGGGTTGCGTCATTCCATCCTGATGTGCACACCAACAGCTTGTCAAACTGTTCAAAGGCAATATGGTGGATCTTTACTAGACAACAGGACAGACAATATCTTTTGTTCTTGTGCAAGCAGAGCACATTTACATGTGTCTGACAGTGGAACAGGTTTGACTTGGAGGTAGCCAATTATCTATTGTGTAGTTCAGTGGAATGGAATTATTTTGCCAATGTTAATGTATGTTATTCAGGTTGGTTTAGTTACAGAAAAAAAAAAAATGCCTTTTCGGGAAGAATACTTTTCCCAAGATCTTAGATGCATATCTTTAACAACCACCAATCACATACAAAGAGAAAAACAGTAGCCCTTGCATGTTCACAATGAATAGATCCACCACTCATGTCACTCAGTATTACCTGCTTTCTGGACACAAAATCAGCACATTCATCCCAAAAGCTGTGAGGATCTTCTGTTTTATACTTTACTTTATGATAATTGAGCGAAAATATGTTTCTTTTGACACATATGTTTGAGGAGTAGAGGAAAAAAAAAAGTGTTGAACTGATTTCAATGTGAATTTTCTTGCCTCTAGTGTATATGTGTAATTACATGTGAATTGTACTGTAAATATGATATCTTTCACTTAATAGTTCTTAATGCATGAACAAAAACAAGGCAGTTCGTAATACCAGCTAGCCTCACTGCTAATGGCATGGACAGCTTCTCTAGCATTGGCATTCTTCTGCAAACGAAACCTAAAAAAATGAAACACAAGAAATACATGGTGTGAACAAAATAATGGAAGAATCAACACAAAAAGACTCACAGTGAGCTTCTGAGCATGTGTGTTCACCTGTTGCTTTCTCACACCATTAGCCTGAAGCGACTAACTGCAGCTGTTGCTCCTGTACAGTCCTGTTTATTACAGTATGCCTTGGTTCACTTTCAGCAAATGGGGTGGTGTCATTCTGAGTGAAATGCCTCTAGTATGATTTTACATCTAAGTAGGCTTTTCCACCTGCGAGTTACAGCACATACAGCACATTACCTGACATGTTTACCTCAGCTATCATGCTACATGATGAAATTAAGGGCATACCTCCTTGCAGGTCTTTACAGACAGAGGAGCAGGATAGCCTTAAAAAGGGAGTGAGTTGTCTTTTCCTGTTCCTCAAAGAAGAAAAAAAAATGTCACGCGTGTCCTTGAACACACATGACCAAGGTAACCGAGCAACCATTTGCTCAAGTGCAGCTGCTCCCTGGCCAACAATAGATGCCTAGTTTGTGCAGGCTAGCTTCAGGAAGTACATATTTTCAGTGAGGGTATCGATTGAAAATCATTCCCAGGTTGACCTTACAATCACTTTCTTGACAGAAAATTTTTAAATGTCCCCAGTCTGTGTATTGTAATTGCAATATGCTCCCATTGCATAGATGCAAATTTGATTAAAGTGTTTGTGGGAACAACATACTAAATTATATTTTCTAAATTTGGAACTAGTTTTTTGTTGTCTGTTGCACTTTGTGAACAAGTCTAGGACTTCATGTTAGAGTTTTTCATCTGGGATCACACCACTCTAAAGAATATGCATAGTTTGCTGAATGTGTGAACACAAAACTGTACATGGGAATAGTGAATTCTCGCAGGTTGAATGTGCACCACACATTCACCAGTTGTGAGGCGAACACCAAGACTCATCACTGCTGGGGCCTTTTGTTGGCAAATTCATTATTTTGTATACCTTGTAGGTTTTGTTTTGCATGACCTAAGTTTGAAAAGGTTTATTTTCATATCTTTTTTACTTACACCATCACTGTCATCTCCATATTTAGGAAAAAGAAAGACCCAGTGTTTACATGTTCAAATTGCACTTGTTTTACAGCCAGCTCTTTAAAACTTGTGAAACTAACTGTTCATAAAAACTGGAGAACAAAAAACATGTACTTACTGTAAATCACTCAATTTGGATTAGGTGCACTAAGTGCATGCTGTAGTTTTATCAGGTTCTGCATTAGCATCCGAATCAATCGCCCTTCAACTACAAAGGATGTAGAGGATGCTCCGCTGTAGCATCTGAACGTAAGCCATGTGATTGCACACTGAGTGGGTGTTCCCTCCATTTTCTCTTGAATATGTCGCCTCTGGTTATGGTCTTTGTCAATTACCGTAAGATGATTCTTGCAAGAAGCTGTGCTGATTCCCAGTAACACATGTGAACAAGTTGGCCAGTGAGACAGTGTCCAGTTTAACCAGGAGGTCAGAAAGACTTCTTTTCCAACAAGAAACTGGCAAAAAAAAAAAAAAAAAAAAGAAGGAAACCCACTTAACAGTCCATTTCTTTTAAAATATGTATTAATAACTTCTTAATTTCTTTGTTCATTTCTGATTTGTCGTATTTGTTGCATTTGTTATGGATTGTTCCTCTTACTGTTGTTTTATCATAAAAAAGGAAATGTAATTCATCTGATATACTGGCACTGGAAGAAAATTGCATTTGGTTTTTGTACTGTAATAGTTTTGTTCACATTGGGCGCTTATTTGATTCAGTTGTTTAATAAGGTGTTTGATTTCATTTTGGGTATCAGTACTCATGGAATCAACATTTGTGTAGTATGAAGTTGTATTTTTTTGTCAGTGCAAATTAATGTTATAGTGTCAATCAGCTTTTTTAGGTGTTTGAACAAAATGTGTTTTATACAAATACAAAGTGTTCAAGTATGTGGTATAAAAAGGGTTCATTCAAACAGACTTTTTACAAATAAAGGCTTATACAGTGAAGAAAGCAAGTAAGTCTTTTCATTTGCCCTTTGAGGACTAATATTCTTAAATTAGTTTGGTGGATTTTCTTAATTTATTTTTTCACATATTAGTCCCCAAAAGGTAAATCATCACATACAAAGTTGCTAAACAAGTGGTACTAATCAGGTATTTGCCATTGTTGCTACTGCAGGTTGTTGTCAGAGCTTTCACCTTTAGTTGGTGTCTTGCTTTTGAAAAGGACTGTTTGATATATAGCAACAGTCCCATGATAAATGACTAAAACTTTAAGAGTGTTCTTTTAATTTGGTTTAAAAAAAATATTGCGCGTTTATGAGAATATACCTCCTTTCATATCCTATTTCCTGAATAAAGACGCAAAGTGACTCATGCTGACAAGTGTAATATTTGCCCCTTTTTCAATTGAGAATTCAATTTTCTTGGCAAATATTAGGTGCATAACAACAACAACAACAAGAACAAGAACAATAATAAAGGTAGAACAATGGTACATTGTGTCCTGGCTGGGGCATTTTCTAAAGTTTTACTCTGAGCCATGCACCTGAAAAGCTTTAGATAATTAGTTTTATCAGAAGAACAGATGCTATTGCAACTGTTTGTTGAGACGTTTTGTCCTCAGTTGAGGACAGGAGACTAAATATGGAAGCACATTTAGATTCTTTTTTTTTTAGGTTGCATTGTGCTCTTGAAGTGTGGTGAATGTTTAAGATAAAAAGTGAAAAGAAATGTAAAGAGAGCAGAGTGATGATTCAATGTGACATTTGAAATATGATCATTGCAAAGCACTGTAAAGAGTCATAGGACAAGAGATAAAGATCACCATTATTCCTTTTACAATGAGGCAGTTTGGGACTGGTTCAGACCAAGGGCCTACATTTAAACCAATTATTTGATTTTCAAGAGAAAAAGGAATGGTCCTCAGACTTTTACAGTCTCAGGTCTAAAGTCTGGTACAGGTGAGCCCTCCTCTACTAACCTGATATTTCTCAAACCATTCAGGTTTTCTTAATGCGTGAGATCTTGTAGACAAACTTCTAATTATAAAGAATAGACACCTGGTACTAGAAAATGATAAGCTTTGTGACTTTTTAGCAAAGCCATTGAAACAGCTACTAATATATCTCACAAAGTTTATACAAAAAACTAGACTTTGATGTTTCCCAAATTGAATTAACTACAAACCTAGCATTTGGTTTATAAATATATAATAATAAAACAAACATTGGGGGTTTAGGTTCAACAACTTCTACTTTTCATTTCAGACTACTTCCAAACAGAGTTGAAACCAATGCCATTACACGATTTCCAATGCGTGACGCTACAATGACAGTGTCAGTAGTAGCTTAATTACAAGATCTTGAAGCAGCTCAGTGTTTCTACAGTACACGTGGATGGCTGAGGCCTTTATGTGTGGCTTTGTGCCTCACTCTCCTCCCACAGCCGCTCCTTTCAGACGGCCAGTGGCAGTCAACTGGGGACTCTAAACTGCCTGAAGCTGTGAACATGTCTTCCTGCTTGTGTGTCAGCTCTGTGATAGACTGACAACATGTCCAGCTCTTACACCCAATGCATGCTGGGAGGGCCTACAGCCGGGGTCAGCAGTCTAGAGAATGGACAGCAGGCACGTTAAGACCATATGGAAACATGAATGACGATACTCAAGCCTGCCATTAAAAGTTAACACATTGTGGTGAGTTATTAATCGGGCACTGATGGTTTTAAGTCGTCTATTAGCTCCAGGTTTTATTGATTTCTGAGCTTTGACATAATACATCACTGTCATCAGGACCACATCTCAAGGCTTCTCGGGTAAATGCTTCACCTGAACACAAATGACACATCAACAGCTTTAGGGCCAACACATCCGATGTCTTTAAAAAATTAAAAAAAATAATTTAGCAAATTGAAGTCACATAAACATCAGCAATTGCCACATGTAGAAAATCCTATCTCTTTCCCCCTCGGCCCCTTTTTTTTTTGCTCTATATCAGTTCTTTTTTGAGACATAGCTGTTTTACTCTAAATAATACATGGGGGCAAGAAAAGGCAGGCAGCAGTGCAGTCAACAGGGGACAGACATATCTCTAAATCTGCTAAATCTGATACAGACATGTCAGTTTGTTTGGTTTGCTTTAGTATTGACTTGCAACAAGTACAAAGATAATAGCGTAGTTTGTTAACTTTACACTGCCACTGGATTCTCGCGAGATTTGGGAGTTTCCAAAACAGACTATGTCATGTGAGCAGTTCTATCTGGTGGAGTCAGGTTACGCGTTTGTCCCTTTCAGAAGCTAAATCTAATCAGTCATGTAACGATTTCCTTTGGCAAACAATTGATTTGTGACGATAATAACTCATTTTGAGCTTTGAGGAGACCCCAGTTAAAACCCAAATTCACACAAATGAATGTGACTGATGTGGGGTCAAAGGTCAAGCATTGATCTTAAAGGGGATGATAAATAGTTGACCGGGGCATCTTTATTCTTGGACACAATCAATGCAGTCGGGAGAAGGTCATAAAGGTCGTAAATCTGTTCCGAATAAATCCCAATATGAGGTATAACGTTGTAGAAAAGGAGAAAAAAAAATAATAATAATAAAGAGTGTAAAAAGATTCCAGGCTGTTCAAACCCCAGCCGCCTCAAACATCCTCAGCCAAATCCGGCCTTTCTGTGAGGATTCTGCATGTCCTCCCCGTGTTACTATCTCTGGGTACACCGGCTTCCTCCCACTGTCCAAAGACATGCATGTAAAGATCAACTGGCAAATCTAAAGTAACACTAGTGAATGAATGTGAGAGTGTTCTTCTGTCACTGTCTCAGCCCTGCAACCGACTGAAAAAAAATCATAAATCTCAGTTAAAACAAGCCAAACTATGGTCATGAAAAGGAAACTTTATCAAACTTTTAAAATTCAAGTTCTGTCAAATGTAGACCTATAATAAGAGTTTAATAAAATGCAATAGGGCATTTAAACAAAGGGCTGTTAGCTGAGGCCACCTGTGGGCAGTCTACATTGCGTCATGTCCGGCGTTTCACTGATTGATTAACATTACGCCTGTAAACCAGTGTCCGCGGGTTGTGCTTGGCCAGGGCTATACAAAGTTCAAGCTGGATAATTTATCAGAATAAAATCTGTAGGACAGTATTTAAACCCCAATTTTGCCCTTCAAATATGAAATAAGTGTAAATTTGTAAGTGATCTGGCAACCCTCCCTGTAAACCCCCGTACATAAACACCATTGAAATTGAATGCATGTACTAGAATAACTTCTTTGTATAGAATAGGAAAAGAGTTAGATGAGGCTGGCTAGGCTAGGGACAAATGGTACTCCACTACATTATCATCCAGTGTCGTAAGCTGCAGAATTAACTAGTTCCTTTAGTGCCATTCTTAGCCGCTGTGCTACAGTGTGCCCTGTGTACTGACCCCCTCCCTCCATGTCCCTCTACAGTCGGCAGGCAGATTTAATGCACAGGTTTGTCTCTGCTAATTGATTTCTTTTAATTTACTCCACTAGCCTTTTCGACAGTTGATTATGCCGCTAAGTGAGTTCACCTTGAGAACAGCTGAGGTGTGGTAATAAATAATGTCCAATGTGCATTAAAAAAACGGTGGAGGACCTATTCTGGTATTTAGCTACAATTTACCCCAAAGTACTTCCACTGCCACGGCACTCCATTTGAGCAATAGTTTGGAGTGAATAGCTCTGTTAAGAAGATGGCTACAGAGCTGTAGAGTAGCTCAGTGAAATGTGCCTTCCATTTCCGTGTTCCATTGTCAGCACGCCATATAAAAACATCAAATATTGAAAAGGTGCATTAATATGGGTCAGAAAAGATGACTGTTCCTCAAGGGAAAAAATGAAAGAGGCTTTGCTTCTTGGTTTGAAAATGCTTGCTTTAGCTATATTATTTTTTATTATTATTATGATTTTTTTAACTCCAACATTTGGAGTTAAAAAATTAAAACTTACCTACGGGCTTCGCTACTGGTTACCTCTGAGACAGATCAAAGCATTCGACCATGCCAGGATGCTCTTGGGAGAGGAGGACTAGGGCATGGTCTGGCTTGGGCCTGTTAGCGATGACGTCAGATGCTCTTGGGAGAGGCGGTCTTAGAGCCATTGCCTGGGGGCATACGTGACTACTCTTGGGAGAACTGGGCCTGCATTGCTCCATTTTTTTTCCCCGCACCAATCTTTGAGGAGCCGGTCCAGCTGGGAGATTTATCCCTTGTGGCCTTTGTCTCGGTGGGTAACCAGTGGTGAAGCCCATAGGTGGGCGGAGCACACACAAAGTAGAAATTAGAACTCTGCGAGTGTCTGCGTGGCCCACCTACTCTCAAGCCTCTGAGGACTGCCTGTCTCTGCTGAGCTGGTTCCAAGAAGAGAGACGGCTGGAGGGCTTATATAGCCCCTGAGCTTGTGTCAGGGCATAGGCACGATTGGCACGGTGTATGCTTTGATCTGTCTCAGAGGTGCTAGCATTTGCCAGAGCGGTAACCAGTAGCGATGCCCATAGGTGAGCGGAGCACCAACTCATAGAACTGTAGTTATCAAGTAACTATAATATTGGTCTGGTGCAAAAACATTTTGTCCATATGCTGCTATTATTTAAATACATTATGTTCACAGAGTTATTTAGCCCCATGAAGTGGTTTGGCTTTAAATCTAAATTACATGGCATTATTTAAATGTATTAACTCATACATCTGGTTATTTGCCATAAACATGAAGCTTGACCCTTGACCTCAACGTTAGTCTCTTTCATTCTTTGAGTGTCCTTCCCTTCTCTTCATGGGATATTCTTGATGTTTCTGTTCAAAAGGGAGTTGAGAGGAGAGTGAAGAAAGAGGAGGAAGAGTGGAAACATAATGTGTGTAATAAAATATTAAGACACATCCCTTTTATGCAATGCAACCATCCCTGAGCCACTAAAACCAGCCCCAGGGGCATGATTTAGACACACTAGAGTATGGAGCAAGCATGCAGGGGTTCATGGGCCAGCTGGAGGTGAGATACCACTTACACAGAAGTGTGGCAGAGCACTCCATATTACATGAGCAGGCAACCAAGAATCATCTTAACTGAGACATTTATGACTAATTGTTGCTCATATTTAAAATGTTTAAAATATAATAATATTTTACAAAACTAAAAGAAATTGAAGGTAAGACATACATGGCCCACTTAATTGTGATTTTGAATATTTTTATAGCATATTTGGAAAATAAAAAAAAAATGTTTTAGTTTGACATTGTTCTGCAAGTCACAAGAAACTCCAACAAGTATTAATCAGACAATTAAAGACCTCAGACAATTAAAGGTTATATTTTGTGGTGTCATGAAAAGGTCTACTTTTCTGCCAGTGTCAAGGAGGCTCTAGATTCATGCTGTTTTGATGTTTCCTCATGACATGGTTTCAGTAGGTCAGTGAAAGCACCATTCAATAAAGAAGTTATGGGCCCACTGAGTCTGGGAAGCCCAATGTTCCACTAAAAAGAAGGATCAGCTCTTCGCTCATACCAGATCAAAGAAGCATGTCAGATATCAACCTGTTCCTCTGTCACCTGACTCCTTTCATGGGTCACCTTTGCAAATAGGGAAATGACGAGAGGATCCAGAGATGCTTCCACTGACTGCCTCTTTTTAGGTTTATTTGTGCAATTGTGCCTCAAAAGCAGCGCTTGCAAAAAGTGAGATGATGGTTCAGTGCCACATTTGGCTTTTTCTGCCGAGAAAAAAATGCAAAGGAGAGGGCTTATGAGGCTTTATACGTCACACTTTTAATAAGTTACATGTTTGCTTGGTGACTACAGTGGCAGTTTTTACATGTCTGACCTAAATGTGGGTCACTTATCTTTCTAAATATTAAGAAAGGAAAAACTGAGATGAAGGTAGTAGATGTACCTGAATAAAGCCTGTGTGAGTCTCTCTTGTCTCTGTTGCCAATGGCATTGTTCAAAATAATCAGCACACTCACGCAAATACACACAGCCACAATCTAAGAACCAGGCCCGCCATCTGCTGGTCGCCATAAGAACTGCAGTCTGGCTTTTCTCATGTCATCCCATCTCATCGCTTTCATGTGAAAAGAATAAGTCGATAAATTGATGTGTCCACACTTTATCATTATGTAAATCTATCTTTACATAGGTCTGCCCTCACTTCCAAAACACTGCATAAATATAAAGGCGGTCTGAAAAGCAGTCTGTGTGAATCACATCTTCCCACAGGCTGCCGACAGGAAAACACTGCTGTGGTGGGCGGATGAATGAGTGTGTAGAGGCAGGCAGTGTTCTCAGTGCCTCTGTCCAGGACAGCCTTTCCTTCAGTCTGGAAGAAACTCCTCTCAGTCTGAATCACCAGACACTCATTTCTGTTTTTTTAGGTGGTGTCTTTATGAATTATTTAAACAAAACTTTGTATCTTTGTGCAAATATAAAAATTATTGCCAAAGTGACTGGGAAAGCACAGGGAATTTGGCAAGATAAGAATAAGAACTTGATTAACTCCTTTATAGAAAATTTATTTGAGATCTTGAAGTCAACCAATCATTAGAACAGCATAACAAAATTAACCAATCAGAGAAAACGTCCACACCTCATGGTAGCCTTGCCGGACATGTTTTTATATGAACAGTTAACTTTGTCTACACCGGGCACACTGTCTTTTATGAAGTTTCAAGTCCACTTTCCAAATAGACAAATCCAAATGTTGACTTTCAGTTTTGTACACCAACATGTTGAAACTGATTTTAAGTGAGCGGCAGTAGCTCAGTGGGTAGAGCAGTCGTTGCCTCCAGTGGCTGTGACACTGGTAGCTACTGTAGAACAATGTAAGTCGCTTTGGATAAACGAGTCAGCTAAATGAATAAATGAATAAATGTAAATGTAAGTCACAAAACAAGTTTTCTTTTCTTTTCTCTCAAACATTTACCTACGCTGGCATGTTGAGTCCTCATAAATATTTTTTCAGACTGATCCCTCGGTCACGATGACTCATGCTGTTGGTTTTTCACTTTTTTAAAGATGATTTCCTGTCCAGACCAAACACACAGCCACCGACATATGCTGTTTGTAGAGCACGTCATGATGGTCCAACTTCCTGACCTGTCACGTAATTGTCTTGTGCTTAATGAGTTCTACATAGCTCCCTCCACTCCTTGCATTATCCACAGCCTCCCACCCTCACCCCTCCAGTCACCCCTAATCAACATTTTTCCATTGCTAATCACCTATGTCAGCCTCTGGTAATTGCACACAATTAATCATGTGTTATTCACTGTCTACCCAACAGCATTGTAGTCTGCGCTGTGTGAACGATAGTGACAAAGGTGAACCTGCCTTTATTAAGTATGCAGTGCCGGGGAACCAACTCCCCAATGATAAGCAGCATGTTGCTTTGGCTTACACTTCCTTGAGGCGAGTGATAAAGGCCAGGTGGAGATTAAATTACATTAATTCCTCCACTAGAAGCCTTGACCCAGAATGACTTACAAGACAAGGAGAATGGAGCGTGGAGCCGCCGCTAAACAACTGCCAAAGTGAATGAATGAAGTGTCAGTGTCACAACAACAGCCAGACGAAGACAGCACCTCTGACTGTGACCGAAACGCATCAATAATACGCCTTCAAGCCTTTATCAAAAAACAGTCTCAACACACCCAGTCCGGCAAACATGGGTATACAAACATTGTGTTATCAATGTAACCTTTCACTGTGATACTAAAGCCTTTTCTTTCTTTCTTTCAATGCAGCCTCAGAGGTGTTTGTAGAAAGCGTAGGTCTTACTTTCTTAAGGATCTGTCCGGCGACTTGTTTTGTTCAACATGCTGTACTTTGCTCTGTTTTTCAGCCTTTTGGGTAAGTTTCTCCTCTATCTTGTTATTAACATATTAGGCTGTTTTAATTTGGCATAATCTGCTTCGTTGTTTTTTCCAGGCTGTGTGGAATTAATCACAGTGATGACGCCACAGAAATTTGTCAATGTTACAAAAGGTGGAAGTGTCCAGCTCCAGTGCACTTTTGTCACAATCCAACAAACTAATGCCCTGATCATTCAGTGGGATTTGATCTCAAAGAACTTAATGAGGCCACAGCAGGTACACATTTGTGCTTTAGGTTTGTTATTTGAAAAGTGATAAACAATGAAAAGTCAATTTCTTATTGTCAAAGAGCAGCCATTACTAAAAGTTTAATCACACTATCAACTATTATTATGACGTTGCTTTCACTGTAAGAAAGTAGAAAAGCATTTTGGGCAACCAAGGCTTGTAATTTTGTCTGATCCAAGTTTTTGCCAAATGTGTCACCTCTCAGAAAAATCTATTTAAATGTTTTGGCTTCATGTTCACTGACAGCTGTATTACTACCAGTCGGGACAAGAGATTATCACAAAGGGTTTCGAGGGCAGGCTCCAGCCTCCTCAATCTCCAGCTTTGTCCAGCAATGCCTCCATAGTGATCAGCAACATGCAGCAGTCGGACGCGGGGGTCTACACATGTGAGGTCCACAACTTTCCTGATGTGGATGGTCAGTCTCAGGCCAGCATCATGGTCAACGTGCTCGGTAGGTAGAAAGCGAACCCGGTAAGGAGAAGAATAGAGCATAATTTGTCAATTTTCAAGTCAATGCATGGTCCTATAGTTATCTATGGTCTTGGGCAATTAATCAGGAATAAAAGATCTTGGAAATAAGTAAAATAACCTTAGTGTGCGGAGCTCAGCCACTGCTGTTTCACACAAAAAGGAGTTCGAGGTGGCCTTGGACCTGTTCCCTGGGGATTGGTCATGTTCCACTGGGAGAAACACTCGGGGAAGACTCAGCTCTCACTGGAGAGAGAGTATGTATCGGAAATTGTCTGGGAATGCCTCAGAATTACCCTGGAGGAGCTGGAGGGCTGATGAATGGATCATGTGTGCCGGATTTTTATGCTTCTTTATTTTTCTTATGTTGTTTGAAATTTGAAATAGCAGAATTAGATTATTTATTTGTCGAGGTTTGATGCTCTGCTTTCCATGTTTAGACAGCAAAGTCTACACTCCAGGACTTATGGAAAAAGAGGACTGAAGCATCTGAAATACATTGTGTAAACAAACTAGTGACATGCCATGCCAGTATAATTCATCTGTTTCTTTTACTAAAACCTATGGCACACATCTTTTCACCTGATAGTGCTGGTTCAGACACCGATGTTAACATAAACAAATTTTTCAAAAAATGATGGCCCTGACTAGTGTGATTATGCTTCTGTTTGAATCCTCTCATTCAGAGAGTTACCACGACAACCTCGCAGGCCTCAGTATCCTCACTAGTTTCCATGGTAACTGCAGCAGTCTCCTCATTGTCAGTGTTGGAAATTAGAGTAGGACTGTGACTGCATCCTTGTACAGCTTACAGAATGTACACCAGCATGTGCTGCATGCAAAGTGCATTTCTCTGTGTACTCTTTATGTACGTGTGTTGGACAGCTCCCACTTCAAATGTCATGTACACACAAGAGCCATATGAATATCACAGATCAGAAATGACTTTTAGCAAGGTCTACTAAAGTCTTTAAGCAGTAAAACTGTTCTTTGTGTTTATCTAAAACCAGTCATAATTTGGCAATGTTTTTGAAAGGATTTGAGGGATTTGAGAGCAAGTATTAATCCCATAGTGATTAAAAAATACATATCTTTTTAATTTTCTGTTGCAATGATATTTACAATAGAAGCCTGCCAATAATTAACAGAACAGTTCTGCTGCTCAGTTCTGGAACAGTAAAGCAGGGCCACACCTTGTGCACATTATACTCATGGTGACTAATGCACAGAAACTGCTCAAACCACAATCAGTCCCAAAATAAACACTGCTTTAAAAAATCTTTGCACACAGTATTTGTCAGGAATACTTTATTGAGTAATTTATTCTCAAAACAAAGCGTAAAGTAAACATTTTGAGTGGCCTTAATGTTTGAGTTGAACTGTAGTTGAGTAGCGTTCTGTGAGAAAATACAACTCGTTGTTCGTTGGCTCATCAAGTGTTGCAGAAAGGACTGTACTAGTGATACAGGCGTACTGTTCTCCAAAATGGTATTTTACAAATAATGTTGCAATGCTCAAAACTACTAACAGATGGCCTTAGCCTTACCTTTCCAAACATATGGACAAATTACACTGTTTGTTATAACAATGTAATAATCCTATTGTACTAACAACATAAAAGGATTTTAATCTATAATCATTTGAAATACAAATGAGGTTCCATACTGTTCCTTGATTCATCAGAAAAGCCCTCGACCCCTTATTGCTCGGTCCATGGAGATGTGGAGTCAGGTCACTTGGTCACTCTGACCTGCCACAGTGAGC
Source organism: Neodontobutis hainanensis (assembly GCA_024349245.1). Lineage (NCBI taxonomy): Eukaryota > Metazoa > Chordata > Actinopteri > Gobiiformes > Odontobutidae > Neodontobutis > Neodontobutis hainanensis. The sequence continues at coordinate 5,099,114 of JALDNG010000008.1, read as the reverse complement.
GCGGGAGTCCATCCCCAACATACACCTGGATCAGGTTGGACCAGACCAAAACCAGGAGGCCTGTGATGGGGAGGAGTCAGTACTCTCTAAATCTTTTTATACTTCTTATACTTATACTCTTTATTATTATTATTATTATTATTATTATTATTATTATTAATAATATTATTGTGTTTTCCCCCAGCAACTGACACTGGAGTTCTTCAGATTGCCAACATATCTCAGTTTGAGTTTGGGGAGTATCTGTGTAATGCGACCAACACTGTAGGGTTTTCAACTTGCACAATAGAGTTAAATCCTGGTAAGTACTTGATTTATACAAAATTTCAAAAACAGAACTAATACTGTTGTATTGTGTGTTTATCTTGAAAATGTTTCTGTAGAAGAGCAAGATGGAGTGATTGCTGGAGCAGTGATTGGCGCGCTGCTGGGATGCCTCCTGATAGCGCTGGTCGTTTGGTTTATTGCTCACACGGTGAAGAAGCGGAAATACAAAACAGTCAAGATGTCTGAGGCCAATGAGAACAAGTAAGATTTTCTTCTGATTTATAATAAGATCAGTACAATTATCAGGCAGTGTGTGTCAGTGCAACTCTCGCTCTCTCCGCTAGGAGGAGCTCTTTTCAGGCCCAAGGAGCCTCTGGCAACATTGCTATGGAAACCACTGCAAGCGATAACCTCCATGCTGGGGAAAATGAGCCACAGGCCTGAAGCAGACAAACGACAAACATCTCATTACCAGCATGTCCTTTTTTCAAATGTTTTGTTTTTATTTGTTGTACTATACATTTCAGTGTAGGCTCATTATTTCTTTGTTGTGTCGATTGCAACTCGCAATCGACCCAACCAAAAATAATTGGAGGCAACATTTGACCAGTGACTCACTCATAATGACTCAGACTGGTAATGAGTTCAATTACACAGATGTGAGCCTTTGCTGTAATTATTTTTAACAGTTAATTGCCTCAGAAGATTAATAAAGAAACTGTTACACAACTGTGGATGGATTGTTGTGTCTTAGCATATCATACCAACAATTCATAGATTTAAGTTAATTGATATATTATAACAAAAGACTTATTGTTTAGAGTTTTTAATAACTTACTGTCCTTGTAATGTGCTATGTGTCACATAGTGGACCTTTATTACTGTAAGAAATGATATCAAATAATGGCATATCTTTAAAGTTATAAACACTATAAATGTTTAAACTGTATGTCCATGTTCACAGATGCTTTGAACTACTACCACTCACACACTGTCTTCTCTTGCCTCTGGATTTGAAATGAATCATTGCCAACACCCTATAAACTTTAATAGAAGGCAGTTCGACTCCAAACAATGTGTCAAACAAATAAGTCAACCATTTTATCAGACGCTATCACATGCTTAAATATGACTAAGGTTGTAGGACTGAGGCGTTATATAATTTACAAGATGTGCAGAGAATTCGGGTATCATTTAGGTCAGTTTGGGTCAGGGACTTTTTATTTTTGCAATTTTGACTTTAGCACCTTATTTCGACACCTGTCTAAACAGCTATGGACAAGATGGAGCATTCTGTAATCCTTAAGATTGGAGGCGTTGGCATGTGAGCAAAAAGTTATTAAAGGGCATCATGTTCTGAATAAGTAGTACATTATTGAGGAAAGCCAGGGTGTATTATGAGTCATTTCTGTCCCCATAAACACATTCAGACATGGTGCATGGCTTGTCTCGTGTGTCTTTAATTGCGGCTTTTAAAGCAGCTTTTTTATTTTTCTTGGATTGAACGTTAGCAAAATATTCAGCACAGAGCATTGTTGGTGGCTTGGCCTCCTTGTATCCCAAATATTTTTTTTATTGGGCAAGGATCTGAACTAATTTCAGTGTTAGCACTGAACCACTTCGTAAGGGATTGTGTTTGTCACTGACATGTTGTAGTTGTCAAAGACATGAAGACGTTTTAAGTTTGTCAACTCTTAAATCTCCCGATAATCCGGCTACAGCCCAAGTTAGGTCATATTCAATCATTGGATTAGATCAACAGACCTGAAGACTTTTGTGTCTGTGTCTTACAGGCTGGAATAACAATAAAATATAAATTAATCTTGCATTTTGAGTCAGACAGAATAAATTACATATTCGAATCTGGATCCTGGCTGTCCTTGACTATATTGTTTTAATTCAGTAGTAGTAGTATCTATTTTGCTTGTCAACGATGCGTATGGAAGTCTATCATGCACTATAAAGTGGTTCACGTCCCAGGTTGAAGCACACAGGGGACAGTGTCTGCATCACATTGGTTCAACTTTCTTGCTGCTGAAGGGAGAAGCTGTGTCAGCACATAGCAGGAAGGTCTGCTGCAGCTGAGTCACTGATGGTAAACACTGGTGGGGTCTGGATATGCCACAACATCAATCATTCCTTTTTTATATAAATAAAAAGAACTATTGTAAATGTAACTACAATCACTGGGGACAATAATGATGTAAAAAGGCAAACATGTATCTCTGTTGGCAGATATGATAATGCAGTGCTCAAACTGACGATCTTTTGTTTCTATTAATACAAACCATGCAGACCTTATTGCACATAGTGAATAATGTAGCTCATTTGTTGAAATGCACAGTGAGGCCTATTGACGCAATGCAATCTACTTTGTGCTGTTAACAGCCTGACTGAGGAGGTAGGACCTGCCAGAATGACTTGTCAGGTTGCAGGGGATTAGAGAACCTGCAAGTCAGGTTAGTGTGATTGTGGAGTCGGTTGATGTAGTAGCTGTTAGTTGTCTGGTTAGGACAACTAACCAGACAACCCCCCGAGTGCCCCCGAGTGCGCAGATATCTTCAAAACTCAAACACAACCCCTTGTAGAAACTTAATATGAATAAATAACACACCTAACTTACTACCTCACCACAGCACAGAAACAGCTTTAGTCAAAGTGGCCAATTATCTGCTTGTAGTTTCAAAAATCTGTCCTAGTCCTTTTAGATCTGAGAGCCGAAATTTGAGGATCAGCTGGTTTAAATCCTATCTAACAGATAGATACCAATTTGTTAGAGTTAATGAGCAATCATCAGTATGCACAGCAGTTAGCCATGGAGAACCTCAGGGCTCACTATTAGGTCCCATACTCTTTAACTTATACATGCCCTTAGCTATATGACCAGAAAATGTGATATTAATTTCCATTGTCATGCCGATGACACCCAGTCGTCGATTAAACCCAATAAAAATAATCCAAAAGGCAAATTAAAAGTGTGTGATGTAAGGACCTGGATAATGGTAAATTATTTTAATGGTAAATTATCTTCTCTTAAACCCAGAAAAATCTGAGGGAATGTAATGTAGGCCCAAGAAATCTGAAAGATACACTCAGACCAGGTAGGGAATTTAGATGGTTTTAGTGTAGCTTCAGGTTCAACTGTCAGAAACCTTGGAGTTATATTTGACACTGATTTATCACACACATAAATCAAGCTAAAAATACATTTTTAATCAACAAAACATAGCCAAAATTAGGAAAATCTTACCTAAAAGTGACACTAAAATACCTAAATAAAAAAGATACAGTTGTGAGAATACTGTTTTATATGATGCATGTTTGAGTATTTATGGATCATAAAAGACAACACTTCACAAGAGTAGCTTGTGAGGCTCTGTATATGTGTGGAAGAATCAGGCAAGTAGACACTAGATTGTGTAATAAAGGGCATACATTTGTCCATCTACCACTGGTGCTGTCAGGGTGAATACTGAAGTCTAGGTTTCAGAGCAACAGTGATCCCGTAGCCACACAGTTCAGAAAAAAAGGAATCTGGGTTTTTGATAGTTTGAAGCAGCTCAGCAAGTGATTCTTTAGCTTATGCCTTTCAAATCAATAATATAAATAATATTTCTATGATAGGCTTCTAAATGAAAGGTCACACTAAAAGTCAATCCAGAGGAAAAAAACTCAAATTCACATCTGTATTAAACACCAAGGCAGTTTATTATTTTTTTTATTAATTATAGGGCTCTTTTTAAAGCATCTTGTAATTGTGACATGGTTTTTAGTCTCTTAACCCAAGTGCACCCGAGTAAATAAAAAAAAATAATGATAAACGACAAGCTTTAGTCTGAGAAAGAGCTCTTCAGGTAGAGGTGTTGTGGTAAATGTACTCATGAGAACATGCATAAAATGTTTGATGGTTGATCGCTGTCAAGAGATCCCCGTTTGGAGTGAAAACCAAAAAATGTGCAACAGCTTTCAAACTGATTACAACAGAAGTCAAGAGAAGAAAATCAATGGACACTCAGAATTAACATGGAATATTTTACATTTGTAATATCTCTGAACAACCTTTTATTATTTGGGACGTTTTGTTGTGCTATAATTATGCCATAATTTTATTAATAAATTACAGAGTAGATTAAAATGTAGATAAAAAGTTGTCAAATCCACATGTCAACTAGCATAATTTCCCAGAAACTGCCTAAAACTTCTAGTAAATAACTTGCAGACAAAATCCAAAAAAGCCAAAACCGTTATATATAATATATTTTGGTGATATGGCCTCTTATCTGATGTCTTGCCTACCTTTTTTGCTTTTAGCAGCAGCAAAAGAGTTTCCTTCTTTGTTTGCAGGAAAAACTGCAGAATTAGAGTAAAGTAAAACAAAATAATTGATGTTTCACAGCTTATTAAACTGAAATAATCCTGAGGAGATTAATGTGAGAGGCTTCATTCATGTTGTCGGAGGATGCTCTGGGTGTGTGTTTATCTCTAGTCTTGTCAGGGTTCAGGCCTGCAGTCCAAAGCACCGAGCAGTACTAAGTACATCGTCTCTGGTCAGGTAACATCCACAAAGCTGCCTCACGCCGGTGAAGGACTCCCTCCCGTGCATCACACGCCAGTTGTCTATGAAAAGGACCTAATAATCATGGGCAATGATTAGCAGAATATTCACTGCAACATTTGTTTTTTATTTCTTTAAGGTGTATTCGTACTTTTCCAGGATTGAGTTTCACCCAAAACTCGTTCTCTGGCCGTCTTAGCTCTGTGGTCAACTCTCTGTGCGCCACGTACCAGCGCTGAACCACGTCGTGAGGGATTGTGTTTATCACTGACCGGTCGTAGTTGTTGTACCTGTCAAAGACATGAAGATTTTTAAACTTACCTAAAACACAAGATACACATCGATGCTCAGAAGAACCTTCTTACCGGATTATATAAAGCTCTTTATTCCAGGGATAGACTTCCAGCAGTGGTCCAATACCACTCATGTGGTTTCTGTGGCCACTTGTATTTTCAACATATTCATGATTGATGGGAATTTGGGTGAGCAGCTCAAAGTTTTCAGGCGACCGCTTGCGGATTTTTTCAGCGGCAAAAAATCCATCCACCAGCAATGTCCTTCCTCCAGTTCCTTCATGCTTGAGGCAGTGGAAAACCTGAATTCTACCAAGCAGCAAATACATTTTTTTTTATTACTCACATTTTTACACAGTCCGGTTAAATTACTTGATAATAGACCTACCCACAAGGTTCCTGAAAGTATGATGTGTCAGTGTGGCGGTCCAGAGCCATCTGGCTGTATGCTGTGTCTCCCCGAGAGAAATCTGAAGTAAAACACCACATTCGTCCATAGGTAGTCTCTCTAATTAATCAACAAAAAAAATACTTAATTTTTTTCAACAGACACATTTCCACAGAATATCATTAACTTGTACATCTTGAATATTTGATTATAAATAATAATAATAATGGATTGGATAGGGACTCAAAGCGCACACAGGTCGTCCATTATTCATTCATACACAATGGCAGCCATTTTGTGCCTACGGCCTCTCCGACCATCACCACATACATTCACTGAACATTCTTACACATTTATACGAGGCAAGGTGGGTTAAGTGTCTTGCCCAAGGACACAACGACAGTATGAATTGTGGGGAGAGCGGGAATCGAACCCACTAGCTTACAGTTGAAAGATGACCGCTCTACCACTGAGCCACTGCCGCCCCTTTATGATTATGCAGAGAATAGTTAGGTGATTGTAAGAATGATTAAGACACATTAATAATACCTGCTAAATGTAACAAAGTAGGACATGTGTGCCATTAATACTTACCTAATGACACTGACCCTCTGTGTGACGGCCTCTGTTGCCTCAACTGTAGCTGGAACGTCATCTACAAATGCAATCCCATACAGAAGATAATTCTGAAGGAACTCCTTAACTTCATTGTCGCAGCTCATGAACTTGTCCCATTTGGCCGACGGCACATTGGCTTTTTTATAGATGTCTGAGTTCCAAAGCACTCGTGGCTGCACCATGTGCTTCTTCTTTCCTTCGTAGCTGTTCTCCACCAGCCACTTAAGGTCGTACCTTGTCACATGATCATCTGGCCCTGAAAAACACAAGTGTGATTATGTGACAGGCTTTGGTAATTAAAAGCATAAAAAAAGTGAAAAAAAGAATATGTATTAAATTCATGTATTACTGGGGTACTACATTAAAGGATTCCAAATGACAGAAAAATGCATTTTGTAATATGACAAACAATATACTATGAAAGTTACCGAAAGAAAAAGACAAGACATCAGTTTAAATTGGATAAATATACTTTACTATATGCTCAGAACCATCTTATACAATTCAATCCTGCACTACAGACCGTGGTTAATAAATGACAATGTTAGTGCCACAACAACCAAGGCTTAGTGCATTTAGAGTTCAAGGCAGTACAAGTTTAAAGAAAACCTTTCACTAATGATAGCAGCAGAAACCATATCAGCCTCTCAAACGGAAAATGTTTCTAGTTTATGTCAACTTGTAACAAAAACCTTAAGAGCGTGTTCCCACATGGTGCTCTAAATAAATTATTTTAAATATTCCTGTAGTGTAAATACTAATCTATATAATATTGTTTAATAACTTTTTTTCTTTTATATGTAAAAATGTGGCTCATTACAAGTATTCCTCATTTAAACTATATGCTAAAGTTAAGGCTTCCAATTGTGGTCATAATGGCAACTTATTCAGAAATATAGACAAATAATAAGTAAATAATAATAAATGATTATTTTACCTAATTTTACAAATCTCAATGTGTTTTTTTTTTTATATATTGTTCATTCTTATGCCATCATAAGATAGATATCTACACCAAATGATAAAGTCTATAGCTTTATTGTTGCTCTTCATATGTCAGATAATACTTGACAACAGAATTAGACATGCTATATAAAACATCATTTATTGGGCTATTCTGTGATCATGTGTACTTTGATACAATATTATGGGTTATTTAAACAACAAAAAGAATACTTAGATTACTTGAAGATTTAAGCAAGAACAGCACAATAAATGTTAATAAATTAAATTAAATAAATGATCAAAAGTGTACCCTTAAAATAGCCATTATTCAGCTTTATGAAAAATAAGATATTAATACAACATTATTATTTATTGAATTTATGATTCATATGGTTTATAAGACTTACATTTGAGCAGCAGATGTCCATCTTCCACTTTGGTGCTGTCTGGGCGAATACTGAGGTCAATGCTTGCAGTGTCTAGGTTTCTCTGGTTTGTCTTTGCGTTGAAAGAGGACTCCGACCGGCAGTGGTCCCTGAGCCACACGTAGTTCAGACGCATGTGGGTCCCTTCATGGTTCAAGTCTGGTTTGGGTCAAGCCAAAAAAAAACAAAAACTAAATAGCTTCGAGTACGCTATAATAACAGCAGTAATAAAAAGAATGCAATGGTGATGTGCACTCACCTAAACAGTTTTCCAGTAGATTGACAGTCGCAGTGTGAGTCTTACATCTCCACGGGGTGTTTTTTTTAACATTTTGAAACAACTGAGCGTGTTTTAAAGCGGCTTGCAGACTTCTCTTCAGTGTGCTGTACATGCCGTGGGTCAGATCAAACAAAATATGATAAATCTTTCCTTGACGTTTCCCACAGACCTTATCACGACACAAGTCAAAGATAATGATGTCAGATCATATGTATTACACTGTTCTAAACTCTCACTCAGGTTCTGTTTGGATTAATAATTTAACGCCAAACTGGATTGTCTGGTTGACGCATGCGTATTTTTAGGCAATAGTTTCCCGGATGTCAGCAAATCAGGCTGAATACAAGTTAGGCCATATACTGTAAAGACCACAGAATTTTTATTGTAAACGAAAACAATAAAAATAATTTTGTAAAGTTCAGTCTCTAAATAATACTAATATAATCTACAAATGTTTTAAGACATAACACATTTTATCTCTGTATGTAGGTCTGTTTTCTTGTTGTAGCTCTCAAAAGGAAACATAAAGAGACAAAACAGCAAATAACAGGTAGAGGGATTGAACGCCTATAAGAGCATTATATAAAAGTGCAGAAAGTCTTTACTCTAGAGACAAATCTTATCACACAGGCTTGGTGACAGACTCTCATTGTGATCCAAGTGTCAACATTATATTGTGTGCGTAACCGGATTTCAAAAGTAGAAACAAAATCTTTTTGTTTCTGAAGAAATGCATGTGTATGCTATTTATTTAGCAATCTTCTACATTTGTTTGTCACATTGTTGTTGTATCTTTGTCTAGTGTCTTTGTTGGTGGTGAACACTCCTGTCAAATGACAATGTCAAGGTCTAAAGTTGAGTGGGAGTTTAATCATAGATTGGGTTTAACAGAGAATGGCTAATTGTGATGGTGACTACACCTGCTCAAGGGCTCCCCCTTGGGTCCCACACGGGGAACACCTGTTCACTCCAATACTATTCACTCCTCTTTACTCTGAAAAAGGCTACTTTTAGCTTGGACAGTTCAGTAGCCTACTAGTTTGGTCATTGCGTACCAGAGCCTCGGTCCTACTTACAACATTACAAGATCACCGCTTTAGCTATTGGCCTTGTTACTATGGTTACTATCTACAATTATTTTAAGAAAGAGTAACTTTGGAAGCACAGTCCATGAGGGTCGCCCAGGAGCAACAAATTGGTAGCCTAATAAAAATCCCAGCGTAACAGAAAATATTTATCTGTGCCTTGAATAAACTTGCTGAGGTATTGTGTTGAGTAGTAGGCTTAACCCCAGACACAAGAAAACCGTTAGTTGAATGCATTTGACCTACAACTACAGCTGGTGATATGTTAGCTTCCTGTAGCGCCGTTTTGCGTAGCATTAAACGCTGCGGAATGCTGCTTTCATGTCCTTTAGAAAAAAAGGATTTTCGTAAACCTAATAATTTGAATGAAACAACGGTCATTTGCAACATACACATGTACAAATATTAGTAAAAGTAACATAGCCACGCTCTGAATCATCACTTAAATCTTGATCTTAAAAAGATAGCCTAAAGATTTGTTGTCGTTTATTTCTTTAAAGTGGGCTGTATAGAAATAGGCTACTTTGTTACAGTGACCAAGCTGTTTCCACGGATTCCGGAAGTGCAGTGAGCACGTGAAAGCACCCTAGCCTGCCCCTTTAGAGCAATATGTTTACTTGCTTTGTCAGCGGTGTCTGCGCAGTAGACAGCCTATGTACCTTTCCTGTCGCTGATCCGAACCTTGGACTTTTATCTTAGGTTGCTTTATCACATCCTCAGGACTTTTTTATCAGTGCTACGTTTCTCCTTCACAGCATTTTCCTGGCCAGCCTCTTGTGGACTTTGAGCAGGGGCGCATCGGGCAACAGGGTTTTTTTTATCTAACTGGGAAAGATGACGTTAAAATCTAATAAAAACGAACCCGCTGTCATTCTGGAGCCGGTCAGCAGCGTCCGGACAGCCCTCTCTGACTTGTACTTGGAGCAGCTTCTTCAAAACAAACCGAAGTCTGACAAGGTACTGAGACCTCTAATCATAATGTGTACCCCTCTTTTGGTGGAGCCTAGCCTATGTTTGCTTCCGGGAAGCAAAGGAAAAGTACACATTGTTTTCTCCAAAACAAGACTTCTAAGAATAGAATGCTTGCTTTTAATATAGCTGCTAAATGTGTCAATGTTGCCATGTCCATAAAAGGACTAGGCTATTTATGAATATATGTCTTTGTCTTGGTTCGTCAACTTCTCTTTTACCAGTAGCCTACAGTGCTTAGTCAGCTTTTAGAAGTCAGCAGACATTGAAATTGCAGATTCACTTCTCCTTTCAAGTGGAAAAAATATTTTGGGAAAAAGAGATTTTGCTTGCCACATAGCACAGGGTCAGAGTTTTGGGTGGAAACTGTTAACACACCTTTCTGTGACAAGTAATTATAAAGTAATAGCCTTAAGAAGAGTGCAATGGACTGTGACACTGCAGGGTCTCTGAGGGATTAATGTTACTTGTCAGCTGGGGCTAAGGGAGTTGTTTACAAAATGTGTCAGGACTTTGCTGTAACACTACCACCCTTAAGGACAAAAAACAAAACAAAACTGCATGTCCTTGACCACAACAAGTTATGGGTGGTTTTAAGAATCTGATAAACAATGTAATGTGACACTTTGCTTTACTAATCAGGGTGCAACTCTTGCAGTCCCCGACAGGCAAAAGTCAGCACTAAGTCAAACAGTAAAGTGAAGCAAGGAAACCACATTCCTGACCTCAGCATTTTGCTGTTTTATAGCTTTGAGCAAAAAAAATATTGTCTGTGTCCTCTTGCTCGGTGCTGATTTGGGAATTGAGCCTCTTAGGTTAGGTCACATGTTGAGCTTATTGTGAACATGTGTTGAATAGGATGTTACATAATTCATTGGTCATTAACTGTACTTGGTTTTATTATCTAGGGCTTGATTATGTTACAGATAAGTTGTTAAGATTAGAGTACAGGTGCTTCCAGTTAAACTTTGGAAAAGCATAAATTATATTCAGTTTGAGTTATGAAATCCTAATGCATGATATGGATGTATCCATATAGTTTTGGGCCATGGCAGTTTGCTACACTGTATAATATGAGCAGGTTTGGTGAAGTATAGGCTTTTAGATGTTTGGAAACTAGCAGGAAATATGGGACATGTGTTCTTTTTGAAAATTAGCTTTATTGTCAACACCTTTCTACTGAAGCTACTCTTGCCCAATCATCTGGCTGTATTAACAGAGTCACTCTAATAAAGTATTGATCTGCTCCTATTGTGTTTCCATCAGAGATCAATATTTCTTCAGCTGTTCAGAAGACCATCTAAAGCCCTGCAATAAAAAGATTATAGGGATGTTTTAATTTCACTAACACAACTAAAGTGAACTGATACATTATAACGGTTCAAAGTAATGTACTGAATCACATCATGCTGTTTTATGTGTTTCCATGGTTTATTTTCAGAATTCAATAGGAATTTCCTGTTTGCACACTTTCCAGATACTCTCAAGAAAAGGAAATAATCAAGTCTTTCCTGGATTTGTTGTGTTTTTATGTCAAGCTGTTTTTTTTCTTATGCTCCCTACACCCATAGTTGGCATTCATGTTCAAAGGGTTTCCTGTCCTCTCTTATAGCAACATACAGGGTCTGTTCATCTTGTGGGATAGTTAAAAAGTGTGTAACGCTTATGAACAAGATTCAGAATCGGCCAAATAGTTAGGTTTGTAATAGGTTTGTAATGGTCTTTTGATTGTTGTTGGGTGCTTAGCAAATAATAGCATGTTAATATCATGTAAATTTGTGTAAGTATTATGTTAAACATAATCTATGATGACATTCTCACTTTTCTTCTGGAGATCACACCCTTTGTCGTCATTCACAATTTCCAATGTGTTGTTTTATTAGCGGTTAGATTACTTTTCTAAAAGGATGTCATATGATCTTTCTCCTATAGTTGTGCTCATAAGTTACCCTGGCATAATTTTTTTTTTTAATGATAACAAAAACTCTTTCACTCATTGTGGTTCTGTGAAGCCATTTATTGTCAAACAATTATGTTTCCTTTAAAAAAAATCATATTGACAACAGAAACTAACCAAATGACCCTGATCAAAAGTTTATATACTTCATTTCTTAATACTGTGTATTTCTGCCTTTAACATCAATGACAGCTTGAAGTCTTTTGTGGTAGTTGTGGATGAGGCTCTTTATTTTCTCAAATGGGGTGGCAGTAGCTCAGTGGGTGGAGCGGTCGTCCTTCTACCAGAAGGTAGGCGGTTCGATTCCCACTCTCCCCACTGTTCATACTGTCATGATGTCTTTGGGCAAGACACTTAACCCATCTTGCCTCCAGTGGCTGTAACACTGGTAATTACTGTAGAACAATGTAAGTCGCTTTGGATAAAAGCGTCAGCTAAATGAAGAAATGTAGATGGTAAAGCTGCCCATTCTTTTTGGCAAAAAGCCTCCAGTTCCTGTAAATTCTTGAGCTGTCTTGCATGAACTGCACGTTTGAGCTCTTCCTAGAGCGAGTTAATGATACTGAGGTCAGGAGATGGTCTGTCCAGAACCTTAAGAATGCTGCTGTAGCCAATGACAGGTTGACTTAGCCTTGCTCTTTGGATCGTTATCATTTTGGAACGTCCAAGTACGTCCCATTCCGCAGCTTCTGGGCTGATGAGTGCAAATCTTCCTTCAGTATTTTCTGATGACATGCTGCATTCATCTTGCCATAAATTTTGACCAAGCTTCCTGTGCCTTTGTAGCTCACACATCCCCAAAACATCACAATCCCCCTCCACCTTTCATCATAGGACTTGTTGACTCCTCTCCAAATGTAACGTTTATGGTTGTGGCCAGAAAGTTAAATTTTGGTCTCATTTTTCAAAGTCCCTCCTTATTGTGCATCTTAAAACAGCCACACCACTTTTTTCAGAGAGTCCTGTTATTTGTGGGTTTTTCTTTGCATCTCGAACAATTTTCCTGGCAGTTGTGGCTGAAATGTTTGTTGGGCTACCTGACCTTGGTTTGGTTTCAACAGAATCCCTCATTTTGAACACTGCTGATTGGCATTCTCAATTTCTTAGATATCTTTTTATATCACTTTCCTGTTTTATACAGTTCAATTTCCTTTTCCCGCAGATTCTTTGACAATTATTTTGTTTTTCTTATGACTCAGTTGTTTGGCAATAAATGGCTTCACCACTAACTATGAGTGAAAAAAGGTATTTTGTGTTATTATGTTATTATTCATCTTGGCCCCAAAATGGCCCAGATTCTGCCAGAGTATGTAAACTTATGAGCACAACTGTATTTCCCACCTTGTGCTCCCTGTAAACTGGTTTATACATAATTTTATACATAATTTGCTTATATATGTCCCAAACATTAGTCCAATGCTAGTTCAGTGCTACGTTACCGGTTACGTGTAATAAACCTTGGCTTTTGTTGATTAGAAATATAATTATTGGTTTATTGTAGTGCTAATGTTGGCAGAGGCGCTTTTCCTGTGTCATTGCTGACGTATAAGAAAATATGTGCTGATGCCGTGGATTTTAGATATAAGCTCAGTTCAGTAAATAATTTATGAATTATTTGTTACGTAATATTATTATTACTATACTCATTGGCTGTTCAGTATATTATTTGTGTCACAGTCAGTCATCAAAATTGACATTGCATCACTGTCATTTGTATCTTTAACTACATTAAGTGATTTTCTAAGCATTGTCTTCTGTACATTTAAGGTATTAGTGGTATGGCACTAGTGGTATGACCACATTAACCTGGTCACTGAATGTGCTTAGTCAGCTGTCACATTACTGGACTAATTATTAACTTTAGACATATGTTGAACCTTACCATTTCTGTTGCCATTAGTGCAAAGCAGTGTCTGGAAACGGCTGCTATGGGAAACCTATTTTAGATAATACTGTGACCTGTGGAAGTGAACTGGAAACAGGGTGGTGAATGTATGCAATAATGTTTTTTTTTCTCCTCTATTGACGCAGGTGGATATGCAAACCGATGAAAACAAAGGAGCTGAGGTTTACACTAACGGCAGTGCTGGACATATGAACGGTAAAGAGCAGACTAAGATGAGGGAAGTCGTTTTTGAGAAGAATCCCTCAGAACCACTGGTGAGTTTTTACATCTACATGGACTATACAAAACGTGTAGAACTGTAAATCCAATTAACTGTGGTGTGTGTCTACAGGGGGTCACACTGAAACTGAATGAAAAACAAATGTGCACCATTGCCAGAATATTACACGGGGGTATGATCCACAGACAAGGTAATTCTTTAATCAGATTTAAAATGAGAAAACAAATGCTATTTTTTGTATTTACAATGTAATACATGCATTATACAAATGAATAAGATAAAATGATTTAATACTTTTTAGACAACAATTTATTTGCCCTATGTTTTGGTGCCATTTTAGCTGAAACAGAACAGTGGCCCTCAGGCCCACTACTGGTTTAGATGATTCATGTAATAAGGGTCTGTTGCTACAGCATAGATGACATTAAACTGAACATCACTGTAACTATTTGGCGTTAATAAACTTTGATTTTCCTTCTTAAGGGTCTTTACATGAAGGCGATGAAATAGCTGAGATCAATGGAAAGAGTGTGTCAAACCACACTGTCGATCATGTACAAAGGATCCTGGTAAGAAGAAAGACTTTTTATGGTGCAATATTTAACAAATCTGAAGGATGGTGGAGACCCTTTGCCGTAAAAACTTGTCATATTCTGACTTTATAGAGAGATACAAATGGAGTAGTCACTATGAAGATCATCCCCAAACAGCAGAGTCAATCTCGAGCCTGTGAGGTAAAACCTGACGCGCAGAATGTGGTTTGCTTATTGTGTGTTAGTTCTGACTTTGCTTTGCCTTGCATTTTGTTGTGTTTTTAACAGCTGGATTTGTTAATATAAAATAAGCTGTACATTTATATAAGATATATAAAACATGGTTTTATTTTAATAGGTTCATCCTCTGTTAGCCAATGAACAATCAGGTGACTATAAATTAGTACAAGTTTTAAAAGAAAATACCCTTGTACACACATGGCTTTTTGAAACACTTGGTAGTGTGTTTCACTCTGCCATCTACTGGCCACAAGACATGTTGACATTGTTTTTTCCTCAACCTTATACAAAGATCCATAACATTTGATATTTTAAGTGATTTGAGTTATTAACTACACAGTACTGTGAGTTCTGAAATTCTTGTTTATTACTGCAGTCTGTTTGGTCACTGATGGCAGTGTACTCTACGGTTTCTTGTCGGTTTCTTGTCAGTTAGTTGTACAATTAATGCAGTAATCAGTGAGTAAGTAGAAGTTAAAATAACATTTTGGTGTCTCATATCACCCGAGTGAATGTACTAACTAGAGTAGAGACTCCATACTAACATCACCAGGGTGATCCGAGTTAGCCACTAATGTTAATTTAAATGCTATTAGCCTATAGAGTCATAATTTACCCAGAGGAATGTATAGGCTCTGGCTGTGATCTTTAGACACAGATAAAAAGGTAAATTTAATATTTTTTACGTTGCATTTGAGCAACTGAGCCAAGAACTATTTGGGCAAAGATAAGAAGCTACATAATGACCTTTTATATTCCTCTTAAGGTAAATTACTCAGTTGACATGCACTCAATGTAGACTTGTAGACCTTTTTTTTTGTATCATATCTGACAACAAGTTGCAAAAGTTATAAGAGAATTACTGTTTGCACTGTTTACATCCTTAACATGTAGATGTACATGAGGACCCAGTTTGACTATGACCCCACGAAAGATGACCTCATCCCCTGTAAAGAAGCAGGGCTGAAATTTCAGACTGGTGACATCATTCACATCATAAATAAGCAGGATCCAAACTGGTGGCAAGGCAGAGTGGAGAGTGGTACTGCAGACTTTGCTGGCCTCATACCTTCCCCAGAGCTACAGGAATGGTAAACAGATCAGACACACATGCTCAGGGATTCCTGTTGCAGATTCAACACTTTGAAAATATGTGTGTTTGCAGGAGAGTGGCAAGTAAAAGTAAAGCCAGAGCGGGAACACCATCCTGTAGCCCTTTTGGAAAGAAAAAGAAGTGCAAAGACAAGTACCTGGCTAAACACAGCTCTGGTGAGAATATCACTTTGATTATGTAACAATGTATTCATAGGGATTGTGCTGTAATTGTGTGATTTTGTTTTAAATCAAATGTCTTTTTCAGTTTTTGATCAATTGGATGTAATTTCATATGAAGAGGTTGTCCGACTTCCAGCTTTCAGTAGAAAGACTCTGGTGCTAATTGGTAAGAACTCTAAGCTGCCTCAGGATTTAAATACACCGCTGCACAAAACATTGTGAGCACATAAATATAGTTGTCCTGTCCTGTCCTTTTTGCTGATTAGGTGCACCGGGAGTCGGAAGGAGTCATATCAAAAATGCATTACTGACCAAATACCCTGAGAAATTTTCCTACCCTGTTCCACGTGAGTACATCCATAGCTGTTTCTTTGTAGTGAGGGATGTTTCAGTCCAGTTTAATGTTTGCATAACATCCAGATACTACAAGAATCCAGCGCAAAGATGAAGAGAATGGAAAGGAGTACTTCTTCATCACCAACGATGCCATGACCAAGTGCATCTCTGGAAATGAGCTTCTCGAATACGGCAGCTTCCAGGGAAATATGTTTGGTACAAAGTTTGAGACCATCTACAAGATCCATGAGCAAGACAAAATTGCTGTGCTGGATATTGAACCACAGGTTGGTATTCTACTTTACTGCAATCCTTCTCTTGTATCCTGGACAAAACACAAGAAATGATTAAACCTTTTTTCCGTTTGTATTGGTTGACAGAACTTGAAAATTGTGCGGACTGCTGACTTTGCACCTCTGGTGGTGTTTATTGCCCCAACCACCACTGCTCCCCAGGTAATTATCTTTTATTCAAACTATTAGGTAATTTAAAATGATAAAAAATCTATAAACAATCTCTCTTGCTTCCTAGACCGACTCGTTGCAGAGCATCCAGAAAGAGTCTGATGCCATAATGTCCATGTACAGACACTTCTTTGATGTGGTTTTGGTTAACAATGACGTAGATGAGAGTGTGAAAGGTGTGGAAGAGGCAATAGAGAGTGCCACCTCCACCCCTCAGTGGGTTCCAGTGTCATGGGTGTACTGACAAAGTCTACCACATGTTAAACATCTTTTTTTCTTTTTTTTTTTTTTTTACCAATATGACTTTATAAAATCTCAGTTAGTAATGCCCCAGGTGTGTACACATTTACTTTGGGTAAATGTAATTTTATTGAGATTGTTTGCACAAATGTGTCCTATATGTGTGAGTATCTAGAGAAAAAACAGCAATATATTAAAAAAGAAATTATTTGGAAAAGAAAAAGCATCATCAGGGAATGCTTTGCATGATTGTTCAGACATGGGTACTTTAGACTTTTGAGTAGTTATTGAATACCTTTGGTGCCGCACACCTTTGTTGGAATGTGTAAAAATGCAAAACACGACCACAACTGTGAATGAAATCCTCTACTTCAAAATTGTAGGATTTCATTTTGTCAATCTGTCTCACTGTTATTTTTCATTTTATGTGCCATGAAATCTTAAGACTTTATGACCATGTAACCCCATTGGAAGCTTTCAGCCACTGACTCAGTATTGTTGTCAAAATGGTGTACCTCTTGGGATACTGTTAAGGCACTTTTAATGAGAAATAAAAATTTTCCTTCTATGTTCTGACTGCGTGACCCCTTTTTCTTGCATGCCTAAATCTAAAACATACAGTGCATCTGGAAAGTATTTACAGTGCTTCTTTTTTTCCACACTTTATGTTACAGCCATATTCTAAAATGAATATAATTCAATATTTCCCTCAAAATTCTACAAACAATATCCCATAATGACAACATGAAAGATGGTTGTATTAATTTTTTTTGCAAATTTATAAAAACTTTAAAAAACTAAAAGAATATTTTTATTAGTATTAAATTAGTATTAATTACCCTTGGCATTAATAACAGGCTCAAGTCTTTTTGAATATAATATTACAAGCTTGGCCACCTGTTTTTGGGCAGTTTCTCCCATTGTTCTTTGCAGAACCTGTGAAGCTCCATCAGGTTGGTTGGTGAGCAACATTAACCAATTGCTCTGGCTGGACCATTCAAGGACATTCACAGACTTGTCCTGTAGCCAGACCTTTGTTATCTTGGCTGTGTGCTGAGGGTCGTTGGAAAGATGAATCCATTGGAAGATAAACCTTTGTTCCAGTCTGAAGTCCAGAGCGCTCTGGAGCAGGTTTTCATCAAGGATGTCTCTGTACATTGCTACATTCATCTTTCTGTTGCTTGTGACTATAGTCTCCAGGTCCTGCCGCTGAAAAACATCCCCACAGCTTGATGCTGCCACCAACATGCTTCACTGTAGGAATGGTATTGGCCAGGGGATGAGCGGTGCCTGGTTTCCTCCAGATATGACACTTGCTATACAAGCCAAAAAGTTCTGGAGTTCTGTCAGAGTGACCAATGGGTTCTTGGTCACCTCCCTGACTAAGGCCCTTTTCTCCTGACTGCTCACTTTGGCCGGACAGCTAGATCTAGGGAGAGTCTTGGTGGTTCCAAACCTTTACTATTAATGAAAGATGGAGGCCACTGTGCTCATAGGAACCTTTTTCTTTACCCTTCCGCAGAGCCGTGCCTCGATACAATCCTGTCTCAGAGGTCTACAGACAATTCCTTGGACTTCATGGCTTGGTTTGTCTTTGACCTTCACTGTTAACTGTGTGACCTTATATAGACATAATAAATTTAATTCATTTTGAAATAAGGCTGTAACTTAACAAAATGTGAAAAAAATGAATAGTATTTATTTTTTGCATAAAACAATTAATGAAGTCCTCCTTGAGCTGAAATAGTCCAGTTATGACCAGATAAAACCAAGGCACGGTGGCAGAGTGGTTAGCACTCCTGCCTCACAGACAGAAGGTCCTGGGTTTGATTCCCAGAACAGGGCCTTTCTGTGGAGTTAGCATGTTCTGCCCATGTCTGCTTAGGTTTCCTCCAGGTACTCCGGTTCCCCCCACCACTAAAAACATGTACAATATAGGACTACAGACAATGGAAATGAGCTGTTTATTTATTTATTCTGTTACAAGCATGTCTGCTTAGGCCTAATGTACATTGTAGGCTGTCCTGAAGAAAATTAAATGATTAATCGTGAGGTTTACTTGGCCAGTGTGTGAAGCCCCTGTAAACTTACCCTGTGGTCATAAATAAGTGAGAAGTTTAGATGTGTTAGTGGGATTTAAATTTGAAATTGTTTAATGTAGTCTGATTATCAATGAATTCTTCCAAAGATATATAATAATTTAGCACTGCTAATTTTAGATGTTGCCTCATCAGGCCCATACCCACGATGGGAATAAGACACATAAACTTCTGCAGTGTTTTAGTTTGTACTTCTCTCTCGTCTATATGTATTACTTTTGTAACTCAGTATTTTAATTCGAGTCTTGCCACACCCCCTTTCTCCGAACGCCATTTTGTTGACATACAGACTTGCTATCAAAATAAGCTTCTTTAGATGCTCTAAACTCAACTCAACAGTGGCTTTGACAATTAGTGCAAATAAACAAAATCATTCTTAGGCTCCCCAAACAGGCTTTTACAAACAAACACGGCTGTTTAGAGCATTACAAAGGCGTACTTTCAGTCTTTGACCACCCATTTCAACATGAAACTCGCCGCGATTGACGTCACCGAGCCATCTTTGTCCAGCTAATCCAGGCGCTGTTTATTACACCTTCATTACTGTAGGGACAGCGACAGCGCCAGGCTCTTATTATAGCCTGCAGGTGCCGCATCGCCGTAGAAATAGGAAGAAAGGGGCTTTTGAAGCGAGATTTATATTTCAGTGGCAGATTCAGTGCTCCTCCTAGTTTAGGCAAGCGCCACAATAACCAACGAAAGGGTGCCAGAGGGTAGAGAGGAGCGCACAAGGCAATCTACATCCATCTGCCAGGCACTTAGTACGCGCTAACAGTTTCAGTCCGGCTTCCTCCACAGCTGCTCAGCCACCACAACCAGGAAAATGTAAGTACAAAGGATGATTTTTACCCAGTTATATTGTATTGAGTGGTAATACCGTCGTCACGACACGTCCCGTTAGGCTGTGAGTGTCTACTGTGCCTGAACAGATTCTTGGTTTTCCTTGCTCTGCCCCCATGTTAGTCAATGGCTACAGTACATCACGACTGTGAATTTCTCCTGAATTGAATTTCCACTTGTATGTAGCCTATACCGTGTCGACCTAACCTTGGAGCATCCAGAAACATCAGCTATTGTCTTTTTGAACCCCGTATTTGTCTTTTCTTTATTTGTACAATTACACAAGGTCCGTCGCCTGTCGCTCATTTTGTCGTTTAGTGTAGCGACGCGCACGCACTTTTCCAGTTTGGACTGGTTTGAAAATACACCGTCGGTGCTGTTAATCATAGACTAGTTAAAACTGCATTTGAGACACATCTCATCGGACATTATTAATTGTATAACATCACGTTACCTGTGCCCTTGCTTATATTTGTGTTAGCCACCAGCAGGTGAAGATTACGCTAATTCAGCAAGGGCATGCTGACCAAACCATTCGCAGCCTCAAAACCGACGGGTTGCGTATCTAAATAGACAGATGAGGATGTAAAGCTTCAACATTTTACGAGGAATACTCCATTATATCTTATCTTATTTCCCACGCGGATGTTATTAGCCGTGAATAAGGCTCGGGCCTAGTTGAGGTGATATTTGCAACCTACAGCGGGGGGTGGGGATAGCCTAACCTCCTACTGTATGTCGTCGATTCTGGTACGAGGGAGGCCAGCTTTATATCGGACCATATTTCAGACACTTTGCTTAATCGGGGTTGACTCGATCTAGTAAAAATAAATCGTTCTGTGCGTTTTTTTGTTTGTTTTTTAATCGCCATATGATGCAGATGTATAATGTGGACTGAGGGAAGATGATCTCGTATGTCAGTTTATGCATAGCAGGAAAATCTTGGTAAAATGTGCTCATAAACAGGGCTGAACTGTTTACTCTCGTTGCTCGAAAGCCTCTCCAGATACTTAAGTTTATTTTCTTGTAAAATGGCGTACAGCTACGTGCCTATATGACACTATACGGAACTTCCCCGCCCTCGACGTAATATGCGCTCTCTGTTTTTTAGAGACCAATGATTTTAGAGACTTTAGAGACCGTGATTTATGTATTTATTGTGTTACTTTTATGTTTTTTTATCTACTGTGATGGAACCACGTCGGGACAGTGAGGCCTCGAGCTCACGGTCTGTGGTCCAGGCTGCTGCGGCGCTGTCCGGTGCTGAAATGTCGCTCTCCAGTGCTGAGGCTCAAAAAGACAGTCTCTCTATGGCATTGGCCACACTCGAAAATGTCATTAGGCCAAGGAGCACACTGGAACATTGCATCTCTTCTGTCAATAAATCAGTAAATCATGCCATTAATCTGTCTCCTCATGTACACTAACAGCTGGTAGTGGTAGATTGTTGAATTCTGTTCACAATATTGAAACCCAAACGGTCTCTGACTAATGTGACTATTAAGCTGATATTTAATCTAGTAGGAGGATATCGTTACACTGGACACCTTGGACCGAAAAGTCACTGTGGTCTAATGAAACTGAACAAAGCATTGACATCGTTCGGCTAACTATTGCAACAGGATTTGTTGTTAGAGGATTAGGAAGGAGTGAGGTTAAAAACTAAGGTGACCTTTCTACAGAGTTTAGTCCCATGCTAAATCATTTGCATAATTTTTCAATAACAGAAATCATATAAACCATAACCATGTAAAAAAACAAACAAGATTTGTAAAATAATATCAGAACTGAGTAGTATTGACATTATTCATTTTTAAAACAGTGACACATATGAGATTGCAAATACCCTTTTTCCCTTTATACAGTTACGTTTTTTGTCATAAATATATTTATTTTGGTCATTGTGTTAGTACAAAAGGCTCAGTAGGTAGAAGCATTAAGGCAAGGCATTTTTACAGCGCATTCCCTTTTCTGTGTAAATGACATGCTCAGTGAAACAGTGTGTCATTCAGTGAGGATGCTACTGGTGCTGTGGTATAAGAGCAGTCCAGAGACTAGGATGTGAAAAAGGAAACCGTACAATTAGACATGACAGACACCGAGATGTGTGTCATGTCCTCACGGCAAATCTGTGTCTCCTTGATCTCAGATGATAAGAAACAAACAAAAAGGCAAATTTAAAATCATTTTTATTATTATATTAATAAAGTTAATATGTATTTGGACAGTTGATAATTACAGTCAGTCTGTAACTGTGTCGAGGAGAGGAGCTAAGAGAGTATTTCTGTCACAAGTTAACACATTTCATAACAGAATGTGAATAAAGGTCTGCGTGTGCGGTGCTGTCAGAAAAAGGGATTGTCTGTTTCTTCAGGTCTGCCCCAGCTGCTGGCGCCCCTGCACCAGAGGGAGGGAATCAACCTCCCAACCTCACCAGCAACCGCCGTCTGCAGCAGACACAGGCGCAGGTTGATGAGGTAAGTGTCAATTTTTGAAGCCAAAGGATGTTGTACTATGTTCAGTTCATGTCAGATTGAACCTTTCATGACAGAGATGGCTGAACTTTACCTGACGGTCGATGGCTGTCAGTCATCAGTGTCTCTGTTGAGATACTGAAAAAGTGTTGTGTGCTTCCCAAGGTGGTGGATATCATGCGTGTAAATGTGGACAAGGTTCTGGAGCGTGATTCAAAGCTGTCAGAACTGGACGATAGGGCTGATGCCCTGCAGGCTGGAGCCTCTCAGTTTGAGACCAGTGCTGCCAAACTGAAGAATAAATACTGGTGGAAAAATGCTAAGGTAAGTACACTGTCATTTTCAAGATGTGGCTTCTAGTAAATTAGTGAATGCATGCAAATCATTTGAATGTTCCTCTAATGGCTTTCTTGCATTGTTCTTACAGATGATGATTATCCTGGGTGTGATATGTGTGATTGTCCTCATCGTCATTATTGGTAAGAATCTATAATTATAGCAGGAAACGCACTATTTTACAATACACTTGATACATTGAATCTGCTTCATTGAGTACAATGTAACACACTGTTTAACTGTAATAACATGTAACTACATAGTACATACATACCCTACCAACAATGTGAGTACACTTAATTCCATTATGTACGTACTATGTAGATACATGTTATTACAGTTTGTTTCACAAGGAGGTAGCTACAATGTATGGAGTGTAGTGTTTTAAAAAAAAGTATCACCTCATTCATAATATTGATCAGCCTATTATAAATCGAACAACATTATAATTGAAAGCGAGAGTATTATAAGTTTAGAAAACACATTAAACACATTTGTGGAACCTTTTAGGAATATATGGGTGTTTCTGCTGAACTCATAACACATTATAAATAGCGCACACAAGACTTCATCACTTGTCTTCTGTTCCTTCTTTTACAGTGTACTTCAGCACCTAAGAAGGGATGATCCTACCCCAGTCTGTCCAACTTCCTTGCTCCAGAAAAACCCTCAAATTGATGACAAATTGATCACTGATTGCTCATTTCTGATATATCTCCCTGATATAGCCTCAATAGAAAAAACACCCCTAAACCCTTCAGGGCCCCGTGGCTCCCCCACTTCCACCACCTCGCCTCTGGACCCCTGTCGTATTTGTCCTGTGAGTCTGTGGCCCTGTCTCCTTTCTGGGTACTCTTGGCTTTTCGAACCTGCCATGCCTACTGAGAACCAAACACTTGTGACGATGCAACAGCAGAAAAGGAAACAACGATTGGCGATAATTGTTACATAACTGATATATATAGTTCTTTGTAGACTTTTATTCTGATATATACTGTTTTTTTGTAGGTGTGTGCGTGTGTGTGTGCATTTTGTAATTTTATCATTTTTGTATTAATTTCACGTATGCTTCAGCGTTAACTACTGCCTATTATTCAAAATGTGTAACTTGCATGTTCTTATCATCTGTCCGTCCCCAGCTTACTCTAATAGTTTTTCAGTGTGTATTTGCACAGTTTAACTAAGGAGACACTGTCACCTAAACCTTTCTAAAGTCAGTCCTTAAAGTGAAAGAAATTTTTACTTAGCTGGCTTATTGGAGAATAGCCTTTTCCTGATGATCATACAAACACTGCATGAATCTTGAAATACATCTCTAGTCATAAGTCCCAGTCCCTTAAGTCGGATTCAGGAATACTTTTAATGTTGCTCCCCTATAGGCTCTTAAAACTCTTAAACTCCTTTGCCTTTTAGCATGCTTGAACACCTCAGTAACTCTGAATAAGTTTAAAACTGCCATAGTATAGTTGGACCAATGTCTGTAGATGTTTCTTTTGTTGAAATATTGCGTAGTGTCTTATTTCGAGAACATTCCTTCATTGCAGTGTAGTGCAAAAGCTCTTACTGTAGCACATGAAAATCTTTAAAAAAAAATACACCTGTGTCGAAAAAGGTTGGTCATACACACAAATCGAGTAAATAGTTACACAAAAATAGCTGTAAGAGTAAGTTTAGGATAGCCAGGATAGGAAAACTAGAAAGATTTAATTTAGTAACACTGAGGCAATGTTGATGTGGACATGGGCTTGAAGAGAAATGGTATCGTGACACACAGTTTCCATAAAGTCAGTTATCACAGGCCTTCATTGACACAAAAAGCCTTAGTATCCAGTCACTCCTCTTAGTTAATGCGGAACATTCACGATTAAACCCAGCCTTACACTTTGAGTGTAGGGTGGTGGCTGAGTGCAGGCAAGGGATCTGTTTCAAATGCACAAACTACCTTGTTTTTGATGGCGCTGTCTGGCTGGTCACAAGCCTGCCTCTAGGAGATACCCAAGCAGCAAACACTCTCCATCTTAAGCACAGATACAAACAATTCAGCCTTATTTGCAAATCCAGGAATATACAACTGAAGAATACATTCAGTGCTGGCTGGGGTTTAGTTCAGCGACGTTCACCTTAAAGAGTAGCATTAGCAGTTCTCTCTCAGTGTTCTCCCTCTAGTTAAGGCCTTTTTCTTTTTTTAAAAACAATAGAATATATTTTTTATTATAGTATATTTTTGTGTCAAATAGGCAGGTAAAGAGGAAGTGAGTAATCAGTTCTTCTTTACCCGTGCCTGCTGTGTTTTTTGTAATTCAGCTCTATGCGTTGTACACTGCCAAGCATTAAGGGAGAGGCTGTTGTTATTGCAGTTGTTTCTTTCATTGGTGCCCTAGCCGGGTTTGCTCTTGAACTACCATACCTACTACTTCTCCAAGTTGTTTTTCCAGGTTTATTGTACCTTTAGGTGATTTTTGAGCCAGGGCTTTGGTCAAAAATAAGTCTATAATGTTTAGAAATTCCAGTTAAGCTTGAAGTGAGTAGGCCTGCAAAGCAAAGTTTTTTGCCACAGATGAATATGGCTGCTGGGAACCATCACTAGCTGTGTATTGTGTCAAGCCTTTTAACTGCCCACCAGCTGAATAGAGCAGCTTGCTCCCCTTTCGCTGTGCTTGTCTATGTGTGTGTTAGAATAGCCCGGTCTCGGGAATATCCCTAGTTTATCCCACCAGATTAGGCCGCTTAAATCTTAGAGTGATGTCACGACGTTGTTTCCTTGACCACACAAGCAGAGAGGTTTTCGTTCTGCCAGCCAGTCCTCTTTCAAAACCATCTGACTATTCCTAGACATACCCCATCCAAAAAAACAAAACAAAAACGTAAAAAGATTACCAAAGACCAGATTTTTGCTTAAGCTGCCAATTGCCATCAAAAACAAGAAAGAAAGAACAGGTTGTACACATGACCCTAGTGTGTTTTAAAAGGCTTAACTCCTTGTTTCGATGGAGACCTTACACATCATTTGTGAAAGTGCCATTCCAGCATATGCAATTAAACCAAATCATGTGGAGCGCATGCTTTGAGAAAACAGCCCCCCCCCTTCAACTTTCTGTCAATCCAGGTCTAAAGAGCTTCTTTTTTCAACACACGATTCTGTAACTTATAAATAGCACAACTCTTTTGTTTTTCTGTCTCTATAGTGCTACCAAGTTGAACTAGATAAGAAAATGCTTAAAAAGAAGCTGCATTGTTTGGTGTTGTTACACGGGGGGTGTTTTGGGGGTCCTATATCCTGAGATTTAAAAGTATTTATCAAACTATATGTGAAGATTTTAAAAAATATATATTTGGGGGTTTTATGGCAATACTAAATCGTGACAGGGTTACAAATGCGGCCCGTTTAGCCATCCTGCAGGAGTATACCACTGAAGTGACACAACACTACTGATTGGGGTAGGACTTCTGTGTTTCCCATAAATCCAGCTGTTGTCCTGTGAGTGCTCAGCCAATTGGTCACGATGGTGAAAATGAAAGTGAGTGCTCTCTTTTTCTTTTTTTGTTTTGGTTGCTTTGTTTTTGTCTGTATGGAAAAACAAAAAAACAAAAGTGTACATATGTTTTACCACCGTGGCACTTTTTTCTGTTGTGGTTTGTTCATTTTTGGTGGAATGGGAACATGAATATTGAGAAACATGAGAATATTGTTTTATGTCAACCTTGAGAAATGTTCAGGGATCTCATCTTAGTTGTGTTCGAGTCATTTGGTGGCTTCCAGTTTAACTCCAACTTGTAATTGGGTTTTTAAAATCAGGGGGAGAAATGAGCTACAATCCAGTGTCGCTCCCAAATGGTTTGAACGCAGCTTCAGGAGGGACCCTTTTGAGTCTCTGAATGTTCATTGGAGGACTATAACCACACAATATTCTATGTCATATAATTCATTTTGAACCAAATATTGTTCTTTTTGCGTTTGCATCAATTTTCTAATAACTCCAGATGTCACTGAGTTGTTGGTGTGCAAGCACTGGTGGTAAAGGAAATGGGAAGTAAATGGGGGAAAAAAAGTATTTTTACCTTCAATTTGTCCAGAAAGCTTAGAATGATTCTACGGTTTACATCAGATTTGCTGTTTCTATCTAAAAATGTTTTATTTTATTTTAAAAAAGTTTATTTTTAAGGAGAGGTTTTGCTTACTTTGTGGAATAGTTTTAATTATTTTATATTTTTTAGGATGGACCACGTTGCTTCTGTTGCTCTGGCCTTTTAGGAGGGACAGGGCCGGACCTTCACAGGCAATGTGGCCAGTTTACTTTTATCTTTACTTTCTGGTTGCTTTTATTTATTGATAGATTCATTATGTTGTTGTCAGGTTTTGGGATTAGAATCTACACAAGGTTGACTCGACTTAAAGGAGAGGAAGCTGAATGAAAAACTGAAGTACATAATAATTGTAGTGTAAATCTATCAATGTCTTATTATATTGATGAACATCATGAAATATATGTATATTGGAAAACAGTATCTGTGATGACGTGTAGTTTGTGTGTGCTTCTTTTGATTTGTGAGTGTGTGTTGTGGGACCCACTAAGACATGTCTGAAAAAGTATAAATGTATTAACAGTACAAAGGCAAAATGTGTTTCATGAATTGAACTGCCATTTTAGATGACGTGCTCATTGGTTCCAAGTCGGCTCACCGTCGTATAAAAGTCTCAAAATAGGCTTTAAGATCTGTAAAAGTTATACTCTCGGTTTAACATCACACTCTGAAAATTGTTATTCAGACAGCAGCGACAGTACAGGACATAAGGTCAAATGTCAACATTAATTTAAGAGTAAAATATTAATAGGTTAGAAATTCAAAGTCACTGGACGCAAACTATTTAAACTGTCATTAAAGGGATTACATAAAGTAATCTTTATAAGAGTTCACAACAATCCCTGACCTTCACTCCATTACAAGGCGTAAAGGCCATGTCCTTGTCTTGAACAATACAAAGTTAGGCCTGAGTGAATCTGAACAATTTATTACAAAACAGCTTCTACATTGCAATTCCCAATCTGCACCACCAGGCGTCATTATAACAGTGTAGTAGATCCCTAAAGCCACTGCAGCAGCCCTGCACTCAGAAGGAACTAAGATAATGGATGGATTGGACGACTTGTTTTCATAATGTGGAGCAATCAGGACGAATAATTGTTACCTGCAAGCTATAACAGAGTTTAACAGCTGCCATTCAAGTGGATTAGCACATTAGTTATCCAGAGTTAACCTACGTGCAATGACTACTACCAGCTTTATTGACCATTTGAATCAACACAGTCACTGATCATTAAATAAATATTGATAATGACAATGGAACATATGTTAATTTATTTTATAGAATATGTGTTACAACATACACATGAGTTGATTTGTAGAGTTTTTGGGGGTTTACAATGGTGGAATGAGGAGGGAAAGAATGCATAGAAAATGAGAATATCTTTTATAATCTGATACCATACACTCACTTTTTTGGTGTTAACTCTTCAGAGACACATCATCACAGCACTACAGCTCAGGACAGTAATGAGTGTATCACTGATGGAAAAGCTCGAGATGAAGTGCTTTGGGTTTTCTGACACACTGAGAACATTTCACAATAGTTCAGAGCCGATGATAAAACAAGCCCTAACCCTGATCTACTGCGTATTACAATTTTCTATCTTTATCGTCGTCTGTGCATGTGATTCGCTGTATTTCCAAGGTCTGGCTGGAAGACCTTTTTTTTTTTACCCATAAAGCCACAATTACAGAGGACACATAGATATACAACAGCCATGAAATCATCAGCTTTGGTCTGTTACCCCTGCAGCGTTAGTGTTTGCCAATGTTTATTTTTGCCTAAATAGCTGTATGAGATAAACTTCTCTTACAGTAATGCCTTCGATCGGAAACATGATCTCCATCCAAGATACATTTGAAAACAATTATTCACTCACTCTCTCTGTTTGTTTTCCATTTTTCTTGCCCCAGCCTCTCATCATATATATCTCCCCTCACCAGCCACATCCTCCCACTGCTCTTCCCCTCAGACTTTACTCAAGGAATGGAACACTTAACTTGACAGATTGGTAAAGAGTGTTTTTCAGAAATCTAGTTGGTTAACTTAGATTTCTGCTTAGGTCACTGATACTCCCACAAATGACAGTTGTGAGTTGTGCTCTCCACCAGCAGATCCAGCACGTCATTCCTGCTCCTGCTATTGGAATCCCTATTACAGATGAACATGTCAAAGCCTTTAAATCATTACATGTAGAAGGTTTCCAAGTCAGCAAGGCCAAAGAAAGTGATCCAGTCATGTAATCTGAGACTGTGCCTTGGGTTTTTTACAGTCTTGCCATCATGCTTTGATCAAGGTGTCATGGCTCTGTAGTCTTTAAAATGAGTTTGTGGCGTCTTCCTTACACAAGCCTCATATCTAGGCCAGAAAAACAACAGCAGGAAAACTCCCACATCTTCTTGTTTTTTTTGAGATTGAAGGGGGACTAATAGACACTTTTCTGGCTAAGATGGTGCCAAAGGAGCTCATGGGAGTTACGGAAACACGGCACAAGAAAATTCATTATTGTTCTTTTGTGGAAGTTACCATTTAGTCATTGGTTTTATTAAAAGAGACACAATGACACTTTTTACCTCTAAATATGAAACCTGAAAAATAATAAGCCTTACATTTCCACTCTTTTAAAGATAAATTGCACCTTGTCCGACGATACTCCCCAAAGGAATTTGCAGATTAAAGGTGTCACGTTTGACCTGCTGCAATGTAATCATTTATGACCCTTTTTGAGCGCTGACTCCCTCTGGCCTTGCCTCTACTTTTACAACCTTAGGTCTCATTGGCTGTAAAGTTTCCAGCAGGAAGAAGAAATCTGTTTGTAGTGCAAAAAACATTCTCGAACATTCCACAAAAGCTCCGCCACAACTATTCCACAAACCCCTTTTTCCTAGACGGCCCTTTGTCGAAACCAGTGTTATTCCAGAGAAGCATCTGTCTCTAATTAAACCCCACTGGTCACGTCATCCCCCTTCATGGCGCACTTTTTACTGTTGTTGTCCGTCCAGCATAAGACCCCCCCCCCCCCCCCCCCCCCCTTGTTCCCGCCCTCTCAGTCCCGGGACGCCTACTCCTCCTCCACCTCCTCCTCCCCCCTCTGTCCCACACCTCTCTGATCTTCTGCTACCATTCCTTCCCTCTCCGGCCACTGCCTGCAGCTCGGAGTGCATCATGATGTATAGGGGTTGCGTTCGTGGACTCTTGTGCTTGTCCGTGCTTTTGGGATGGACGAGGGCTCAGGAGGCCGGACCAGCCAGGTAGGTTTTTACACTGGGAATAATGACTTCTAAACTATCATCAATCTTTTTTCCATAGTTGAACACAAAATTTATTTTCATTAAAACAACTTTAAAAAAACACATTGCTAAATTCTTTTCGGGCTTTTTAGCTACATTCTTTCCTGTTTGAATGGCCAGAGTTGTCCTGATGACTTCTGGCTCCTGATATGAAGCATTTTGACTGCCCCAGATGTTAATGCTTTTTGCGTCTGCCTGTGGGGTTGAATCAGAGCAACTTGGCACTCACTCGGGATGTTTGGCTGTAACCAGCAGGCGTCTGACTCTGCTGGGGTTCTGGTCTGAGGCATTCTTCTTTATTTTAGTTTGTTCTGACCGTGGCTGTGCAGTTTTGCTCTTCTTTGCCTAATGAGTGATAAATGTTTTGCTTACGTTCATATAAACAGGATTCTTTGGCAGCCTTCCCTGCTTCCCACAGTTATTATTGAGAAATTTGCCAGATACACAGTTTAAGACAATAAACTTTGTAATAACAGACTGTAAATGTAGACATCCTTTGTTGAATTTTCTACAATTGTTTTTCAGTTACCGGTTATTTAACAAATTCTTCTTATTACTGTTTTTGCTCTGTTTAACATTTTGATAAAAGTTTGAATGGCCTTCTGCTTCAAATGTGCTTCAGAAAAAAAAAATCTTCTTTAACTCATAGCTCAGCTGTACTCTGTTCTCTTTCCCTAATCACAGGCCTGTGTTTAACTGTGGAGGAGACCTGGTTGCAGACTCAGGTTTTGTTGGCAGTGAGTCGTTTCCAAACTTCTACAAACCCAACAGTAAATGCACTTGGCGCATCACCGTGAGTCACTCTAAAGCCATTCTAATAACTCAGCCTTAACTCTTTTTGTTTCTCAACATTCAACTCAGATGTCGTCTATGCACTTCTCAGGTCCCTGAGGGGAATGTGGTCACGCTTTCCTTCCGCATCTTCGACCTGGAGGCTGACTCACAGTGCCGTTATGACTATCTGGATGTGTACAATGGTCACTCCCACCTGGTGCAGAAACTGGGGCGCTTCTGTGGGACGTTCCGGCCTGGGACGCTCATCTCCACCACGAACACCATGATGCTGGAGATGGTGGCGGATGAAGCGAATCAGGGCAGAGGCTTCGTGGCTCATTTCAGTGGCACTGAACCGTACGTTGGTGGTAAGTGTTTAACTTTAACTGTAAATTATGCATTATATTTCAGTATCAATTTTAGATTTTTTTTTGTATCTGTAGATGACTGGATAATGAGATTTCAAATTTAAAAGCCCTTAGATTTGAAAAAACTTGTTGTTTTGCAGTTTTATTTGAACCGTGAATGAACAAAAAGGCCAATGTTTTTACTGTTTCACAAGACAATCTGACGAGGCTCAGGGGACTAATATGTCTGTTGGATTTTACGTGGTGTCAGCTTACTAGTTAAAATGTAATAAAGCAGATTTATTTGGGAATAAACATGTAATCAACAATAGTCAATAAAACTGACTTTTGACATAGTTCTTATTTACACATTTACCACTGTGGAAGGGAGTTTGACACTGCTAGAAGAGATCTTAGGATGTCCGAGCAGAGATGACACTGGGCTGACTGTTAACATCATAAATGTTGTGTTTGTAGTTGGACTAAATCATTCATCAAAAACATTTGAAAGACTGTACACACTGTTAATGATCCCTGTGTGTGATTCAGAACAGCAAACCTGCGGAGGGAAAATGACTAAATCCCAGGGAGAGGTCATGACTCCCAACTGGCCTGACAACAAGTACCCACCAGGAACCAGCTGCTCCTGGCTCATTACAGTGGAGCCTGATATGGTCTGGTACACACTTCTACTATTCACACACGTAAGCTCCGTCCTGATAGTTTTAATGGGTATGTCTGGCTCTGCTTTTGACACCAGGTCATACAAGTCAGGTTTGATAAGTTCGTGCTTGAGGCTGACACCTACTGCCGGTTTGACTATGTGGCATTCTATAATGGTGGGGAGAAAGATGATTCCCGACTGATTGGGAAATACTGTGGCGATCAGGCTCCAGAGTAAGTAACAGATCACCTTTCTGTCTAAAGCGCTCTCTGTCATGAGATCTTCTCTTGCTCATTGTCTCCTGTGTGTTCCTCAGGCCTATAATCACAAGTGGCAACGTGCTGCTGGTCCAGTTTGTGTCTGACCTGAGCGTGACCTCTGATGGCTTCCTGGCCCACTACACCAGCGTCCCACATGGATCTCACATACCATCAAGAGACTCCCAAGCCAGCACAAGAATCGTCCCCTCAACCCCTTTGGTCAAACCTGCTGCACCTAAGCAGCCTGCGACTACATCACCGCCACCTGTACCCACTACCAAACATGTGCCACCTCCACCGCCTGAGCCCACAGAGGCTCCCAAACCAGTCAAGCCCACCAGGGGTCGGGGCTCAGGCTCCTCACCTGTCACCAGGCCAAATGGAAGAAATCCCGGTGAGAAATATGTATATTTTACAAACCCACAAGTGAGTTAGACTAGTTTAAATGTAAAAGCATACACTACATACTGTATTTTTACTTATTAAATAATAAAAGAGCTATATTCTTTTCTATATAACTTAAGGAAGGCCTGTAAGGGTCACAGAGAAAGTCAATTGGGCTTAGAGGGTCCTTATTTGATTTACTGTCAACAATAATCTTTTAGTTTGTCAGAAGCTATTCTGAAAGATTTCCTGGGAAAAAAAGGAAAAATTTTAAAGGGGGGCACAAAAGGAGGGATTCTCTCCATGGACAGACAGACAATGTTGACAGGACAGTTACAAACACAACTTTTCACATGTAGTCCAACTTACAAACACATAAAGGGAGATACATATGTATTTATTTATTAATGGTTTAATTGAAAAGGGACAGATACAATAAACATAGATTATCCTCTAAAAGTAATCCCATGTCAGTATCACAGTGTTAAAGCCACGGCTAATTTGCAACACCTGTCCCTAGAAGGTTTTTTTTTTTATCATTTATATCACACTAAATGGATGATTGAAGATTTTCTAATATAGTGAGCCTGGGTTGCTAATCAGATACTAAAATAAAATATTGTTGATTTTTTGTGGACAAACCTGGAATAGAAAAGGCATTACATTTACAGTGCACTGTACTGTAATTACTTTAGTTTAAATTATAGCATCTAGATTTGTGGTTTATTGCAGCCTATGATCAGAAATTAAGAAACTATGTTTTGCTCCTGGCAGTTTTTTTTTATAATTATTACTGTACTGCAGTTCAAATGCATGTCAGTCATTTGGGTGCATTTGTTCCCTTTCTGTTAATAACCATATATTTGTGTTTTTAGTCGCACAGAATCCACTCTGTGCCAAAGCATGTAAACGAGTTGGAACTATCAAGACCAGTTTCTGTGCCAGTGAATTTGGTAAGCCTCCGACCTAAGCCTCAGACTACAGACTACAGAAAATACCATGTAGCGTTCTGATCAAAAATGATTATTTTTTTAGTGATGACTGGAAAGATCACCTCTCTGTTCCCTGGACCCCGCGGCACTGTCAGTTTCGGTGTGTCCCTCATTAAAACTTATAAGACAGGCCGTCTAATAATCTCACAAGTGGAAGAGGCCATGTCAGTAAAGCTTGTGTCTCAATGCAGGAAGTGCCCATTTCTACGCAAAGGTATTGGACGACAAATACACATTTAATACACTATGTTTGAAAATCTTATTTATCATTTTGTTTTGTTTTTTTTCCATAAGGAGCTAACTACATCATCATGGGCCAAGTGGATGAAGAGGGACGTGGGACTCTGGCTCCTGGTGCTTTCACAGCTCCATACAAACCCCAGCATCACAATTTATTAACAAACATCAGCAACCAGCCCTGTTAACACACACGTCCATCACAGTATGGAAAATAACACAACATTTCAACTAAACATAGCCATTCTAATGTGAAACTCATTAAAAGCACAGTATTACCATAAAACATGACACTGATTTTATCCACAATATAGGAATACAAGTGTAAAAGCACCCCACAAACTTTATATGTAATTTATATATGAATAAAGGTTTATATTTCTTTCAAATGTTATAACGGCGTAGTTTGTGTAAATTTGCTCTGTCTCTAATGGTTTGTCTTCGGCACTATCTAGTGGTCGAGTACAGTAATGGCACCTCCAGGACAATGTTTAAGGACATACTATTTAAGCGGTCCCCAGATACACCTCTAAATAGCTACAGACAATTTTATTTAAACATTAAAGTGAAAAAACAATGACAGAAGTTACGTGTATTTGGACAGACAGTGCCACTGTATTAACCTTTTAAGCTAGCTAAAGCCTACATGTCAGAAGTTAAAGTAACGCAATAAATTAAACATAAACACAACAATAGAAACATTACAAAACAAAAGAATGGAAAATAATGGGGAAAAAAATTTGCAGTTGTGTCTTAATCTGACTTTTGTGTATTACTTATAACTAATTGGTATGTATAAAATATTAAAATAGGGATTTACTAGCCAGAAAAGGTAAAATATATATCCTATTAGTCCTAATATATAAACTATAATATTATCTTAAGAATTCACACTTTGAATCAATTGTTAGTGAGAACACTTTAATATAATTGTATTGTATGTTTATGTATTTATCTAAATTATTTGTCAAAATAATCACAGGCTCAGAGCAGAACGTTCTGAGAGATGCTTTAATTTGTTTTAATTAAAAGTTATTAAGAAAATTCATTATAACTGTAACAAAAACACAAACACAAAATTGATTACTTGAAGGATAACATGGAGATAGTAAAAATGTATATATTTTTTTACAGTTGTTTTAAAAAAGAACTAGGCTATAGGGTATTCTCATGCAGTTTGTTGTAAAGACTGATCCAGATATTGTCCGTGGAGTGTGTCTCTCACACCCACACACTACCTTTGGCCTCTCTGTCCACTGCCCCCTGCTGGCTGCAGCAGCTACCTGCCCCCCTATGGCGGGATGGCAGGTTCTTGTACACGGCCCGGCTGTAGGGGATGAAGCACAGGCCCAGCTGCAGGTGACGGGCCAAACGGCAGTAAGCGGCTAGTGCCAGGACCAACAGCGGGGTCAACAACAGAAAGCCCAGCACCAGCAGAGCCACACAGCCCCCGTCGTCCAACAGATCTGAACAGTACACAGACGTCCCATGAGGCTGCACCTGGAGACAGAGGAGAGATTCATGGTTTCCACTAAAGAGACACAATACCAGTTAAAGTAGTGCTGTTTAAGTCCTGTCTTTATTTTGTTTAACCAGGTAAGTCATTTGAGAACCAATTCTTATACAATGACCACCAGTGAGTAAAGTCTAATTGTTAATTGTGTCTTTTTAATGATCTATGTGCCCTTATTTGTTGTCAGACTGGTTTTGTGTGAGCTGTGAGTGGCTGAGAGATACATACTCAAAAACATTCCTGTATGTGTAAACTGAAATACAGAGGGGCTTCCACTATGTGATGATTCTTTTTTAACTTGCAGAAGTGCATATTGTGTCTTTTTTGTTTACAATAATAATAATAATAATAATAATAATAATAATAATAATGGATTCAATTTATTTTGCGCTTTTCAAGGCTCTCAAAGCGCTCCATTATTTATTCACTCCACAGTCACACACTGGTGGTGGATAAGTGGCAGCCATTTTTGCACCTACATACTCTCTGACCGCCTCCAAACATGCACATATAGTGCTGTCACTGGGGGCAAGGTGGGTTAAGTGTCTTGACCAAGGAAACAACAACAGTATAAACTGAAAAAAGAGGAAATCAAACCGCCAACCTTATGGTTATAGGACGACCCCATGACAAGACCAGTTTCTGACAAAACTAGAAAGAATTCCCATTTCTGGGCACCACACTCCCCTGCCCAGAGGACACAGGTCAATGTAGTCACAGCTGCTAAAAATTAAAAAAAACACATCTCCAAAAAAATTTAATAAGACCTTAGAAAACAGTGTCAAATTTTTGTAAAAACATTCCCCCTGCTTTTTGAATGCCAATGGCATTCCAAAGCTGCAGTATAATTGACAACCCATCTCAAATCCTTCCTGTATTCTGTAAACCCAAAGTGTAGAAATAGACTGTACAGAATGACTCACTGTGGAATGGCAAAGGAAGCCGAATATTATCATAACAAGGGCAGGGGTCAAGATGGTGCCGAACACAATGCTGGCCAATCCAGCGTTGATCAGGGTAATGACCAGGTTTTGAGCAGTGACCAGCACAGAGCAGGCCCAGCAGTCCAAAGAGCCGCGCAACTCCAGAGGTGTGTCTGCTGCCTCACTGCCCCCCAGAGAGTACGGAGGGGGTACCACCACCCCGGACCCCGCTCTGGACGGGGTTCTGAGCTCAGACTGGGTCTGCTCCGACATAGTCTTCTCCAGTGTTCCATTCCGGGACAGGCTCATGGTAAAATCCTGGGAAAAGAAGAAGAGTTCAAAAGAAGATTGTCAGTTTCACCTTTAGAAATTATTTCCCTTCATCACCATTTCAGGGACCACACAAATGTGGAGACAACTCTAGTTTAAAAATGCACAAACCTTTTCTTGCAAATGTGCAAAGTGCTTAATAAATAGTTCTGAGATACATTTGTAAATACTTTTAAGACTGTATTCTCTCAAAGCAAGAACTCAAGTCTTTAGTCCTGTGCAAAATTTCTTTCAATATTAAGTCTAATTTTGTTTTTGTTTTTTCACAGTTAAGTCAGTTGAAAGGCCACCGAAAATACTAAATCTACATAATTTATAGTTCAGTTTAATGACAGAAGCTCTTGACTCCATCCTGTGTAGAGCTGTATTCTGCTGATACGTCACTAATACTACACATGCCATCAATACACTCACTAATAATGCAATTCTAATGTTTTCAAGTCAAAATATACTTACTAAGTATAAAATAATAAAGTATACATAATAGCGTCATATTTAAAGAACTGCATAAAGACAACAAGATACAATGACTTGATTTTATTTTTAATATTAGTTACTTAAAGCCCCCATTAAACTGTGGAAAGCTGAATGCATTAGATAAAAGTTTTCCTTAAATACAGCGCTGAAAAGTGTGGAAAGACTCTACAGACTGCTTTAAGTCAGAGGAAATGGGCTCCAGTGACCCCACCTCCAAACTCCAGGATAACCACAAATTTGAACAATGAGCCACTAGCACCTGGAAAAAAAATCCAAACTAAATATATACAGTAGATGTGTGAGAACCCGTCTCCGTGTCACATTATGATGAATTACACAATTACATAATGCTACTATAATAGTGATATTTTATGCATTGTTATTGTGAAACAGTAGAATCAGTTGACAATGTTCTCTTATTTATAGCCACTACTGTGAACACTGGAATTAATTAGGTTACTACTTCCAGAAAAGTATTTCATAAAAATAACTTATAATAAATAATACAGAGTGAAACGCCAGTCTGGTTTCTAATGTGTACCATGTGTTTTCATTACAATTATTCATAGATTGTTGAAATAACTCACAAAACATCTTAAAACATAATGATACATATTAACGCAACCTGATATGTTTTGTATGTAGTCCCTAATAAATGTTATAACTCACTGTTAAAGACTGCAGATGTGGTCCGCCAGTGGCAGCAGATGATGGGACTCTCACAGACCTGAGCAGCGGTGAGTGGTGAGAGACAAAGAGAATTTCAAGAATTTTCCTTCTCGGGTGTCTTCTCAGAGGCGCAAGTCAAGTGATGGTTCCCCTTTGACCACAGCTGAGAACTTTCTCCTTGTTCCTTTTGGCCTGTTAATAGAAAAACCATCAGATATGAGCTCCTTGTTCTGAACAAACTAGACCTCCACCTTAGACCTGCCGGAGTGAGTCAGACTTGAACCAAATTGTGCTTTCCTACTGGCTTCAGTGCTTCCTTCCCTGACATTCTGTTTCCTCACTCTGACTCCGCTTGGAGATATGAGCCAGTGTTGTGTGTGTGTGTATATCCTGTGTGCTGCTTATGCAAATGCTGGCTGGGCTGGTGTGCGAGCAGGGGAGCAGTGGAAGGATTGTCTGATAACCCCGGAGCCCCGCTATGGAGCCAGGGGGAGGGAGGAACACTGTTTATTTGGAGAGATTAGAGGAGTCAGGGTGTGCTGCTCAATCCTTGACACTTTACACCCGCACAGACCACTTTCTCTACTTCAAATACTGATAACGAGGCAAGTTACAAAACTCAAACTGCTACAGGATGATAAACTCTCCTATTATGAAAATCTAATTTAATTGCATAATGCTGTTACAAAAAGAACTGCATTTATCATTGCACTATTCTGTACCGCTAGGATGAAATCTGGGTCCATTGGGTCAATATGCTCTCCTCTCATAGACTCTGATCATAATTTTGTGCCACACAAACCAACACCAGCAAAAAGTTAGCTAGCAGCATAGTGCAATAAATCTCTCTGTCAGTGCAAACTAAGCTGTAGAAATGCAGCAGTAACTTCACTGAACAGGCCAACCCAACTTATCTTTGCTAACCTGCAGACACCCATATCAATACTAAAGAAAACTGAAAAAAAAACTCCAGCACTTGGTCAGATTTAGTAGTAAAAGTATTTTGATCACTGTTTTAAAATGTATTAAAATGCTGATCTGGGACAGTTTTCCTGTTTTTCTTTTATAGAAGTCAAAGGTCATGTCAAAGTTTAACATTTGTTCAACAAGCAACCATGCCACAGGTCTAACCTTTGACCTTTTGACACAAAACAGAACTCTGCTTTCTAAAGGAAATGAGAAGGGGGGAATGTTGAACAGTTTTCCGGCAAAAAAGAGGCTATCATGGCCAAAAGGGCCCAGTTCAAAGCGTGATATGAAGTCTCAACTTTCCTTCCCACTAAGGGTAACTTTTGTTTATTTGTTTTCTCCACATCGCAGATATATGTCCCTTGAGAAAAGCTGGTGAAGAGCAAAACAATGAGTGATCAAAGAGCCAATAGAGCTACTGTTCTGCTGAAGGGAATAAAACAACAGCCGGTTCTGGACAGGGTTCAAAAAGTGACAAATCTGTTTAGACTGCTTATGAATAGTGCCATTAACAATTAGTGTTTCTATGTAAGTATTTCTGTATGTTAATCTTAAGCGGCTGGTAGAGGAAGAGCTGTCTTCCTGTCCTTGGAAGCGGGATATCCGCTGCTGTGGTCCCGGTTTACGATGAGATGTCCCACCATCTGCACTTTTGGCAAGCTCCTGTCCTCTCACCTCTGACCTGACATGTCAAGAATAGTAACTTGCAATAAAAACAGTTTACCGACTATAGTTCAGTGGTTTATGGTCCACTTGTGTTTTCTTTAAATACTCGTGGGAAAAATATAATCACAAGTTCATACTTTCTGTAATAGATTTACTTTTTTAAATGGAGCAGCTGCAGCTTTGACAAGGTGGTATCAGAAAAATGTTGGAAGGGGAGGAAAATGAGAAATGCCACATCTCACTCCCTCAGCAGTCTACCTACTTCACTTAAGTGAAGCAAACATGTTCCATGAGCGCCATCTAGCGTCATCAATATGTGCTGCAGCTGATGAAGTGAGAAATATAAACTACGGTCAATACAACGAAAAAAAGATGTTTGTAATATATTTAGCTCAGCTGGTCTATTTATTATTTTAATACCACTTATTTGGTCAATGTTTTTTTTAGCAGTTAAAAAAAAGTTAAAATGGTAGTGCTAAATTTTAGCTTTATTTTGCTAACACTGGATTTTCAGTTTTAGCTCACAGAGTATTAGCTTATTTACATCAGTTAGGTATACTTTAATGAAACACTGACTAGACTAAGCAAACATTTATTCATATATAGCCAGAGAAAAGTGAAATACAGCTTACCTGCTGATAGATACTTTTTACCTGGTTTACCTGGTTTTACACCACAGCCTCTGGATAATAGTTGAGATGATTACCAAAAAATGCATTCCCCATTTGCTGCAGAGGGACTAGGAAAGGCACATTACTGACTAAACACGCTGTGGTTGACTGAAAATAAACCTTATTTTATTTCAAAACAATCAGTCATCTCTCCTTTTGTAATTCTAAAGTGATTTTTTTGTCATGCTGCTTAAAGGCTATACAGCAGATACAATTTAGATTAAATTTAAAGCGTTCAAAAGCAGAGGCAGCTGATGGGCGTTTTAATGTATTAAACATTTACTAGGTATGTTAACATAAAATGTTAATTCTTTATGTTATTATATTTTGTGGAAAATGCTAGAACATGGTGTTTATAGTTTTGATGGCACCACATCGAAATTTTCACAAAAATAAGAAAAAGGGGCTTATTTTTTTACAAGCACAATGACAAACACAATGACCGAACCAATCATCTTCCGCATTTGGTGATTGACAGGCGTGAAGGCCCGCCCCTTGAATTACTGGCTTTTGGGGCTGAATGTGTTCAGCCCAGAGACAACTTGAATTTAATTGAAATCTAGAGACTTACAAAGTAACAGTGAACTCTAATGTGCTGTGGAGAAGAGTGGAGAAGAAGTGACAGGAAGAGCAGCTTATTTTCTTACATACATTAGCTTTAGCAATATTTGTTCCATTTAGGGTTAACATTATTTGATCATGCATTTAGTTTTAGCATGGACAAATAAAAGAAGTAATAGTACAAGCTTCACAAAAATCTTTCACCAGTCTCTCTTGTAATGAACATTATTTTTGCATCAGTTTTAGTTGAGTCATAAAACTTTGCAGTATTTAGTGGTAGCTATT
This sequence comes from Neodontobutis hainanensis, assembly GCA_024349245.1. Lineage (NCBI taxonomy): Eukaryota > Metazoa > Chordata > Actinopteri > Gobiiformes > Odontobutidae > Neodontobutis > Neodontobutis hainanensis. The sequence continues at coordinate 5,058,270 of JALDNG010000008.1, read as the reverse complement.
GAGATATGTAGACAATTCTAAATGTTACAGTATCTTTGTGTGTCTAAGCATTTGACATAATCCTTAGCTGTGTGCTGAAAAGCCGCCACTCTTCAAATGTGAAAAAAGAATTCACCATATAATTAAATAATTTATCAAAACGGTTTTTTTTATTCTATTTTCTTGAACAACAATACAATATGTCACAGAAAATCACAGAGGGATTTAAGACAGGTCTGGCTCAGGTTTTCTTTTTTTTTTTCCATGTGACGTCTTCAAAGAATAAGTGCAGCATGAATCAAACGAGTAAAGAGGGGAAAAAAGAGAATTATTACATCGCTCAAATAATTCATATGAAGACACGGAAAAAGAAACTGAACCTCAACGCCATTACATGTCACATCCCTAAAAGTCTCTGCAAAAGTGTCAAGAATTACAGTTACAAGAACTATCGCTAATGTTTGTCCAAAAACCACTAATGCCTCACAACTTCATGAGTTTCATACAATGGAAGCGAGTTGCAGGAGATGTTGAATTGTTGAAATTCATCGGTTCGATACAGTACAAAGACATTATTTTATTTATGTAACCAGTATTGTAATGGTCCAAAGCACCAACAGTGGGTTTGAGTTGCGCCCAAACATCGTTATATACTGTAAATGAGGGGCATCGAGGCAAGGAGGGGTCTAGCACCATCTATATAAACCGCCCCTCTGATTGCACATCCCCCTATCATCCATACTCTATTACCATTGTACATGTGAAAATACCTTGTAGCCCCTTATTGAGTGAAGTACCTTTGATATGCAATAAATATCAGCAAAACAACCATGTACAGTATAAATAATATCACCATTTACAATTTCTCATTTTCTCTGGTATCCAAAAAAACAGGAAATGACAACAAAAAAGAGGTATAAAAGTGGGATGAAAAATCCCACTGCGGTGAAACAGGATATTTTAGAAGGTATTAGATTATAGCAACAACAAAACAGAAACAAATGACAGGTGTATAAATAATGTGTTTGACTGAGAACAAAACTACATTGGTTCTTGCAGTAAACTTTAAAACAAATACTTTATGTACATTGCATGGTGTGCACAGAGTGACATAGGCAAGGGAACAGAGCTTAGGAGATGTATATATACACAAAATTTGATTTGAAGTCATGTAATGTTTATGAGAATATCACTATTGTGGTGTTTGCTGCCCAAGTACTGTGAGGTAAAATGTATCAGTTCATGACATAGGTATAAACTGGATGGGTCCTTTTGGTAGTTCATCTATTTACATGACATTTGGCCTTAGAAGAAAACATGTCTTCATTTTTAAAAAACTGATTTGAGACCTGGCTTATCTTGTCATGTCTTGATTCATGTGCTAAAAACTAAAACATGTTACCTAACTCGGAGCAGTGCACGCCGTGAGAACTCACTGTAGAGGAAGAAATGAAACACTGACACGCCCCCTGCTCATTCGTTTGCCCTCATTGACTTGCATGCTTTGATTGTGTGTCTCTCGGGACATTATTACTTAATCAGACTTCAATGAGCTCAGCACCCACTCAGCAAACAGAACTGCCCTTCTTTTGTACTGCATCTATGCACACCAGTGTGAATCCTATAAATTAATGCACAATTTACAATTATTATTCATTTTCTCATCTAGAAACAAGAACATAGCAACATAAGAGGTATAAAACTGGGATGACACTCCCATTCCAAAAATAAAAATCATGTTTTAATTTTTCTCGATGTACAATATAAACTAAACTAAACACCTTTTAGCTGAAAAAGAAATCTAGCTCTCCACATAGACTGGATTTCCAACTAAGAATGAAACCATATTCATTGTAAACCCGTATTTTAGAGAAACTGTTTGATTCATTTGTATAATTACATAAAATTGTATTGTGTCTACAATTGAGCCACTAATTACCTCTCCTCTAAATACAGTTCACAAGGCCAATGTGGTGTACTTCTAGGCTGGTACGTTTTTTTTTTTTTTTTAAGTGTCTAAGCGGAATAAATAAATAATTGAATAGCACCTCAAAGAGTATACACACAAGAATTACAAATGTGACACTTTACCTGAATACCAAACAAGAACAGGAACCAATACAATGCCAAATGTGACAATCAGCTACTTGTGTGAAGCAATTCCCCTGCTGGTACAATAGAATCACAGCAAAGTCATGGACACATAGAATAACTAGATTGGTGTAAAAAAGTTCTAGTAAATTTGCATAAAAGTACCTGAATCACACACAAAACCGGCTACTTGACGCTTTTGAATCACAGCAGTGTCCGTAGAACAGAGAACCTGATTTACAGTGCTAGCAGAGCTCACATTGGTTCGTAAAAATGCTTCTTATATGAAAGTTAACCAGTCTAGTCATTCTATTTCAAAACACACGTCCAATCAGCGGTTGGGGAAGACGGGGAGCAATTGTTGGATTATGTTGGATCTGTGTTGTATTTGTGTGATGTAAACACTACCGAGTAAACGTGATTAGCTGATTTAGATACCATTAGAGTTTTGGTTATGGCTGAAAGACACCAAGGAGGAGCTGTCACTTTGAGATTTGCGGTGGCACCTGCAGCAGGGTGAAAAAGAAAAAAAGAGTTAGGAAAGCAAACTAATAGTAACCTGGACAACGCTGGAGAGACTAAGGATTTCTTTCAAATATTTGAGGGGCATACTGGTAAATTAGTTACACAGAAGTGGGTAATAGTGAGTGTGACTGCTTCCTCAAAATTTTTTGAGTCTTGTTTCTGGGAAGTCTGCATTTGTAATACAGGTAACAGTACTTTACTAGACCCCTGATGTCTAAGAGAAAAATAAACATTGCCCCAAGTAGACATATTCTCATAGTCTTTCAAAGTTTTTATGTTTTGAAAGCAAGGGTCAAACTAAGATTAAAATACCAACTATAGGGTGACGTCAATGCAATCTGAAATTTTTCCAGTAGATGCAACCAAATCACAGTTTAAGATGCACTTAATACAGTAATCACATTTCTGTAAAGTCAGACTGACCAAACTGAAGCTGTCGTAGGTTCTCATTAGCTCCTCTACCCGATACTGTTCAAGCACCACTACTCCTGTCAGAGACGGACTCTTCATTCGGGCGCAGTGCTCGCAATGCACCACGTAGGACTTTTTACTGCTGTTTTCACTCGTCACAAACAGCAGGTCAAACACCTCCACCTGCACAAATACACACGTCAGGTATGAATATAAACAATGTATCCACTACCAGGTAAAAGAAAAAGGCACTTACATCACACTCATTGCAATAATAAGCCGGTTCATCTTTCACACGGCTCTGGTAGGAGATTTTCTTCCCAACAGCAACCAGCTGGTCTCTGAGAATCTGGATGTGCTTGATGGATTGCATCAGGCAGTGTCTGGATAATTTGTGGAGGGGAGGGGAAATGTTTTAACAGATTAAAAACTTACTTAAAAATATAGCTTCAAAACCATTAAACTATGAACACTTTAACTACTTAAATAATAATGGTCTTGTCACATGAAGCAGTGAGTGTAACCCCTCCTCTGGACGCAACTGTGTGCCAGGCTTGACAACTACTCCTCTATCTATCTCAGGTTACAGTTCAACTTAGTTACAGAGCACGCTGCCATCTCACTAAAGCCCTTCACATTAACACAACTCTCCACACATTTGCAGTAGGGTGATTGCTCTCGGTAGGTGCAGATTCTGCAAAGTTACTTTTAGAAAATACATCTTACTTGATCATTTTGAAAGTGTCTGGGTCTGTAATCTTGATGGTGCGGGCCACATTCCATGAAACGTGGATCATTGGGACAATTGACTTAACCTTCTTCACCTCGTTCCATTCAAAGCGCTCCAGAGCAAGCTGATACTGGTATGCTGAGGGAGAAAAAAAACACAAACAGCCACGGCTGAAGGTAGGCAACAAGTTCACTCCTACAGTATACTGAATTAGTAATTTTAGATGTCACCTTGCTTTGTAACTCACAGTTTAGGGGTCCCACATTCCAGGCAATGTTGTTGCACCAGCCCACGGCCTGAACCCAGTGCACAGTCCCTGCATTGATCCACACCAGGTCGCCCGGTCTCTGGATGAAGCGGTAAACAGGGATATTGGAGCTATAGAGGTCTTCAAGGACCGGCCACCATGACCCTGTTAGGTAGTCTACATCATGCCTGAAGACAAACAAAGAAAGGCGTTGCTTACACATATTGAGTTTAGAAATTTAGAGGATTTATACTCACTTTTCACAGAATTTGTTGATGTCTTCCCAGTAATGTTCATGGACAGCAAACCACTCACAGTCACCAGGCCCAATATTGATGTTGACTGAGCAGAAATTGTTGTTTTCTTGATGCCCTGATGAGGTTATACAAGGTTAATCTATGCCAGAAACATTAGAAAACATTTGCTTTTAAAAAAGAGCATTGACAGAGTGTCTTGGGTAAATTCTGACCTGGAGTGCGACTGCCTGGCACCTTCATGTAGAGTTGGACGGTGTTCATGCCCAGGATGGTGTGACCCACATGACTCAGCATGTTGTTGCTGGATTCAACTCGCATGAACGCTGGCAGCTTCAGCAGCTCCTGCAGCTGGGGTTTCCACCTGATTAAACACAACAGGTGAGACAAAATGATAAAACTCAGACCTCTATCAATGAACTGAAAAGTAGAGCACAGGGAATATGCACTAACTACAGTCGGATGTGCAAAAGGCCTGGCAAATGTGATACATTCATAGTTTACTGTAATACTGTGCAGCCCTAATGAAAACCCTACCTTTTAGGGTCAGACAGATCAATGTTGGTCCCAAATTTAATGATCTTTCCTATTTGTTTCTGCTCTGAGCTGAAAAAAAAAAAGAATCAAGACTCAAGTCAGTGCTAATGTAAAATGTATGATGAATGCTTAAAAGTATCATGACTTGAGTTCTAGCTAACCTAGTAATCTGGTGACCAGGCTGGGCATTACTAGCCGCAGATACACAACTGCCTTTACTGTTGGCTGGTGACAGAGCAGTTTTTGTCGCAGCTGATGGTTCAGGGGACTTGTCTTGCTCATCTTCCTCTTCATTCTCACTCTCTTTCTCATCCTGTAAGATATCTACATGAGCTTAGCACACAAGTTCGCAGCTTTAAAATTTAGATGGAATTGGAATAGCTTTGTTTTTTTTAGTGTCAATGTGTTGTTTCAATGAGGGAACATGTCTACCTGTAGACTCTCTTGAAAACTGGAAGCCTGATACTGAGCATATTTGGCGATGGTTGTGTGTGAGCGGCTGCTTTCACAGGGCCATGTCTGTAAGGAGCCTTTAGTATCCCAGTTCTCATCGGCAGGCTGTTGAACTTGAGTCCTCACCTCCACTGCATGGTCCGCATTGGCCTCCACTAAGGATTTAGTGGAGAATAGTCCAAGATCTCACATAGGGAAAAGGCAAAGCACAAATTATGAAAATCTTTGGTATCAAGCTAAAGAACCTTCCTCATATTTTGTGCATAGTTATTTTGTCACTGTTTTTTTTTCTATTTTGATGTGTTTATTTAGAGAAGTTAATGAGACCCTAAGTTAAAATATAATATAATAAAAATGAGCGCACAGATGGAACTGCAGCTGGAGCACTAATAAACAACGTGCATGAAACAGTTTGTGTGATATATGCAGGGCCTCAGTCACCCACAAAGTGAGAAAAAGGGCTCCACATTTAATATTAATCAAATGTATTAAATGTTTCGTTTTTTATTATTTGGTTTTGTTGGTTTGATGTATATACATCCATCTTAGACTACAATGTAGTACCTTATTACAATTTAAAAGTATTTGTTTGTTGGTGGTACTTGTTGGGAATGTCCTTTTTGAAACATAAACATGAAAATACGTGTATAAATAAGCGTCTAAACTTACTAAGGCGGAGGGAGCCAGCAAGGCCTCTGATGACAGTGACAGCATTTTTAGGATTGGTGCAGAACTGAAGGAGAACTGGGGAGAAGGCATCTCTCTTGCTCTCTAACTGAAAACAAAACAGCACCATTTATTGGCAAATGATTGGCAGTTCGGTCAATATCACCATCAGCACTGGCATAAACAGTCATTCTCACTCATTTCTCTTTGAGAGTGTCCATGCTGATGGTGATGACGCTCCAGTCTGAGGTTAAAGTCACATTGAATAATTGTACCTTTATCCTAAACAAGCATTTTTTTTCTGATTGTTTCTGTTTGCAATTTGCACAGAACGGTACATGAGACATGCTGATGGTGTTGTATGGCTTGTGGGGGACTTACATAAATACTCGGGGTGGGAGGGTTGAGTTTTTCTCGAGGAATGAGAGTCTGGATTCCAATGTTGGGCTTTACAGAAAAGGCTGGGAGCAGGTAAGACTCCTTGAATTTCCCCTTCACCCTGGTACCCCTGGAACAGAGAGATAAAAAGCATTAAAGACATTACTCATCATGTAGCACATATTTTGATGTCACGGCTTCAAACATTAATATTAGATGCTACACTCACTTGCAGGCTTTGATCAGTTCAGAGCCTGTGTTCTGAATGCTGATCGTGGACAGTGGGATTCGCTGCTCCTCCACTTCAGCGATGTTGAATGTTTGTCTTCCATCACTCTTTACTCTCACCAAAAGGATCTTTAGCTCCTTGGACAGGCCCATAGTTAATGCTTTCAGTTTCAGGGATTCCACTGGAGGTAATAAGTTGGGGGATTTTCCTGCTGGTGTGGAGACAGATAATTTTGACGTGTTGATTGTTATAGCTGACCTCGAGGTTGTTTTTCCAGCTGCCTGCGATACGTTATTCTCACCCGCTTGTTCCCTTTTTAATGTTTTTTGGGTGGCCTCAGTGCTACCTGTGTGTGGCTTTTCTGTTTGGCTATCTTTACCGTGTAAAATTTTATTTTTCTGAGGAATCTGGCATTTGAGCAGGTCTCTGCAGATGACTGGCACGGAAAACGAAACCGGCATTTCATTTGCAATGTTTTTATTACAAACAGTGCTGCTTTCGACCTTGTTTTTCTTAGTCTTTACCTCTTCTTTATGATTTCCATCTTCACTCTGGTGTTTTCTTTTTCTAGCCAGGTCAGGGCACCCTTGCTTTGCAGTGTTTTCTCTCTCTGTTTTGGTAGGGATGGTAAGAAAACCTGTCAGTGCAGTTGTATGCGTGGTGGTTAGTGTGAACTCAGCGCTAAGTGAGCCGGCCAAAAGAGGGGGCTGAGTCCTCTCTGATTTTCTCTCCATATTGTTGTCTGTCACTTCCAATTTAATAATGTTACCATTGTCCTTCTGTCTTTCCTGTACGGGGTTGTCTTTGAGAGACTGACTTAAATATGTGTCTGAGGTAGCGTGAGTTGATAACTGGGTGGGTTTTAAAGAAGTGGAGGAATCCAGATTCTCAAGACAGTGGATGTCTGGTTCTATTGAGAGAGATGAGGAGTATTTCACGCCTCTTGTGTCAATACCAGGAGGACCGCCAAATGGCCCGCCCCGAGAAGGGATTCTCTTTCCTCCAAGAAATGTGGCCAAGCTTTTGAAGACATCATCCATTCCTGTTTTATGATTGTGCACCTCATTCTTATTGACCACCTTCGGGTCCTCTTTAACTGCAGCTGGTTTGGGAAGCTCAGAAACGCTTGTGCTGCAGAGTTCAGCCTCGCAGGCCTCCTTAGAGATTTCTTCTATGCCTTCGCTATCTCCAGAAGAGGGAGAGTAGCACTGTGTTGGGCTGGGTTGCAGGACAGGTCTACTTAACACTCCCTTTTCGAGTTCATCCTCTTCTTCAATGGATACCGGAGAGCCTTGCCAGCTGAGCACAGGTGGACTATTAGCAGGATTGTCCACAGAATCCCTCACACTCCCCAAGATGGCTACAGGCTGCAGATCTGGGGCACTGAGAGCAGGTCTCTTCCCAATTTCTTTCCCACGGACGGTCTGCTCTAAGCTAACAGCGCATGCTGTACTGAGTGGCTCTAAGGCTTTATACAACAAGGAAGGAAGAGTATCATTGGAATTACCTTTTAGCTTTTCCTCTGATGGAAGTGAAGCATCTGTGGCCTTCTTACTTGATTTATCTTCTCTGGGGCTGCTTTTTAAATGTAAAGGCCGCTTGAGTTTTTTCTTTAAGTGAACTTTTGAGCTGTTCTTTTTGGAGGTTTTGTGATTATCAGATTTTAGGGATGGCTTTGGTGAGTTGTATCTGGCTCTACCAGGGGATGAGTGAATCTCTGAAGCATTCTGAGCATTTGCAGTCAGTCTGTGGGGTGCCTTGTCAGCTCCTTCACTCCTCTCCCTGTGCTTGTGATTCTCCGCTTTATTTGCTTTGGCCTCTCCTGAAGAATTGCATCTCGAGATAAAAGTAACTATTTCTTTTGAACCCAACTTACAGTCTTTTTGTAATGCTTTATTTCTTTTTTTCTTCCTCTCATCCAATGTTTTTTCTTCTTTTTTCTTCCGCCTTTTTATTTCGTCTGCCTTTCTGTTTGTTTTGTGTGTGCTTCCACCTGTTCTATCATTTTTATCTTTGTGTTTGCTTTCAGTTTTACTCTCTTTCATCTTCTTCTCGGGCTGGTTTTCTGTGGACCTGTGAGACAACTGTTGAGAAAAGAGGTGCTGTGAAGACTTTCTGTTTTTGTCTGAGGAGCTGGATTTAGGGCCCATGCTTCCGGCAGTGGATGGTGTAAATGAAGGGCTGGAAATCGGACTATGACTGGGACTTCGGTGGAGTTTCTGATGTACACTTTGGCCAGGATTGCTCTGGAGAGAGACTGGTGAACCGTCTCTCCCATGCAAAGGTAGGCTGGCTGTGACAGTTGAAATATTGACAGTGGAATGTCCGTTTTGGGTGGATGAAGGCGAGTCTGGAGCAGAGGACTTCGAGGGACCAGAATCCCTTGAATTTCCCCTGCGCTGAGCCTCCTGGAGAATAAAATAAAACATTTATTGATTTATGTGCAGATTTAGTAAAATATCATTGCCTCATTCTAAATATTGATTTTTTTTATATACTGTATATGATGGTAAGCTAACTCAATATTCCCAGGCCCCACTGTCATAGAGTGTTCAGTCTATGACTCGACTTACTTTTAAACAAATCCACAAAAAATATCTATGTTTACTCTGTAGAAGTAAGATGTCTCACTGTGCTTTGTTTGTGGTGATGGCTCCGTGAGTCCTTCTCCACCACAGGGTGCAGGGGGGTGTTGTGCTGTTGAGCTCTGCTGTGGCCAGTGTGCCGCTGATGGTGGGAATGATGATTCTGGTGGCTATAAGGCACACGGGTGTGATCTGCTGGTGAAGAGGACATTTTGCGCTCATCCTTTCCCCTGCCTCCAGGAGGCGGTGGTCGGCTGCCACAGCTTCTGCTTGGAGACGTTAGATTGCTGTTTCCTCCAGTGCGAGGTTTAAAGGTTTCCTGCAAATATTCAGCCTGATGTTTTAGTGTGTTTAGTTTTAATACTAATGTCTTACAGATCTGAGCCACAATATGTGTGCACCTGATGCTGAGATGATAAGGGCCTACAATCAGAATGTTGGGAATGGCCTGGCCTTTCACTTGGAGGTTTCCACTCATCTTGGTTGCTGCGATGGAGGCGTGGAGTTGTTGGAGGATGGGCAAGTACCGTTATATGCCTTGTTCCAGGATGAGATGACTGAAATAGAACAGATTGAAATAATGAAAAATTAAAGAATTAGTAACATTTGGGTACATTTTTTTCCAGGTAGAATTTATGAAGCTGAGCAGTCATAGAGCAAAAGGCTTTTCCAGTGTCTGTGTTAATATGGGCAGACATAGTGGTTATATGTTGTCATAGAAACAAAACCCATGCAGAGTATTGTTTCATCTCTCACTGCACAGCAGCCTAGTGACGTGAGGCTCCACACCAGCACTTGTCTGCTGTTTAAAAAACTGCTGGCCCTTGGTCACATGACCTTACCTGTTCAGAGTCCCTTCTCCTTTTGATCAGACACTCTTCCCGAGGGGACAAAGGTTGAGGTGGGCTGTGCTGGTGAAACTGGTCTCTCCGCTGGTGGAGGGCTGGTCGTTTCCAGGGTCCTGGTCTGTTGTTTAACATTCGACCTGGAAAGCTCCTTCTGCATTCTGAGGGGGGAAATCTCTCTGGCAGTGCTGGGTGTTCTCTGCTGCGATGAAGGGGCTAACACAGATAGCCAACATCAACATTTCAAGAGATGACGACTGCAGTATAAAACAATATATATATATTTCATAGCTCAGCAGGTCTTACCAGAGAGTTACCATTGTTGTTCCAGTTTGTGTAGTCTCCTGGTCCTGTTAGATAACCACTGCCAGCTCGGTTGTGGAATGAACGTGTAGAGTCGTGGTGCCAGATCTGGGCTTCATTTGGCTGCTCTTTGCCATCCCAAAGACGTGCAGGATGTCTGTGCCCCTTGGGAAGACCCTTGTCTTGGACATGACTGACTGGTCGGTCCTCCCTGAGTAAAACAAAAAACTGATTAAAGCAACAAAAATGCCAAGTGATGACTGTAAAAAACACAACTCTGAAGTGTAACAAACCTATTATAAAGACGGCTTGAAGGTGGATGATGTGACTGGTTGCGCCCCTCTTGGCATCTATAAAAGTAGACATGATAATTATTGTTCACATAAATATAAAAAGGTGATGGTGTCTCAGGAGAGTAGCATAGTTAAAATGAAATAGTGGTGTTGCTACAGGGACATAACAACACTCATTTGAAGGCAATGTAATATTGTCTTTCATTCTTCTAAGTTACTGCTTTTGTTTGTCTTATCTCCATGGATGCTCTCCTTTCTCCTTTAAGTAGACACGTTCTTATTTCATTACCTTTGCTTTGCAGTCCAGATTGTAACAATTAAGGACTAAAATGTCAAGAAGAGCTTTGCAAAGAACCACTAACTGCAACATTTTATTTTTAAAGACTCTAATGAGCCATGGGAAATATTGATGTGTAGAGGGTAAAGCACAACCTTAAACCTTTAAAATATATTAAAATAAACCACAACTGGCTAGTCACCTACATAGCTTAGAAGTACAGTATGTTGTGCTTAACAAGCATTTGGATCATTGAGTTCATTTACCATGTGCCTAAAATTCAGATGAGAACATCCACATATGTACAAATCCCTCAGTTACTAAACAGCTTTAATAATGAGTGTCTACATGCACATATTTAACCTCGAAAATTGTAAATTGTTCTGCATTTTGTTTAAGGATTGTTGGGATTTGTTTTCAGTCATGATTATTCCTGAAGCCAAAACCAGACACACACACACACAGCTCAAGTCACAATAATATTCTTTACATCCACACCAGAGTCCTGTTTTTACACTGCAGATGGACACACGCTCCCAGCTGCAGCTGAAGTGAGAGAAGTGACGAATATGCTCATTACTGCCAGTTAATCAGTCAGCTTATAAAGAGCTGCTTATCCTGAATCAGCCCAGACATCTATTCTGCTGCCCACCTGTGGGGATGACCCTTATACAGGGACAGTCTTAAATTGTTGTACTTTCTACTTCCCATGTGATGCAATTTTCCTCAGCTATGCCAGTGTTCATTGAGTTGTTTGTAAATGAAAGGTCTTCACCTTCCCTCTTATCCCTTTGACAAAAACTGGTTTTACCAGTAACATCCTGAAACCCAACCACAATAATAGCTCTGTATGAGCTGCGTGTCTTTAAAACAAAACAGTTCACATAAAGTATGGGTTTAGTTAGCATTGCTGACCTTTGAGTGTTGCTCCAGGGCCGACTGTTTACAGAAGGCCACTGTCCTCTGTTAGGTCCTCCAGCTGGGTAGGAGTCCCATGTGTTGCGGCCTGAGTACAGCTCCGCTGGGTGATACATGCAGCCTGAAAGAGAGATTGTGTTGTTAGCATTTAAGTAGTCACAGACAGCAAAAGTTGAATATTTACTATTTAATTTATGATAATGATTAACTATGATGCCACGCATTTTAATCATAAAACTAAATAACTTCATCTGTTTTGGTATTGGTCATTGTGTATCTATGGTAAAGGTAATTTTCTGTGCTGTTTTTTCAGCTGCAGTGGATCTGTTCAGTGGACATAACATCAGTCAGCCACAGCTGCATTGTGCATTCTGCCTCTCTCTAATCACTGTTTCCCAGCAGCCTCCACAGCCAGTGGCCATGCAGACACAGAAAAAAACATGGCACTAAGAGGAAAGACCATGGCAACCTCACAGTAAGAACAAAGAGAGGAAAAAGAATCCCAGCAGACTTTTGTTGCTTCTGTGAGTTTGATGCCCATTTACAGATGTCTGATTGCACGTGTGTAAAATCATTTATTTTCTAATTGAGTCCTAGTCCAAACTAACGTATTTATTTAAGCAATACTGTATATCTTGCACTTGCTGCTAATGCACTTCTGGTTAGACCTAAACTGCATTTCGTTGCATTGTACATGTGTAATGACAATAAAGTTGAATCTAATCTAATCTAACATGGGATGCTGAAAAGTAGCTCTGACTGTGCAGAACTCCTCTCCAGAAAATCCAGGCACTGAGGAGAAGATGTCTGTACATTTGGCAGCTACAGGTCGCTTTTCAGTAAGAAACATTATTTTTTTAATGGTCTATTCTAAAGAAGAGTGACAGATGATTTTTTTAGGGTTGTTCCACAAAGGTTTTCTTGTGGTGAAACTGCCACTGTGGTATAATAAGCTCAGTGTGAGTGTTGAATGAGCTAAGTGAGCATCTTAAAAGTGCATTTCCCTCTTATTAGGTAGAGCAACCCAACACAGACATTTCTTTCTGCAATGGCCCCAGGCTTTTTAGAGTCAGCTATTAGATTTTACTCTTACAGAAGAAAGTGGACACAAAGGGCCCTTATATACTTGGAGCATTAGGTTTTATACAAACTGTAGCTGCTCTTAAATGGCTTGATAATCTCTCTTACATCCTTTTTTTTTCAATGTATTTATAAGGTCAGCATTGCAGCTACCAGCTGATACCCAACAGTACTATACTAATGATAAAATAATGTATCCATGATGAAATATTCATGGTCAGCAGTGTTCTTGTGCAAAATCTTGCCTCCTTGCTGCTTGCTATGCTGGAAGCAATACATTGTGAGACACCATGTTTCAATTGTTGTGTTTGTTTGACAAGAAAAGACTGTTATTCTTTCTTTTAACCCTAAGCTTGCTTTGCAGGGAAGATTATAACAACATCAGAAAGACCATCTGTTTAAGACCCTCCCAGTTGCATTGTGGAATTCACTTTTTTTAATACATTGTTGTGGGGCTAGCTGCTAGTCAACGGCATTTTGGATTTGACTCTGCCTAACAATGCCTCTGTGCTTACATTATTAAATCCATATGTGCAGAGTTCATTGAAGACATCTGGAATCAAACTCAGAGGCCAGATGATGTCATGTGCAAAGAGGTTAAGTTGCTGTTAGGCAAAAGCGTTGTTTTACAACAGGATAACCTAAGACAAAGAATGTGCAGCGCAAGCACAGGATCCAGCAATTAAAATGGGCAGTGTTAAATGTCAGCTGCCAAAAACTGGTAAAACTACAACACTTCTCTCATCACCAAGGCAACCCTGGTCATGTATTTTACTACAGTGGAATAGCTATGCATACATTCATGTCTCTGCAGAAACCCACTTGGCTCATGAAACTTCCATGACAATTTTACAATATAGCTCCTGGCTGTTGTAACATATTTGGCATAAAACATATTTATTTGCAACAAACAAATGTATTGTTGTTACCTTACAATGAGTGCTGAAAAAATAAAGGAGGCAGATTTTCTGGTCCAAATTTGAGACTGTCAGGCGTGGATTGCAAGACAGCAGACCTCTGCAGGCTCAGATCACTTTAAATAGACATGCTCACTCCCGCTGGCTTTTGGAAAACACAGAGAAACACACAGCAGATAGAGTGAGGAAATACCCCAGTCAGTACAAGGCAGAAAGAATTTACTGCTGCAGAGTTCACAGTCTCTCCCCCATCTCTTATCCTTGTTTTCATTTGCTAAAACATGTTTTCCAGGGTCGTTAGTGCTGCTGCCAGTTTAAATCTCTCCAAACAAAGATACTAAATTCTCAAGTGGAAGTGAACAAGAATGGCCTCTCTCTTTATAGGACTATACATTTTGTACTTCTACTATGGTGCCAATAACGTCGATCTTTACTCCTTGTTTCAAAAGAGATCCTTCTTGATACCCAATATCCAAGCCTTCTTTCTCTTTCAGGCTATGTGTATGCCTGCCTTTGCCTCACCCTCCCTCCTTTCCTACACGCTGTGTCCTTGTATCCGTGGCAACCGATGATATCATTTCGTCCAGAGCTGGGAGCAAGGCCTCCAGCAAGGTGGGGAATGTTTGCATGTGTGTGAGAGTGAGAGGGGGCTGCACAGTGTTGAATTATGTTACATAAATGAAATGAATAAAATACCAGGGATTTAGATTTTGCATTGGTAAAAATCTCTTCTTTAAAATTATTTATATTTGCGCTCTTAATTACAGCACTGTCAAATGATTCCATATCTGTCTGATCCTTCTTGTGGGCTGCAGCAAACCGTTGCAGATGTACTGTTCATGTGTGTTCGAGAGCTTATGTGTGCATGTGTGTGTACTGCAGGAAGGATACAGATCCTATGCCATAAAAGGAAGGATGGGCTGCACCAGACCGTCTCTGGTGGCTTCTACAACCAGGCTCACTAACACGAGGAGTGCAGACATGGTGGGAACAGATGGAGCGACTGAGCACATACACAGACAGACAACCCTCACCAATCCATGGTGGTGCAGTGTGTCATATCAATAGAACTGGGACTAAAATAGTGTCTTAATCACTGAAAAGCAACATACAGTATCGGATTTCTAAAAATAACATCCCCGCAGCCCCTCTTCACACAGCTCCTTCCCCTTCTCCCTTTCCATAAAAGCCGCTTCACCCGGCGTATGCTCCATAAAGCACAGCCCTCTGAGGGGTACTGGAATGTACCAAGGCAAGGTCAAGAACAAGAAAGAGGGGTGTCTTTCACTAAACAATGCCTCATATTCACAAATTTGTGAACAAAAGCAGTGGATCCGGTTAACAGGTTCAGAGATAGCAGTGTTTGTGTGTGTATGTGTGTGTGCCAGACAGCTTCCTTGTGAGGCGAACGTTAACCTAGAATGATATATCCAGGTGGCTGCCTAAGCTGGAGATAATACCAACTGATTTAACCTGATAATGTACAGAAGCTGCATCTTTTATAGCACATCAAACATCTAAATAATGATTTTTTTTGGTTGATTTTTCTTGAGCCGGCCACACACTACAAAGGTGACTGAAAAAAAGATAACTCCAGAATCCAGAATGTATCCAAGTCTAGACATGATTCCAAATAAGATTAATCATAGTACTTTAGCTGCTTACTACTATCCGCTCTCTTACACCCACAGAAGCTGCTATTCAACAGTTCCAGGCGAGTACAGCTGTAACCACAACACAAGTGCAACGGCAACAGTTCCCCTTTGCCTCTACATTCATCATTTCCAAATTCCTGCTCCTACACTTTGTGTCTGCACGTGAGCACTGAATGTGTGTAAGTGTGTCTGTGTTTCATGCATGAATGTGCAGCGGTCTGCAGACATACACTGCAGTATGTTCAGTCAAGACAGAACACACCAGACCAATGCATGGCAAAAATGAAATGGATAAGCTAATAGAAAAAAAGCAAACACACACAATTCTATAGACTGTCACTATATGCAAGACTTTTACTTGAAGCTGCAAGCTAAGAGCACATCATCTGAAGTCTATTGCAGAGCCCTGTTACCTCTTTCGGTGTTTGCTCTTTGGTCCTCACGCCCCTCTTCGACCCTTGTCCCCTGTTCCTCCCTTTCACTCCTCACCACCTTGTCTCTCCCGATCCTCTCCTGGCTCCTTTCTTCCCCTTTCCTCCTCTTCCTGGTTCCACTCCACTCTCTGATGCTCGGGCGACCAGATCAGAACGATCCATGTGCAGAGACCAAAGGGGTGGGCCAACACGCTGCCAGTACAGAGCCTTGAGCCAATGAGAGAGGCGAATCTCTTATCTATCACATTTGGCTGTGAATAGACGGGAAAAGAGGAGGGGAATAATAGCAGACAGAGACATGGAGGAGCTCTTTCTTTTGCTCTCTTCCTGTGTGTGGCATACAGTAGGCATGTGTGTGTGTTGCGATCATGTGAGTGTTGGAACATTGCCAGTACAGTAGAGGAAATGTTTTAAGTCTTCTGCAAAATTAGCCTTTTTTTTGAGAGCTTCACAAACATAACATATTCTTTATTGCTCTGTTTTTGTGTGGTATTTGTAATATTACAACCTCTAGTGCTGTAAGAAATATATATACCTAAAGCAATGTTTATGACTGTCTGTGGGTGTAACGAAACATCATGTGGCTTTTAAAGGAAGGAACTACTATTCTTAACCACAGTAGTTAACCATTTCTTTCCCTTTGACCAAAATGTGTCTTCACACTTTAAAGTACAAACGTAAACAAGTCTTTCTTTTCTGATAAGGAACCTCTTGAGTAAAATGCCAAGAATCTTGAATGAAGTGCAAAGAAAGGCAGGGTGTTATGCTGACAGACGGACTGTAAGGGTTCAGCTGAGCTCAAATATCAAGCGCCAAGATAACCAAAGGAGGTGGGACTTTGGCTCTGGGTTCACAAGAGTGGTCCAGCCTATTTGCCTTATATTGCAAAAGCATTCGTCACTCGTCTGTTCATTTCACCCGCCGCGGGCCAATTAAAAGCAGGCAGCACTGACGGATGACCCTACATGCACTGAACTGAACAGAGAGCTTGGGAGAAGCCACACAAGCGCTCAGGGGCAGTGGAGTGAAATGGTGGAAGCAGACCGCTGACAGCTTTCTGCCTCTGAAGTGCCTTAGCAACAGCCAGGATCCACCCCAACTCTATTGGTCAGTGCTCCAGCCCATGTGGGTATGTGGACCAATCAGCAAGCTTTGGTGCAGAACTAAGAGAGGACAGTTTTAAGGGCCAGAAAATCTGCTAAATGATGCCCCCTGGTGGCTCTGTGTAGGCTGTTGATTCTGTTGCCCAAGAGGGAACTGTAGTAAGAGGCATCTGCTCCATTTCTGGGGAAAAAAAAGAAAAAAAAAACTGCCAATAAAGCATTTACAATTTTTATTATTTTTCCTGATACATCATCTGTATGTCTAACACTGATTCTCATTTAAAATGTTAATTAGAATGAAATTAAGTTAACAGTCATATTTTGTAATGTGTGTTCAATATAGGGCAATAAATGCATGAACCATACCTCTACCTTTGGCCCATATAAAACTGCCACCTTAAAAAAACGAAAAAAAACCCCGAAAAAAACAGAAGCATGTAAAAGTTATCATAAATACATAAACAAATAAATACATAACATATTTAAACCAGTGAGTAATTAAGTCTTTCAGACTCTTCTGTGATACTGAATGATTAGGAGACACAATTCTTGGAGCAGAACGGATAGGATTATGCTTTTTTCAAAGTACTTGTAAATACGAGGGGAGTCAACAAACAAGCCTACATTGCCCCCAAGTGGACGATATTTGCTACAACAGTGGTGTAGCGGATTTCATGAACGTGCGAGAAGTCATGTAGGCTTTTGGGGCGGCATATGAAACAGCTGCTACCTTTTGTGTGAAAAGGAGATCCAATTTAAATCTAAAAACATGTTAGCATCAAATACAAAGCAAGTTCTGGATGTAAACATCAAACAAGAAACAGCAAATGAAGACCCAGATTTAGACAGATACATTAGAAGTAATAAGAAGTGGCTAAGCTAAATCTTTTCATTTATTTAGATAATGAAACCATTCACTCTTACATTCATGTGTTCGGGCGGTGGGAGGAGTACCCCAGGAAGAACCCACAGACTCCTCACTGAAAGGAGCTGAACAAGGGACAACTAGACCTGTAGGGTTTAAATTAGGCTTAAATGTAACTGGTAGAAACCATGACAGCTAAAAAAAAAGACCCTTCACATAAATGCATCATCAGCACAAGCTTCAGAAGTTATGAATGTCACAACTCAAGATCACTCTGAAGCTGCTCCCTACATTATTAACAACAGTCAGTCACTGAAACAGAGGCCAGTGAGAGATAATCACCCTGAGCATGTGATGATGTGAACATATGCAGAAAAGCCTTAACTAAAACGTCTGACATAATAGGGCACCTCTGAACTACACTAGCCTACACTAGACTAGTTCCTTTGTTTCTCTACAGATAGGGAACCTTTGCATTTTACTGCTTAGCCATTTATCAGATGGTCATTTCAGAATTTTCCATTTCAATGTCCAAGATAGTGACAGTAAATTTCAATTTAACTTTCAAATTGGACTTAACATTTGAAAGCATCCATGTAAAATGCTGTTTGGATGTAGAACGTGTTAATAACATTTGGGTGACAATATATCTTACCCGGGTGTTTCCATAAAGAGTACAGGCGCACCCAAAAACTAGACTTTGTCAAGAATCATCTAATTTAACTGAAACTAAACTCACTTTGCATATGATATCTACGCAGGGGCATTCAAATCTATTCTGCAAGCATTTCTGTCACTGACCTTATGCACGCTACACTGCAGCAGCAAAAGAGCCATGATGCCGCTTTTACCTCTTTCTCTCAACTTCATCGTAAGTTTGCTGCCTTTGACACTGGCAACTGTAGTTCCAGATTTTAATCACGTGGAGAGATGCAAGGATTCCCTGTATATGGGGTCACCACCACGAGGCATCACTGACATCAGACTGAGGAAAATCTGCCAACGCTACGCGGACAAGCCTCGCTATGTGACCTTGTACGACCCCCAAAAGAGGATCCCGGTGTACTCGGCATACACATTCAAGAAAACCGAGGGGGACAAACGTGTTGACTATCCTTGGATGTATGAACCACAGGTAGGAAATAGGCTCTCATGTTCCCAAAACTGCTTTATATTCTGAGTCCACTAAAGACCTATGACTGAACATGGACACTCTTGATTAAATATATAGAAAAGCAACCCTTTACAGTAGCAAAGCTTCATAAAACCAAGTAATGTCACCGGTCTCACTTATGTGTATAATGTGTATAATGCAAACTGCATGAATACAGTGTTGGCTGTGTACTGTGCGGCTTTTCATTGTTCATTGTTCATTGTTCAGTTCTATGTGTACTCAGTTGGCAGAAACAGATGGAAATGGGAATATGCTGCCCTTCCCAACCGGATACCTGCATATGAAGTTTGAGGACAGCCAGGCAGTCCTTGATGACTATTCAGATGTGGTTCTGTATGAAAGAGGTCATCTGAACCCAGACCAGCACCAGTCCACGCCACATGACCGTGCTGCCACATACACCCTGACCAACGTAGTCCCTGAGATCCGTGAGTTCAACATCGGCCCTTGGCGTCAGTATGAAGAGCGCATCCGAGTCCGTCTGAACAACTTTTGCCGTGGAACTGCATACATAGTGACCGGAGTGACCACCAGGGGCAACATGATTCGTCGCAACAACCAGGACCGTGTGGCCATCCCAGAAGATGTGTGGTCCGCTTACTGCTGCACAGAGTACGACCGCAACTCACCACATGATGTTCGGATATACTTCCCATCTCATGCTGCTTTGGCCAAAAACGCCAAAGAGACCCACAGTGTCAATGAGATGACAGTGATGGAGCTGGAATATTTTCTCAAAGATAACATGGAGGTCGACCAAAACTTTCAGATCTTTTATGACAACTGCATCTCTCCTTCACCACTTCCTGTTTACCTGCAAAACACCATTTAAATCTATAGAGTGCACATTAAAGCAACCTTTGACGTTAACATAAAATATGGTTAATGTGTTCTTGTTTTCAGCATTTTTCTTTTCTGTTTGGCAAATAAAGAATCTGTTGTTTGGCCCATATTTCATTGATGTTACTATTTGTCATTTTATAATGCCAAAAAAAAAAAAAAAAAAAAAAAGCTATGATTTTTTTGTAGTCTTAATAGGGCTGCATACTTATGTGCAATAATACACATTATGAAAAATGTGACAGGCTTATTGTAAAAATGCTTTGTAAAAGCAGAATCTGAAGAGTTTAAATTGCTTTTAGCATAAACTTGGAAAACCATTCATTCTAACACTGTGTAGGCTTAAATACTATAGAACAGTGTATCTTTCTATTAGTTACATTTTACAATGTGATATATTTTCCACACTGTTGTCAACAAGAACATAAATTTAAATTTTGGTCTGTTGCTAAATCTAGCAGTGTAGTCAAGTATAGCCCACTATTATGTGTTTGTTTTTAGAATAACACTTGATTGTTTTTGTTTTGTTTCAGGATATGTTTAGTTTTGTGCAGAAGCTCTCGTCCACTGCATATACTGTGCTGCCATCTAGTGGTGAACTTCAAGTATTTTAATCTAAAAGTTCTTCTTTACTAAAGAAGGCTTAATATGAATAAAATACGTTTTAAACTGTAGGCTACGTATTCGGTACAAAAGCAATATTAATATTGTCTGTCGTTGTCGAACATTAGGCAGGTTTTCAGAAAACAATTTCCTCACTGGATGTATTAGCCGAGGTTAACAATAGCTTTCTTTCTCTTCCACCCAAACTGTTTTCATTGACTCCTGAAAGGACATTTTAAGTAGCTCACCCTTAAAACATTACACTTTATCTACTTGCAAGTGTACTGTTTATCAAAATAGAACCTAGAGCCTTAAGAGAGGACATCACAGAAGTTTACCTGAAAATGGCTCCGCGGGTAACGCTAGCTGTTAGCTTAGTTCATAAACTTGTCTCTGAAGACATTTTCACAAACGCTGGGCAAAAGATAACTTTCATTTTTGGCATTTCAGGTGCATCAGAATAAAACATTGTCCCAGTGTCCCAGCACTTTGCCAGACTGAAAATAGCATCCCTGTCCTGTGCTGCCCTCTAGTGGAGGAAACTGTAAACGGAAGGATACAGCCTTTTCCCCAAAATTAGAGATAAAGTTGGTTAAAAATAACATTATGTAAATTGGAAACAGTAAATAGATGTAATGGTTGTCAGACCTTTCATTGACACAGTGCAGCTGGCTCATCTGATAACTGTGGTATCTCTAAGTGACGGGGCTTCACCTCATGAGAACACAAATCTGGCCATAAAAACAACTCTACACTAAAATGCAGACATACACATAGAGTGTAGAGTAGTTTTGAAATAACTGTTGAGACACTGAGCTTATAATTGGGTCACTAAGTAAGTAATTCAAATGTATGCTGAGGCATTAAGTTAGGAAAAAGCCTTTATATTTGTTTAAGAATGTTTTTTTTTAATGATTTCCAGTTCAGATACACAACATACAGTGTGTAATAGCCTCTATTTGAAATAGAAATATTAACTTTATTCAACCCCTTTAGTTCATTGCACTCTCACAGTATCTTGAGCTTCAAGCATATTACTAAAACAGACTAAATGAAACGGACAAACAGGTGCAAGCCTCCGCTTTACCAGTCAGCTTCTGTAAGAAGAAGAGATTTAGAATTTGGCAATGATTTTGTTATTTTGCGTTATAACATTTTGCCTTATATCAGGCCAACATCAAAACTGTAGTGTAAACATTGAAACTTGAGTGTGCTTCCTATCTGTTGGTTGACCCTTGTTGTGTTCTGAAGTGAAAAAGGTTGGTAAGTTAATGTTTCCAAAAGCCAGGGCAACACAAACTGACATCACACAGCTGGAGCAAAATGCCAGAAACAGAAAATGCAGACAAGACTGAACAAGGTCTAAAGGATATTCCAACATCCCAATTAGGAACTGTTTTAATAACTGTAATAACAAATATTAAACCTCGATTTGTCAAATTGTTCTGTCCTGGACTATTATTTTGTAGCTATTCTTAGGCTTTCAAACCAATAAAGGGCTAATTTCTAAATCTTTCTAAATGATAGGATACTTTCAGTCATTTTTGTGTTTGCCATGTCATTTTTATAAAAAATTCTATTCACATGTTTATATGCCTGTAGCCTACTTGAATTTGCCCTTTTAAGACCTAAACAAAACAATAAAAGATGAGTGCTAAAATGAACTTGCACCTGCTGTCACAAATAAAAGATCCGGCCAATCACTCAAACCAAACAGAATATTTACAAATTTCCAGTTTGTTCTCTTACACTTAAAAAATGTACAGTTTGTTTTGTGTTGATGTGTTGTTCTTTTGTCCTCTTGGCTTATCCAGTCCAGTGTGAGGGATGACAGTCTGGCTCCAGTGTCGGTGTCCTAAAGCGCACGGGACACACACCATATGGATCCAGCTTGTCTTGTGGTATATGGTATATGAGTAATGTCTGTCAGATTTTTTTAACTCATGTTTTTATAATGCAATCCTCTGTGCACTGGCAGATCAAAGTTGACAATCTATTTATCACCGCAGTCTGTGTTTGTCCAGGTTTGTCTTGATGTCACTGGGTTGTTTGATCATAAATGTCCCAAGTGCGACCCGTCTATCTTGGTGTTCAATTGTGCAAAAGATGTGAGACACGCATTGCCAAGGCCTTCTCACATTTTGGCCATGATAAATAGATCACATCCCACTGTGAGAGGAGAGTAATAACAACAAAAGAGCAGAAGATAACTGTCAGGCAGTCTTCAAACACTTGAAGCATATGGATAATGTCAATCACACACACAAAAAAAACTTATTTAGACTATCATGTAAAGCAGTTGCTTTTGTTTGTTTTTTTTGTAACTTAAAAAGTGCTTTCTTCATGTGATATTGAGAGACAGTGACTGTGCAAAAGATAGAAGAAATAGCAAAACAAGGGGGAAAGGCTCTCATCAGTCTTTCTGGTAAGTTGTGGCACAGCCTTAGTGTTAGAAAAAAAATAATAAAGAGGGATATTTTATTCTCTTTAGAATAGTTTTACACAATATTCATCTCTTTCTATAATTTTATATACCATTTGAAGTACCACAAAGTGCTGTGTATTTCAAAAGAAGAAATGAAATGAACTTCAAAAAAGAGAAATAAAAAAAACAAGGCAAAACAAATGTCTATGTCCACACTGTTTAAAAAAAACATGCAAATATCCCAGACAGCAAAGGTGTTAATAAAACATTATATTCATTTTTTAAAACAAGGATATCTTGAGTCTGATTTCCCTTTAGGAAGAGACCAGCAACAGTGCAACACAAAATGTAATTTAAAATAAAGTGGGGCTCAAACAGAAAAATGAAGGGGTTGGCACTTTTTCTGATGGTAATTCCTTTTGTAAGATTCAGTCAGGATAGGCCTCTCCAGCCGTCCACTGGACGCCAGCATGAGAGGGACTTTATCACAGTACTTGGCACCAAGAATGCTGGTAAAAACGAGATAGATATCAGAATATCTTTTTTCATTCATATCCTTACAATTTATTAATAATACATCATTTACATTTGTGTTTTTGTATAAAAGACTCCAAAAGGAAAAAAGAGTCTAGAAGTGATTGCAAGAGAGAGAGAGAGGAGAGAATGTAAGATGGAAATGGCAAAGGTTTAATAAAAAGAGCTACAAGGGCAGATGTACAGAGAAACTAGTGTGAGGCAACAAATTGAGAAGCAGTTAAATGGGCCGAGATGGGGATACAGACAGAGAGATAATGAGTGAGAAACAAATAAAGTAATGGATGTGATTAGAGCCTGTGTGGCCCAGATGCAGCCCGATCTAATGGGCAGCCTGGATTCCAGGTCGCACCCCACAGACTGTGTGTATCTCCTGTATTGCCCAGAGGAACCAGCCCCAATCTGGAAACGGTGGTGATGAGTAGATATTTTTATAAAGCAAGACTTTCTAATATTATATAATATACATTAATTTGTAAATATAAAAAATACATTTCATCATGGAGGGATAACTTCTGCTTAGCTGTCACATTCTTGTACTGCAACAGAAACAGTACATTTCTGACTTGTTTCTTTAAACCAGAACAAGAGACAGCCTTAGGGACAAAGTGCTGAATGCAGGGTGCCAAGTTCCACTTCCAGATTGGGCCTTTAAAGCTGCAATTTGACGGTTTCAAGAAATCACTGCTTTATGACACACAGCTTGTCAGGCATATGCTGCCTTGTTCAAAGCTGCTCGCTACTGTATCGTCTTTTATCCCTAAACCATGAATGAAAATGATTATTTGTATTCTATGTTAAACATAGTTTTACACTGACAAAACAACACATGAGCAAAACAACCAAGCTACACATAAGATGCCTGATCAACTGTGATTGGCTGTCTACTTCTGACAGTGAGCTACGAGCTTAAAGCTGCATTTTTTGGCATCTCAAAACAGCAAATACAGAAAGCGCGTTAATGAGGCAAAGCTGCATGTACCAATGATGACAAGGAGCATTTTAAATCACCTCCCTTTGATTCCTCTTCTTCATATTTTAGAGGTATTTCACTGCTTTAAACCGTACAAACTGCAGCTTTAATTAAGGGCTTAATGAGAAAAGACAAATACAGAGAGGAGCTCAGTGATGGCAAGAGAAGGTTTCTGTGGAGCAGTTTTTGTGGTGTGTCTCTGTAAGCCCAGAGGGGGTTGTGCGTGGTCCTATACGCGGGTAGTGGAATGTTGGTGCGGCAGGGCATTGTTGCTGTGGCTCGGAACAGGTGTGGTGGAAGGGGCTGGGACGGGGGGATAGGTGTTGAAGGGATGGAGGGGCTGCATGCTGCTGATGGTGCTGGGAATCATGGTGATAGTGTTAGCTGTCATGAGCGGCACATCCTCGGGCGCTCTCCGCAGGGCCAGCGTGTAGTCGGGTGGACACACCGGGGGCCGTAGGGTCTCCAGGTCGCCATGGATTCCGCGGGATGGGAGAGGCGTGCCGTGCTCCAGCTCTACTCTTTGCTGCTTCATCTGCAGTGACATCAATTCCTCCTCCTGACTCAGCGCCAGGTCGTTGTGCGGTGGGGCCCCTACGACTCCCATGCCCATGCCCATGCCCATCCCCATACCCATCCCCATAGTGGTGCCGCGCTGAGGGGACAGTCGGCGGTGGCGCCTCTGCATAAGTTCATGCCGCTTATCCCGTTTGTAGTACAGCGCTGCAAAGGCGAGAACATTGAGGAAAAGCAGCGAGGCACCAACAGCTACCGTCACACTCAGCTCTGTGGAGTAATCTCGAGTCTCGATGGGGAATAGAGTCTTGCGTGGTCGCTCTGAACCGTCAGGCTCTGGGTCGGGCGGGTAGGTTGAGATAACTGGGTGCCGTGTGGAGTGTGGGCCAGGTTTGGGCCTGATGCGAGTGGGACCTCCAGGAGGAACGGGAGGTTTCACAGAGCTAATCATTTTGTGTAGAAGATGTGGCACCAGCTCCAACCAGAAGGCCACTTTATTGGCCCGATAGTTATCTCGAACACGAGGCTTCAGACCAATATGCAGGTATTGCTTGTCTTTAGAGCTGAACTTGGTCCAGATCACCTCCTCAAACCGGTTTGGCTTGGTGTGGATGAAAGTGGTGTCCTGAGGAACAGGTAGGTTGGGATCTCTGAAAGAAAGTTTGTGGTAAAAAACAAGCCATACACAACAAGTCATACAAATACTTAAAACTTACTCTACTAATCTACTTTTTTAGTAAGACAGAATAGGGATGCCCCACATAAAAAGGGCAATATAGTAGTAGGTAATAATAATAAGTAATATATATATATATATGTACATATATATATATATATATATATATATATATACACACCCTGTCTTTGCAAAATTGGTCCAGTACGTCATGACCACTGCGCTGAGCATGACATCGTTCTTGCTGAAGTTACATGGGAACAGGTCAGTGGCCCCCACCATGGGGATCCCGAACACGTAGGGGATCTCATCTCCATGGGCCGCGTCAGCCCACTCTGGCCTGGCCTCAGTCTGACAGTGGTGGTGGAAGGTGTAGAAGTAGACAGGAGACTGGAACTCAGCGTGCAGCTTGGCAGTGGCGACAGCTGGGGCCACCCACTGATGGTCCGTGAAGAGAGCCAGGAGGGTCTTCCTACGCATGTCACTGTTGTCTCTGTCAGCCCAGTCTGTGTACATGAACTTAATGGTCTCCCTGAGGATACCTTTACCTTGCCAAAAACAGGAATGCTAAATGAGAACTGGCAGTTTAAACAATAAATGATAAAATGTTAACATTAGGTGTGGGAATGCCCACAATATCATACACTTGGGATACAAAATTACAATGAAGAAGTCATCGACAATATTTCTTCTAAAGTAGTTACAACATGCTATAACATTGTTTGTGTATCTCAAGACAAAAAATAGCAAGAGCTTTAACTGGGTCCTATTTTCACACATTGTTCATGTTTTAATATCCACCATCAAATTTCCAATCAATAGTTAAAACAATCTGAACAGTTGTGTATATAAGTTATTAAAAAACATATGGTCTGACCATCAGGGTATTCATAGAGATTGTCCACAAAGTTGGATATGGTGTAGTCAAAAGAGGCCGCTGATATTCCATCCTCTCCTTCACTGTCATCCACAAACTTGAGGCCCTCTCCCTGGTTGACTCCCATCAATATGTCGTAGTTCAGGAACTCCCCCTGTAGACAATAGCCCAGCATGTTAGCCAAACGCAGCAATACTATTGTCTGTAAATCTTCAGGAGGCTGCTGTATTCTGTGTTGTTTTTCTCTTGACTATTTTCAGGTGACTAACAGCATATCCAAAAGATTTCAGACAGGAATTTCTTTTTCCTGCTGCACTTATTTTGTATGTATTTGTAAATTTACAAATACAAGTTAATTACAGTGACTATTATTACAGCTTTTTTATTTTACATGTAACTTTGCACAAAAACAAATCACAAAAGGTTTTCGACTGATTGTGTCTAGACTGCCAGTTACAATAATCCATTTGGATATATGCTTTTACACAACGTTTCAAACTATTGCTTTAAATAGGCGGGTGTCAATATTTAACTTCTTGTGTGCAGAACACTCCAAACTGACCTAATTGCACAATAACAAAAGTACCAGGCGTTTTCTTGCCTTGAAAATGTTATATCTGTGTTTTAATTCAAAACCGTACATGCCAAAATTGCTCACGGACCAGCAGTTTAGGAGATATCCCTGACCTGCTGCATTAGAATCTCCGGGTCGTCCGGCACCACGTCACCGTCCACCACTGGCCCAAAAGCGACATAATAACGTGCAGGCTGGATGTCCTGATCCACCAGCTCGCGGAAACTCTTCCTCCTAAGGCAGTCCACCAGCTCGGCCATGTCCCCCATACTACAGCCCACTTTCTTAGCCAGAGTCTTGGTGTACATCATGGGCTGATAGTTGACTGACCAGCTGGAAATGGCTGATCCACTTTGTGCAATGGCTCTCTGGAACAGGCCTATAAGAGCAGCGTGTGTGGTATTAATAGCGCATGTGCAAAGAACACATAGCCTTATCACATATTCTCTCAGTTTAGCACAGTTTTCTTCTGACACACTTAGCGGGCCTCGGAGACCTCGGAGTGTGAGTGCGTTAAATAATGCATATGTTGGAGGAGGAGCAATTGTAAGCATTACATATGGCGCAAGATGAAGAAGATATCCCGCTGTGATGCATAGCTTTAGAAAATCTTTATGAACATTCTGCTATAGAAAAAAAATGCTCCCATTATATACAAGCAGAGACAGCAAGAAGAAAAATGGTGGCGAATCAACACGCAGCAGTGGGCTTGATGCGTCTGATAATGCCAGGAAAGAGACAGGGAAGAGATAGATGGAGAGAAAAATAGAAATATGCTTGCACTGTTGCTTTGTTATGTAAAATGGCTTGCTGTCCCTCCATTTTTTTGCACAGATTCTGTCATTAATAATTAAGCCCCCCCCCATATTCTGTGTGCCCCACCCCCGCTCCTTTCCCTGTGAAATCAATTAAGAGGGCTCTCAGCTGCAGCTCATCTCTCATCTGTTCATACAGTACCTCCACAAACTGCTCAGCCTCCCAACTTTTTTCTGCACATTGAAGCATTACAGGCTGACTTCAAAATGGAGGAAAGGATTTTTTTCCCCCCACTACAATGTAAGCATTACAAGCAGTGCATTTCATATAATCGAAGTACAACGCTTCAAAAAGCTATTGTGCATTGTATAGCATAATAAAATATATGATACTACTATATACATTTTTTTTCCAAAGTTTTAATAATATTGTTTTAAGTTCAGGTTTCTGAAGCCACATTATAATACAGCTGAAATATTGGTTTAGATTTCTATAATACTAATGGAAACTAAAATAATAAAATGTTTAGAACACTATTCTTTAATGT